>CM040125.1:194816642-195236551 GCA_022559845.1 Amorphophallus konjac
TTTAGATGGATCGGGGAAACCAAAGTTTTCATTATCCCTGAATAAAGGTTCGGACCTATGACTATGTGGAGGTTGCTTGGCCCGAGTGGAAAAGGCTTGATAGTGAACTCCGCGGAGGAAGTGGAGTGAAGATGGCGGCTCGGGAGATTCACTAGTGAGGGGATCAAAAGGGTCGAAGAAGGTATGACCCCGTAAGATCGGTTCCAACATGACATGGTCCCAAGTTTGGAATTCATAATCACCGCCATACATTATGATCGGTGGGACGACTAACATGTGTAGGAAATAAGATTCCTCCCTTGGGCAAAAGGGAACGAAGTCAGACTCGGCCGGCATCGGGAGGAGTAGAAGAATCTCCGTGGTGACACACCCCACGGTGCACATGGAGGTAATGGACCCTAAGGCCGGATGGGTGAAGCTAAGACTAGCGGGTTGGTCAAAGCCTCTGGCCAAAAGATGCGTCAACTTCCATTGTGAATCTAATCCCATCACAAGATCGTCTAACGTGTCAACATGGTGATTAGATCGAAATGTGGTATGGAAGGAGTTGACCGGCACTAAAGGTAGGGTGGGGTCCATGGATGGAAAGGGATGTGGGACCGAGCCTTCTTTGAGCCATCTAGGAAGTGGCTCGGCTATATAAAGAGTACCCGTTAGAAATACGGGTGGCTCGGGCTTTGGTAGTTCCAAATGAGATGGTTCCGAATCAAGTTCGGAAATAGAGAGTGATGACATTGGAGCTCTCATGGGTGAGGAAGGAATGTCCTTCTCGTGGTGAAGGGGTCCTTGGGGTGGCTCCGGGAACAACCAATCTACCCCGATAAACCGATCTAGGCTAGTACTAAACCGATCTAGGCTTGTACTAAACCTTTGCACTTGTCCCATCATGGCTTGGAACATTGCGCCCACTTCATCGGCACTATGGAATTGGGGTGTGGCCATGGTGGCTAAGATGGGGTTGGGTCCCCTAGGAATGGATATGCAAGGCCATTTTTTTTATTTTAAAAGCAAAATGTGATGCTAACTAATGTACCTACACATAACCAAAGCTTGGTACGTGGCGGAGACAACCGATCCGAAGATCACTCGCGCAAGTGTGCGGCCTTCTCGATAGGCGTAGCCTAACATTCGGACAACACCTTTTGATATACTGACTAATGGTATGCAAATGCAACTCTTAAGACCGACTAAGACACTTAGACTTAAACGACTCTCTCTCTTTTTTTTACACCCTAGACTCAACCTGGCTCTGATACCAAATTGATGCGGGACGAGACCACGGACACGACAAGCTCGTGACTGTCCCTTAACGAGGGAAGCATCGGACGTGCGCGGTTGAGAAATCGGCAGTGAGCTAGGGTGGTCGGCTCTCACTTGTGCCCGGATCGGGTCACGAGACGGTCACGCTCTCTCTCGCAGCAGCGGTGATATGAAAAATATAGCGAGCTAGATCCTAAAACATGCTCTCTAGCAGTGGCATAAATAATATATATGAAAATAAGCAAATGCCGAGTGTAGGGAGCGAGAATGATACCTCCACGCGCTCGGCGTGGGGAAGATGGACGCGGCCGAAACTCGTACTCCCGGAACAATAATACACAATATTACAGCAATACACGTCGCTGCCCACTCCACGCAGGGAGGTAAAGGGCTACACAATGGGATCCGGGAGGACCGAATTCGGGTTGACGGGCGGCTTCTCGCGTTGATTCGGCAACACCCGAACTAGTGACGGTGGGGCCCACGTGCTGTCCGGAGGGGCCGTGTGGGACCTGGTGGCACCGCTGTAGTGGGAACACTTAGGGAAGCGCTCCCCGGGCTGACGGCATGCTGGTTCGCCGGCCGGAGGCCGGGCGGCTCCGTTCGCCACCGGTCGGAATGACCGGCCACAGATCTGCCGGTTCTGTTTTCCGACGCGCGCTCCGGCGAGAACGGACGCTGCGATCAGCCCCGACGTCGGAATGCGACGAAATTGGCGCCGTTGGAAAGCTGCTTTGAAGGGATTCAACCCTATGGGACTATAGAAAAATAACAAAGCCTGCACTTCCAATTGGTGAATTTTGAAGTTTGCTATTGTACAGTGGCTTAACTCTCAGATCTGCAGGGCTATCCTATGAGAAATGTCATTGACCGCAGGGTAGATGTTCGATTCAGCTCTTGAGGTATTTATCAAAGGTGTAGGAAATTGAGCTAGGAAGACGGCAAAACTGGTTTGGACAAGTTTGGATGTGGCTGTGAATTGATAGGATTTTTTCACTAACAGTGGGTCGGATCTGGAATCTGACTAAAGGCACTGTAGCAGAGATAGAACATGAATTTTGAAAAATGGATAGAGGGTAGATCAAAAATCAGGAAACATGGTGGATGTAGGGGATGATGGAAAGAACTCCCAGTAAAATTAGGAGGGTTTGGAAAATTCAAAAAGGTGGTCGGAGATGGGAAACTCAGAGCTGTTGTCACTGTAGACAGAGACAAAACAGATTTGGGAATGCAAAATGAACGAAAATGGACAATTACTAAATGGAGGAGTTTGGACGTGAAAATTTAAGTGGAGGTGGGGATTCAAGGCAAGAACACACCCTCAAAATTTCAAATTCATCTGAGCTCATGGCTGGCAACAAGAATTCATGAACTACACCTCTGTCCAGCAGGACAAAAACTTGAAGACGGCTCCGCGGCGGCTCAAAGGCGGCACGAACGGCGGCGGCGGCGGCACAGATGAAGATCAGAGGTTGAGAGGGGAGATAGAAGATTTATACACTCTAGAACTGGAGGTTTGAGGAGAGGAAACCAGGGGGAGAGGGCTGGGGCGCAAGAGCCTTCTTGGCATTCAACAAAATTTTTGATTTTTCACTAATATTCATATGAAAATACAATCTTTTATATGATTCACATCAAATGCAATGTGAACCCTTGGATCTATGGGTGGGGATTGAAGGGCTGGGATTGCATGCCACAAACACAAAAAAATGAATATAATATGCAAGGGGGGGGGCCTATTGACTAGAGGGGGGGTTGAATGGAAGGTTGAAATGGTAGGTGGCCTACCTTGGACAAAATGAGCCACTTGTCTACCATGTGTCCATATGACCAGCCCACCCTTCTAGATGTCCACCTTGGAAGGTTGACCAGCCCCACAAGGTGACATGGACCAATGGGAGAGGGCTGAGGGCCCCCTTGCTGGTCCTACGGCATAATTGCATAAAAACCCACATAATCCATGGGAATGACTCCTTGGCTTATAAAGCCTTACATTTGCGTACATACTTTCCCAAGGATATATACACAAACTAAAAGGACATAAATGTAAAAGAAAAAGTACAGGCTCGGTGTCGATTCCCATCACAAGGTCACGGCGAAGCTCTGCCGAATTCTCAAGCGACCTACAGTTAGGGAGGGAGGCTTTCTACGCCTATACAAGCCTCCGGTTCAAGGAGTACTCAGTGTTTTGAGTCTGCATTCTCGTAGTTTCGCCATTCGCTTGTCATTGCATGCATTGTTTTTCTTTATTCTTCACCCACGTTTTTCATCATCACCCTTCATCTCACACACCCTGCTATCTTTTTGACGCCCCTAGGCGTTTAAAAACTCCCAAGTATCCCCCATTTCATGTTAGTTACTTCATTTTACGCAGTCTTTTATAGTTGCTACACTTCGTAGCACTGATCTTGGGTTCTTTCTATGTTCTATACGTTGTTTTTACAGGTCAGCATCATCGCAACGCGAGGCCCATTCCCTCCGGCCCGCCGGAAGGAGTGGAGGATCAAGTCCCCCAACCTTGGAGTCTGGAGCTTTGGACGGTCATTCTTCATCCGTTTGCAGATTAGAGCAGCCTTCCACAAGCCGTTCAGGCCCTTCGAGCGGCTTTCTGTGAACCGTCCAGTTGCTAGACCCGTTAGAGTCCTGCTTCCCTCTTCGGCGCTGTGAGCGGTCTGTCAAGCGACCGTTCCGTACACTAAGCGATTCCTCCAGGACCATTTGATTCTGCTACGCTGCATTCTTTAGGCGAGTGTCTCTCCTTCCTTTCCAAGGTACGGTGTATTTGCTTACATTCGGCACCTTGGTGGCGATCACACAGACACTCTACATCCTTCCACTTGTTCTTTATACAGTGTTTAGTTCTTTACAATAGCATAGTGAAGAAGGGGTTGGAAGGATAATTAAAAGGGGAAGGTAGGAAAACATGTCAACACCCTCTTTTTTGGCGATCACGGTGGGACACCTAGTGCCCATCGTGTTAGCGTTTTGCTCACCTGTTTGTGTGTTTCGTTAGTTCCTTCTCTGAGTATTTTAGGTTGATCTTTGGCCCATCTTGCGTTCTGTCCTCTGGAGTTTACGTGGTCATTTGTGAGCCACCTACTTGGTTGAATGGTTGGAGATTGACCGTCCCGTGATTATCACAGAGCCCCTATTTTGCCAGCCCGTTACACTTAGCGGTTCCATATAAACCGTCCACTTCTTCCCGCGGTCTGATACAAACCGTTCATCTTTGCTGGCTCAGGTACGCTGCTGTGTTTAGATTTGTGATTTCTATTGATATTCCACGGTCGTTTCAGGTCCATTCCAGACTCTGTGCGGTCTGTCGAAAGACCGCTCACCTAGGTACACTTCTGAGTCTCATTATTTGGTCATTTCAGCATTTTGTGGTTTTTTTCTCTATTTTTTTTGGCGTTACTCCCTGCTTTAGCACGGTCCATTCCAGACCGTTTGCTCTCCCTGAATGGTCCATTACAGACCGTGTACGCACCCTGAGCGGTCTTCATCAGACTGTCCTTTACTGCTACAGTACACCCGAGGCTACATTTTGCTCATTGATCTATATCATTACATATATATTTGGTGATGTTTGAATCTCCCCCTGATGTTGTTATATTGTTGCATGATCGTGTTCATGTCATTTTCTCATATTTGCTTGATCATTGTCTGCTAGATCTAGGCTAGATTCTGCATGCACTCCGGTGGGCATAGGGGCATACATATTTTTCATTAGTAGTTGCATTCCTACCGAGGTAGGGTTTCTTCTCATCTCCATACTCCTTGGAGCCGACTAGGTGACCTTGCTGAGGGCCTCAGTAAGTCCCCATGAGCCGTGGATTCCCACACGGACGCCGGGAAAGTTGTACCATACTACCCCCCAGTCTAGGGTTTGCATCCGTGAGAGAGAGTCCCTTTAGAGTCAGCCAGTTCCCCATTTCTCACCCTAGTTAGGTACCTTATGGTTGAGTGAACTCACATCTTAATTAACCCACTAAGGTCCTACAAGGAAAGATTCATAAGATCTGTCGCGCATCATCCATAATTTGAGTGTTCACTTGGTTGTCTCTCTTTTCGTCTCTTCTCTCTCTTGTGTGTGCATAACTTCAGTGTTGTTTAGATTTTGGGTAGGATTGTTTGCTTCTTCTTCCCAGGTGCTCAGTGTATGTGGAGCTGTCTCACACCCCCAGGATCATCTACTAAGGGTGGTTCGCCTTCCCATTCTTATTTCAATCCCTTGTTCGATTCACCTCCGATAATGTCGTCTTACAGCTTCTCACATCCCCCTGAGGATTCTCACTCTCGGGGACTTCTGGAGGACCCACCTAAGGTCGCTCATGTGCAAGGGGGAGAGGCAACTGCCCTTCCTCTCCCGACCGTTGTTGTTGAGGGTGCTCAACCCTCCCTCTCAGATTCATCCACTCGCGGCTCAGCCAGTCAGGTTCTCCATATGATGGCCCAGCTGGATTTTACTCAACTCCACTTGCTGAAACAGGCCTTGCAAGGGGCAGATGCCCCACCCTTAGTACTTTTTTCTGGCACGACTGCTGCCGCCACTTCCACACCCCCGATCATTGGATTAGGGGCTACCTCTGTAGCCCCCATCGATCTTACTCCCATCTGTCCTCAGGCTCTTCGATTCTCCACCATGGAAGCGGGCCAGGCTTCTACCTCGGCCCATCAGTCACTTGATAAGGGGAAGACCCATATCCCCTCTGTTTCTTATGCTGATCGTTACACCATATTCCTTCCAACATCGTAGGCCCTCGTGGCCCCGGCTGATTCTGTCCGTTTGCAATCAGGGGCCGCCCAGTTGGCTCATGCAGATATGGGCCCTTCCCCGGCCCATTATCCATCTTATGGGCTGCCCCCTCAATCAGTCTATCCTTCAGCTCCAAACTCCGGTTCGATCCTTCCTGCCATATCTTCTCCTTCCCGGGAACGGGAACTTCTGGACAAATGGGCTGCCTTGCAGTAGCAGATTGACCTCCTCCACAAGCAGGTCGGCCCAAAGTCTTTAGCTGACGTCCCCATTCCTAACTTCAGGGACATTCGTTTCTCACCGTAGTCTGTGTAATATTCCGGACCTTTCGGATCCTTTTTCATGGGTTCCGGATCTGGTTTTTCGGAGTGTCTGACTCCGCTGTCTCTGAAATTTCATTTCGAACATCTTTCATGTTCGGATCGGCGCGATCCGGAGTTGTTTCGGAGGCCCGGAAGCGTTCCGTGGCTTTTCCGCGTGTGTTTTCCGATTACCGGTGTGTGTTTCGGTAATTCCTTCGGAACCTCGTTGCGAGTGAACCGGGTCGTTCACCTAGGTGAGAGTGGTACCGTTACGATCAGTGCGTTCCAAGGATCGCGGAAATATAATTTTTAAATTTTTTATATTTTCCAGAATTTTTGGATTTTCCTATAAATACCCCTCCTTTTCTCTCTCTTCCCCACCCTCTTCTTATTCTTCTTCTTCCTCCTTTCTCCCCCACCATGAGAACGCCCCTCTCCCCCTCTTCTTCGTCCGGCGAGACCACGGCGGCACCCCCTCTGGCTACAGACGGTGCGGGGCGGTGGCGAGGTGACGACGACGACGGTTGTGGGATTCTCAGGTTATCGGGCCCTCCTGGTGATCGGATTCTCGGGTCATTATAGCTGGTATGAGAGCAGCAGTTGTGGGATTATACGAGAATCATAAGTAATTATAGTGGTCCACTAGTCCACAGCGATGATGTACATTTGACGTTGGCATCGGGCATCGTGCGTTTTTCTTGACCTTATTGTTTCCGTGTTTTCTATCTTTTACTTCAGGAGCGAGCATGGCGCCGAGGCGGAGCACTCGCTCTCAGCAGGGGTAGTCGGCTGGAGGTCAGGAGATCCAGCAAGGGGTTCAGCGAGATCAGAAGGAGCATAGTAGAGCGCCACCGGGGGCCACTGAGGCAATGGATACTGCGAGGTTTTCGGGGGCCGAGGATTTCTTCCGTGGCATGTACCAGCTTATGTCTCAGCAGTTCGGCGGAAAGGCTGGTGAGGGCTCGTCGACTAGGGGTGGGCCAGGCCGAGCAGTGAGAGATTTCATGCAGTTTCATCCACCTTACTACGGTGGTCAGCTAGATCCTGATGTGGCTCAGAGTTGGCTCGATGAGATGGAGCAGGTGTTCAGTTCCGCGCGGAGTACTACGGAGGACAGAGTGATGTTGGCCTCCAACCAGTTGCAGGGTACGGCTTGGGAGTGGTGGTCTTCCGAGTGGAAGACGTCTTTCCAGCTTTGTCCACTTGAGCAGATTGCATGGAGTGACTTTGTCAGTGCTTTCGAGCGTACCTACTGTCTAGAGTATATCGCTACACAGCGGATGCGTGATTTTCTGGAGCTGGTTCAGGGTGACATGTCCGTGTTGCAGTACAGGGCCTAATTTGTTGAGCTGGGTCGGTATGCACCCCATATCATGGAGCATAAGAGGGTGAAGACCTCACAGTTCGTACAGGGCTTGAGGCAGGAGCTGAGGCACCATTTGATCGTGAATGCGGCCACTGATCTAGAGACAACGTCTCGTGTTGCGGCTTCTCTGGAGATGGATATGCAGAGGACTCGAGGACCGATCAGCCAGGGGCAGTCCTTGTCGGGTCACAGCCAGCAGTCGGCTACCCAGTAGCAGGGTTCCTTTCAGCATGCGTCGGGTGGTTCAGGAGCGTCGGCACCGGCAGTGTCGGCGACAGGATCTGCGTCTTTTGGCTCGAAGGTCAAGAAGTTCTTCAAGAAGGGGTCGGTAAGAAGAAGCCCAAGGATTAGAGGCAGGCGTCATCGGGCAGTGTACATTAGCCGATTCCTTTTTGGCGTCAGGGATCAGTGGGTGGATTGCGAGGACCGTGTCCACGGTGTAGTGAGTACCACCCAGGCAGGCAGTGCACAGCGCCGATAGTTTGTTTCCGGTGTGACCAGCCAGGGCATATGGCACGTGACTATCCTCAAAGGCCACAGCAGCAGGAGCCGTTTCCTCAGCAGCAGCAGGTCCCCCAGCAGCAGAGGCAGTAGCAGCAGCAGCAAGGATAGTATCCGCCGCTACCCAGGTCAGCTAGTGTGGGAGGCAGGTAGAGAGCTCGAGGCCAGATCACACACATGACCAGGGCAGAGGCAGTGGCGTCGCAGCTCGTGGAAGGTACCATTCAGATTTTGGGTTGTGCGGCTCAGGTTTTTTTTGATTCTGGCACGTCTCATTTGTTTGTTTCGGAGGATTTCGCGCTGAGTATTGAGGAGCCGGTGACCCAGTTGTCCTGTGATTTTACAGTGGAGTTACCTTCGGGTGATTTTATGATCACTCCGTATTGCTTCGATGAGGTTCTTGTGTGGGTGGAAGGGTGGAGTTTGCCAGCTAGGCTCTATGCATTGCCGCTTCAGGACTTTGATGTGATTTGGGACATGGATTGGCTCGAGGCATATCATGCGTTAGTGGATTGAGGCTCGAAGAGGGTTTATTTCTGGCGACTTCACGGACCCACCTTCTATTTCCAAGGTATCAGGTCTTCCTCTTCTCGCTTTCTCATTTCTATGATTTGAGCTCGTCGTATGCTTGATGCGGATTGTCAGGGTTTTCTCGCCTCCATGGTTGTGACTGATCGAATGGAGTCGGATGTCGAGGATATTCCAGTGGTGTTCGAGTTTCCCTATATTTTTTCGGAGGACTTACCTGGATTGCCTCCCCAGCGGGACATTGATTTCGTTATCGAGGTTGTGCCGGGTACGGGACCTTTGGCGAAGGCTCCCTACCGTATGGCCCCCGCTGAGTTGAGGTAGTTGAGGGCACAGTTGCAGGAGCTGCTGGCCAAGGGGCATATTCGCCCTAGCTTTTCCCCTTGGGGTGCGCCCGTGTTGTTCGTGAAGAAGAAGGACGGCAGCTTGCGGTTGTGCATTGACTACCGGTAGTTGACTGAAGTGACCATTAAGAACAAGTATCCGTTGCCGTGGATTGATGACTTGTTTGAATAGCTTCAGTCTGCGCGAGTGTTCTCACGGATTGATTTGCGGTCCGATTACTATCAGCTGAGGATTCGCGAGTCCGATGTGGAGAAGACTGCATTCAGTACGAGACATGGGCATTATGAGTTTCTGGTGATGCCGTTCGGGCTCACCAATGCCCCCGCAACCTTCATGGACTTGATGTAGAGGGTGTTTCATCCGTATCTGGACCAATTCATGGTCATATTTATGGACGACATCCTTGTTTATTCGCGGTCTGCAGAGGAGCACGTGTACCATTTGGGTGTGGTGCTGTAGACGTTGCGAGATCACTAGTTGTATGTGAAGCTCAGTAAGTGCGAGTTCTAACTTCGTGAGGTGCACTTTTTAGGGCACGTGATTTCTGGTGATGGTATTTCCGTGGACCCCACCAAGGTCGAGGCAGTAATGCAGTGCCCGAGGCCGAGGTCAGTGACGGAGATCCGGAGTTTCTTGGGGCTTGCGGGCTATTATCGTCGGTTTATCCAGGATTTTTCTCGCATTATGGCCCCGATGACTAGACTTACGCGGAAGGATGTGCCTTTCGTCTGGTCCGAGGAGTATGAGCAGAGTTTAAGGGAACTAAAGATATTGCTCACCTTGGCTCCAGTGTTGGTTTTGCCTTCTAGATCGGGAGGTTTTATGGTGTGTACAGATGCTTCCGGGGTCGGATTGTGTGCTGTGTTGATGCAGCATGGTAGAGTGGTGGCTTATGCATCTCGACAGCTGAAGTCCCACGAGGAGAACTACCCTACCCATGACCTAGAGTTGGCGGCTGTGATCTTCACGCTGAAGATCTGGAGGCATTATCTGTACGGTGAGAGGTTCGAGGTGTTCACTGACCATCAGAGTTTGTGATATGTGTTCACGCAGAGGGACCTTAACCTCAGGCAGAGGCGATGGATGGAGTTTATGAAGAATTATGACTTCACCCTATCTTATCAGCTGGGCAGGATGAATGTCATTGCCGATGTTTTAAGTCAGAAGGTCGCGGTCAGTGCCTTGATGTTGAGGAAGTGGAGGCTCTAGGAACAAGTGCCCGAAGTTTCATTCAGGCTCAAGATTCCCTAGGAGCCAGAGTTGTCAGTGCTTTCTAATCTGACTGTCACGCCTGCTATCTGCCGTCAGGTGACAGAGGCACAGCATGCGAACCCTGAGTTGCCCCGGATTTTGGCTTTGGCTGATGTGGAGCTTGGCGAGGACGGTGCCGTGAGGTTCCATGGTAGGCTGTACATCCCAGCCGAGGAGTGGGTTCGTCGTGCGGTGTTACGCGAAGCTCATGGGAGCAGGTACACCGTACACCCGAGTGCGACGAAGATGTATCAGAACTTGCAGAGGCAGTTTTGGTGGCCTGGAATGAAGAGAGATGTCGCTGAGTTTGTGGCCAGGTGCCTGACCTGTCAGCAGGTGAAGGCTAGCGACCGGGAGGTACTCTCCAGCCCTTGGATGTTCCTACGTGGAAGTGCGACCACGTGACCATGGATTTCATGGTGGGATTACCGAGGACTCCGAGCGATAAGGACAGTATTTGGTTGCTGGTGGACAGGCTGACGAAGGTGACTCGGTTGTTACCGGTCAAAGTCAGCTGGAGCGTGTCCAGGTTGGTCCGTCTTTATGTGGAGCGGATCGTGACGTTGCATGGGATTCCAATCTCCATCGAGTCGGATCGGGATCCTCGTTTCACTTCTGGATTCTGGGGGAGTTTCCAGCGAGCTCTTGGCACGGATTTGACTTTTAGCTCGGCGTATCATCCTTAGTCAGATGGTCAGTCAGAGAGGACCATTCAGACTTTGGAGGATATGCTGAGATCCTGCTGCATGGAGTGGTAAGGGAGTTGGATTCACCACCTACCGTTGGTGGAGTTTACCTACAACAACAGCTATCATTCGAGCATCGGCATGGCTCCTTATGAGACTTTGTATGGGCGTCCGTGTCGGACTCCACTGGATTGGTTTGAGGTTGGTGAGCGTGTTTTGACGGGACCGGAGTTGGTATAGTAGTGTGTGGATGTTATGCACTTGGTTCGTCAGAACATGTTGGCGGCCCAGAGTCGGCAGAAGAGCTATGCTGAGCGCAGGCGGAAGCCTCTCGCGTTCGCCGTGGGTGATCATGTGTTCTTGAGAGTTTCACCGATGAAGGGGGTGATGCATTTTTGGCGGCATGGGAAGCTGAGTCCCCGCTATATTGGTCCTTTCAACATCGTGGAACACATCGATGAGGTAGCTTATTGGTTGTAGTTGCCCCCTGAGTTGGCATCGGTGCATGACGTGTTCCACGTCTCGATGTTGCGGAAGTATATGCCCGATGACTTTCATGTGCTCAAGGATTCTGTTTAGCCCGAGGTGACTCCAGATCTTTCTCTCCCAGAGTTTCCGATCTGCGTGGAGGATAGGTAAGAGCAGCGCCTGCGGAACAAGGTCATCCCCTTGGTTAAGGTGGTGTGGCAGCAGCACTCTGGTGGTGAGGCTTCTTGGGAGCGTGAGGACGAGATGCGTCAGCAGTTTCCTTACCTGTTTGAGTGAGTCTTCCTCTTCTTTCCCCTTGGGTTGTTCTCAATTTCGAGGATGAAATTTCTTAAGGGGGGAGGGCTGTAATATCCCAGACATTTTGGATCCTTTTTCGTGGGTCCTGGATCTGGTTTTCTGGAGTGTCCGACTCTGCTGTGTCTAAAATTTTGTTTCGGACATCTTTCGTGTTCGGATCGGCGCGATCCGGAGTTGTTTCGGAGGCCCGAAAGCGTTCCACGACTTTTTCGCGTGTGTTTTTCGATTACCGATGTGTGTTTCGGTAATTTCTTCGGAACCTCGTTGCGAGTGAACCGGGTCGTTCACCTAGGCGAGAGTGGTACAGTTGCGATCGGTGTGTTTCGAGGATCGCAGAAATGTAATTTTTAATTTTTTGATATTTTCCAGAATTTTTAGATTTTCCTATAAATACCCCTCCTTTTCTCTCTCTTCCCCACCCTCTTCTTCTTCTTCTTCTTCCTCCTTTCTCCTCCACTGTGAGAACGCCCCTCTCCCCCTCTTCTTCGTCCGGCGAGACCGCGGCAGCACCCCCTCCGGCTGTAGACGGCGCAGGGCGACGGCGAGGTGACGACAGCGATGGTGAGGTGATCGTAGGGCGTTCGTGAACCGTGGGAGCTCAAGAAAGAACGAGGGTTTTCAAGCGATTTCTTGCGATTGTGGTCGATTCGGCGCGCCTCGGGGTGCATTTGAGGTAGGGTGACGTTCCCTAGCCTCTTGTCTTCCTTTCCCGCGATCTGTAGACTGAGGGGAGGCCGAGAGATAGATATTCATGCAGGTTTGGGGTTTTCCATGATTTGGGGAGAGTTCGCCCGATCTACGGATTTGAGCCATGATTTCACGTTTTGATGGCCTAGGAGCATGATAGGGGTCCCTAGGGGTCTTCCCCTTTGATTTCCCCCTCTCTAGTGGAGGCACAGGGGCGTGGTCAGTTTTTTTGGGCGTTTTCCGCCATTTCACCCTCGAGTGGGTGTGACGGTCCTTCCAGTGACCGTCACGCTATGTAACGCGCCTAGGTGGGTGCGTTACAGCCCTATGTTCAGCCGATTGGGGTGTGTGGTCTGTGACAGTCCCACGATAGACCGCCACAGGTGCTGTGACGCACTTGGGTTGGACCGTCAGGGACGTTCGACTGTTGACTTTCGATTGTTGGTTTTGACCGTTGGGGGTCAAGGCATGTGACAAACCAATCTTGGCACGTCACAGCCTTGTGACGCCCCTGTGTGGGTGCATTAGAGTGGACGCATTCCCACACTGTAACGCTCAAGGCTTGGTCTGTTACAGCCTGTGACGCACTAGGCTAAGTGCGTTAGGGCCTGTGACGCACCGAGTGGCACGTGTCATAGTTTGCTTTCCACTTGTCTTGTGACGCACCAGGGTAGGCGCGCCACAGACTGTAACGCACCAGGGTAGGTGCGTTACATGCTATTTTGCACTGGGTGTCTGACGCCCCCGTGTTGGGCCGTTAGATGGCTGTAACGGTCTAGCCTTAGACTGTCAGAGCCTGTGATGCGTCTAGGGTAGACCGTCAGGCTCAGGGTTACCCCGGGTGGTTTGCAACCCTGTTTCTTTTCCGATCGTGGTCACCGTGTGACGGTGCTGGTACGTGGGATGATCCCCATACGTCGTCGGATGTGGATGTGTTTTTCGTTGACTTGAGAGTCTACTCCGTAGTGACCCTCCACTAGTCGTAGCCTGCTTACACCCGTGTGGTCCCACCAAGGAGTGGTGGACAGGCTACCCTTAGAGACGGTTTGTGGACCAGTTTCCGTCGGGCCCCACGCCTTGCAGCCAGAGTCTGGCTGAGGGGAAAACCAGTTAGAGGGCCAGACCAGGGACGCGCGGTCTGTGTGTGCACACGTGGTTGGGGGCGGTTGGACCCACGTTGACGAATGTTACCCCAGCTAGTCACTCGTTTGTGGTTTCTTGCGCGGTGTTTGTGCCTTTGGTAGGAGCTACCACGTCAGGCAGTTCACCTGCGGTGCGGTGTAAGATGTCAGGGGACGCTACCGGTTGTGCTTCTAGTGGGAGGTACTCTTGTTGAGTCGGGAGTGGAAGACTGTCAATCTTTGTGACTTTGACCTTTGGGTTTTGTCGTGTTGACCGTGGTGTTTCGGTCGTCCCACCATAGCACGTGTGTCAGCTTTCGTGCCGTGAGATCGGTGTTTTGGAGATTGCAGGGCTTCTCTTTTTGAGGTACTCGCTTACTGCTAGCGTAGCGGTTTCTCCTTTTGCGATGTAGGGTTCGAGTGACCCCTACTGAGTCTTGTTCCGAGACACATTCCCTGCATGTTTTCACCATGTTTCAGGTCAGTCGTGGCCTCAGGGGAGCGCGTCTGAGGCTCAGCGTGGTTCGGGTGCCCAGCGTTAGTGCCAGAGGTCAGAGCTGGGGTATGCCCCGTGTAGCTATACTTTTCTTCCTTGTCTCTGTACTAGTTGTGGACCACCGTTGTTGTTATTTTATTATATCTTGTGGACCATGTATCATGTAAATTGTTAATTTATTTTTTGCTTAATTATATAACTGTTTAATTTCTGCAATTATTTGTGATACTTGTGTAGTCTCCACACCATCCTTTTAACCCTTCCGAGTCTTCGGACTCGTGGGTGGCGGTGTGAGTTTCGGGTTATCGGGCCCTCCCGGTGATCGGATTCTCGAGTCGTTACAGTCTGAGCTCCCCATGTACCGGAAATATGATGGGATTGGCAACCCATTTATTCATGTCAGGGAGTTTCTCTATGAATCGGTGCAGTTCCAGCCTGATGACTACCTGGTGGCGTATCTGTTTCGCCGATCCTTGGACGGGGTCGCCCTTGAATGGTTCTACACATTGCCTCTTGAAGAGGCAGGAAGTTTCAAGACCGTGAAGGAGAAGTTTATCCAGAGATTTTAGGATCTAGTTGGGCCCGAGTATTCTTTTACAGACTTGGTAGCAGAAAAGATGAAGCCGGATGAAGAATTTGTCGCATATACAGATCAATGGAGGCAGATGGCCTCGCGTGTGCTCGGGCAGATCCCGGAAGAGGAAAAGGTTAAATTGCTGATTTCTAATGCTACCCCGACATTCCGGAATATATTGGCAATGAACAATATATCTAACATGCTCCAGTTGTACAGTCGGGCCCGGTTCATCCAGACCCAATTTAAAGACTCCCCCATCCATCCACTGTTTGAGACCCAGAAATCCAAAACTACCCGAAAATCCCAAGGCCCAGTAACTGAGGGAGTTCAAGTCAATGAGCAGGTCCAGGCTGTTCAATTCCCCAACCAACCCGCTTCACCCCGTTTCCAGCAACCTCCTCGCAACCCCCAATTCTCCGCTCCACAAGCCCCCCGACCCACTTTCCAAGCTTCTCAGCACCCACAACAACCACCACCACCTCAACAGCCACAACCACCACCCCAGTACCATAACGTCCCTCCTCCTGCTGGTTATGGGCCTACTCGATCGAGACCCAAGAGGGTCAACTAGCCACTGTTTCCAGAAACCCTCCCTGATATCATTTCAGCTCTAATGTACACTGGTGACATTCAATTGCCTCCGGAGCGTCAGAATTGGAATCCGGCAGCCGATCAATCAAGGTATTGCATATACCATCGGCAGCCGGGACATACCATAGAGAGATGCTACCAGTTTAGAGATCTGGTGTATGATTTGCATGAGGGCCAGAAGATTGATTGGGCCCAAATGCACAAGTTGATTGAAGATATCAAGGAAAGAAGAAGACAAGCCAAGTCGCAGCAGGCGGCACCCCAGCAGTAGTAGTTCCAACCACCTCTACAACAACAACAACCCCCACAGCAGCAGCAGCAGCACCAAGACCTCTGGATTCATCAGAATCCCATGCCAGAACATCCTCCCGCTCCTCAACAACAACCACAACCGTCGGCACCGGCTCAAGTGAATGCAATCCACCGCCCAACCCCTAATGTTGGGTAGTCTTTTGATGATGAGACCCCCGCTCACCTTTTGGCCTTCCACCACACCAACTTCCCCGCACCTTATGTTCCTTCCATTCTCCGGCGCACCACCTTGGCCATCGCTCCACCCCCTGTCCTCTCCCAATCACATATTGCACCCACCACGTTCCCCACCGTTCCGCCAACCCTTCCACCATTACCCGCCATGCCCTCCATCATCACCCCTCCATTTAACCCTTCACTAATCATCATCCCGCCAGGGCTCGTCAGGCCAACCTCAGCCATTCTCACCCCTATTTCTACCCCTTCCACTTACCCCACTGGGCCAATCAGGGGTCCATCTGATGTTGTGCCGGCACGATAATGCGCCCTCCGGAGTGGGCGTCCATTCCACCGCACTTACCCTTTCCCTGGTGCGTCTGCACCCAACCCTTAAGTTCCTTCCTCAACAGTCGAAGCAGAAGAAGTAGATCCCGTGCCAGGCACGAAATATGACTTGCTACAACACTTAGACCGGATGTCGGCCAAGATATCAGTTTTGGAGTTGATCAAAAGGTCCACGCTGCATCAGGACGCCCTCAGGGCTTTTTTGCAGAAGGTTATGGTCAATGAGGACGTGGCGGTGGACAGCTTTCCATCGCTGTTGGCAACTATTACCAGGGGGCCTTCCATTTCATTCTCTGAGTCAGAATTGGCACCCCCAGAGGCACGATAGATGCTACTCTGCATTACCATTTCTTTTAACAAAGTGGCGATAGAGTCAGCTCTAGTGGATACAGGTGCTTCCATCAATGTGTGTCCACTCAGTACACTACGTGTCTGCAACATTTCGGAAGATACGCTCAGGCCAACACCGACTACAATTGCAGCGTATGACAACTCCAGACGAGCGTGCCATGGGGTCGTGACAGTTCAAGCCGAGCTAGGGCCTTTGGTGATGGATGTGGAGTTTTACGTGTTGGACATAGACCCGATGTTCAACGAAATTCTAGGTCATCCATGGATAGACAGTTTGAATGTTGTGCCTTCAACCACCCATCAATGCCTTAAATTCCCATTCCAAGGCCGGGTAGTTAAGGTGAAGATAATCTCCACAATTCAGTTAGTTGATGCGATTACTGATAAAATTCTTCCCACTCTGTGGCCGAGTAACATTCCAGTTGTTTCTGTAATGGACTTAGATTACCCATGGGCATATGCGTCACGCAAGCCCACCACTACGCCAGTAAATGTGAAAATTAAGTCCAAGATCAGATATTCAAAAGGGTGGCATATGATTTTAAAGTTAGGCTATTAGCCGTGCTTGGGCCTTGGCACACAACTGCAAGGGCGAACTAAGCCCGTTCCTAAAGGCAGAATGATGGCCGGAGAGGCCTCGGCTACCGGGAGTCAGCACTATCTATCCTGGGAGGCTCCGGGCCACTGACGTGGGATTACCGTCAACACTTTGTGAAAGGCCCATTGCAGCCCAGTACCTGGAAGAAGTCGTCGCCATGTCTTGTTGAAAAGATTGATGCCACCCATGCTGTTGCCGACCCACCACCACCGCTGAAGGGGCTAGTGGGTGATATGGAAGATTTTTGTAGCTGTTTTGAGAAGCTGTTCCAAGAAGAAGAAGTTTGCCCGAAGAAGAGGGAGATGCAGCTGGTAAAGCATTCTCCGACTTAGCCAGCTCACTGGAGGCCGTGGGAAGGAGGGAGCTCCATCACTACCTTTTCTTTGTCCCCGTCCCGTCTTGCCTCCTTGTTTCAGTAATTTGGGATTGTTCCCCGTTCCCCTCCGATCATGGTAGACCTGTACTTCACGGAAAGATCGCCTGAAATCCTGTTTGTGCCATGTGCATGTGGGCGCTGCCCACCCATTGATTTATCAACCCTGTTTACTCCTCCTTCCCTCAATGCCCAACTCCATGAAATGTGGTTTTCATCTTCCGACTCATTCATCGATTGCATCTTCCCCGATCTGTTTCCCATGCAACTCCCTCCACCCCCGTCTTCTTCTTCCTGTTGCATGATCACCTCCGACTTCCAAAAAAAATGCCAATTTTAAAACGGAAGTCTCAATGGAGGATTACACTATGTTCTGCTCATCTTCCCAGGGGCATGAGACCCCTACTCCTTTCCCTGTAGGCTTCCTGTCTCCTAGGGTAGATGTACATTCTGCAGAGTCTCCTCGGTTGGTAGAGTCAGTCGGGGTAGAGTCTAGTTCTAGTGTGGTCAGCCCATCCACGTCTGCGGCGCACCCTATGATGTGTCATCCTAAAACCGTTTCAGATAGGTTCCTCCAAGACTTAGCTCAGAGATGTCATGCCCTTCTTAAATGCCCTGAATTTGTGGAGACCGCGATTCTTTTAGAAGATGGTGAGGAATTAGAAGGGGTGTGGAGCAATGACGGATTAGGTGTATATGAGATCGTTGATGAGAAAGACCCATCCGATGATGAGGAAAGCGATGTGGATGACACCGCCGATCTGTATGCGCAAGGTTTGAAGAGGTTTGATGAACCGTCATCGGCGGTGGATGAACCCACCAAAGAGATTAATCTTGCAACCGAAGAGGACCCCAGGCCCATAATTATTTCTGCTAATCTCCCTCCTCAGGTTGAAGAGGAGCTGCTCAAGGTTTTGAGAGAGTACAGCGATTCATTTGCCTGGTCCTATGAGGACATGCCGGGTCTTGACCCCACGTTGGTCGAACACCGACTCATTCTTAAACCAGGGGCAACACCCGTTAAGCAAAAGGTGAGAAGGTTCCACCCGCAAATGGCCTTAAGGATAAAGGAAGAAGTTGATAAATTGCACAAGGCCCGATTTATCAGAGTGGTTTTATATCCGCAATGGGTGGCGAACATAGTCCCGGTAATGAAGAAAGATGGAAGAATTCAGATTTATATAGATTTTAGGGACTTAAATAAGGCATATCCGAAGGATGATTTCCCGTTTCCTCACATTGATGTACTGGTGGACAACACGGCTGGGTATGAGGCTCTCTCATTTACGGATGGGTATTCTGGTTACAATCAAATATGCCTTGCTCCTGAAGACCAAGAGAAGACCTCTTTCACCACGCCCTGGGGCACGTACTGCTATGTCGTTATGCCATTCGGATTAAAGAATGCAGGTGCCACATATCAACAGGCAATGATGGCTATCTTCCACGACATGATGCATGTGTAGTTAGAAGCTTAAGTGGATGATATCCTGGTAAAGTCGAGGTCCAAAGAAGAGCACCCCGCCATTTTATCCAAGGTGTTGCAAAGGGCTAGAGAGTACAAATTGAAAATCAATCCAAAGAAATGTGTATTTGGAGTTGCATCAGGGAAATTGCTGGGGTTTATAGTCAGCAAATGGGGGATCCATATTGATCCGAATAAAGCTAAGGCCGTTATGGAGATGTCGCCGCCTAAGAACATCACTGAACTCAGAGGTCTGATTGGGTGATTGCAATTCATTAGGAGATTTATATCTCAACATTCGTAAAGGTGCCGCCCATTCTATGAATTGTTAAAGGCGGGAGCTAAATTCGAATGGAACGAACAATGTCAGAATGCCTATGAGGATCTTAAGGTCTATCTTTCCAATCCTCCGATTCTGCAACCACCCGTCCCTGGGAAACCCCTGATCCTATACATTTCTATGATTGAGGACTCCCTAGGACCTTTTCTAGCTCAGGTGGATGATGAAGGAAGGGAAAGGGCAGCATACTACCTTTCGCGGTTGTTTAATCTCGCTGAATCCAAGTATACTGCCATGGAGAAGACCTGCGCAACGTTTGATGGGGGCATCTCTCGCCCTTCATATTTTTTTACAACTTCGATTGCTTGTTAGCATAGCTCCATTGTGTCCGTCATATTTCTCTAAGTCGAGTCATGTAATTTTCATATTTTCTTTGAGTCATAATCATGTAATTTTCCTTTTATTTGAGTCTTGTACCTAGGTTAATGAGTCATTTCACTAAGTTTGAGTATCATTAGGCTAATGAGTTTGCTATTGGGCCTATTTCTTTGGGCTAGGCCCATGGGCGCCTCCCCTTCCTTCGGTTATTTGTTAGTGTGTTAAATGTCAGGGTCTTTTGTGAAAATGTGGGTTGCCTATATATAGGACCCCATTTCCCCCATTTGTAATCAATCAATGAGTCAATCAATCAATGAAATTTGAGTTTTCTAGTGTCTACATAGAGTGGTGAGAAGCCCTCTCCTTTCCCCCCCTCTCTCTTCTCTCTCTCTCCCTCCTTCCCCCCAAGGGGAATTCGCCCCCCTTCTCTCTCTCCTCCCCTCCCTACCACATCACCCTCCCACCTACCCTATTAAAGCCCCTCCACTTCCCAAAGCTATCATTACTTCCCCCCCTAGTCCCAAGGAGAGACCACCGATCCCCACCCCACCCTCCAACCACCCCATCTATTTCCCATGCACCATTCCCTCTCCCCCAAGCAACCCTTCACCTCCTAGACCATTTGAAATTCAAAATACCCCTCCCTCCACAACCTAGGTCACCCAAAACCCTCTCCTCCTTTGGTTAGGGTCGCCCTCCCCCTCTCTCTTACCTCCTCCATCTCCATTCCACCTAGGGTATCAACCATCATTCACTTCCCCTTCCCTCCTCATTCCCCATTGCTAGAACCAGCAGCCCCCCTGCGCCCTCCTTCTTCCCAGCCCTTCCACATCACCTCTAACCTCCCCCAACACCTCCCTCACACTCCCCTCCCACCAATCATCAAGTCCCCTTCACCATTTCCTCCTTCTTCATCTCCGTTCGTGGCCATTCGGGATCTACACTGGCGAACCTGCTAGCAGCTGCGAACCTGCAGAGGATCACCATCTTGCAGCAGCAACCACGGCTTCCTCCGGATGAGTTAAAGACCCAAGAGCTATCCACGGAAGAGTCTTCCTGTCTTCTTTGCAACGGCGGTGGTCTCATCCCCATCCGAGGTCCGTGCCGCCCGGGAGGTCCGTTCTCCCACAACTGCGCAGAGCTGCCCCTGTGGAGTACCTGATCCGGACTAGAAGCTTCACCATGACAAACCTCGGAAGAATCAGGCCAAGAGTTTTTCAGTAAAGTTCTTCCTCGTCCTGTCTACTTTCAGAATCAAGAAGCGGAACTCTGATCGGCATCTGTGTTCAAGAGTTACCAATTTTCTTCCCCGGGTACATAGTTCTGCTTACCCACAGTCTACACCGACCTATCACCACTGTTCAGAGACCACTAGTCTTCTCCGGCATCGTTTGGCTTCCTGCCAGTTCTACTGCGAAGAGGGCTTGTCCACGGTTCCAACGGCTTTGACGGCACTTGATTCTGAGTTCGGGAGCAGTCGGGGCATCCTCTTCTTCCTGCTGTTGGAAACCTGAGGCTGTCAGTCCAAGAAGCTGCCACCCTATTCGAGACTCTGCCCGGACCAGCCTCGGCACCAGAAGAAATCAACAAAATTCTGGGGCATTCCCGTTCCAGATACGAAGAGTTTCCCACTGGTCCCGTCATCGGAAAAATTCTAGATCAAGATCTGCATCCTCAACTCTGGCTGTCTGTCCCCTATCACAGAGAGCGGACAGATTCAGCATCGGCTTCTTCTCTTGTGTTTTCATCACTTTCTCCCCTCCTCGCTTGGCCGGCTGAAGGCCCCTCCCTGTGTGGAGGTAGTAATTGGATGTATTCTTTGATTTCCCTTCCCCAAGATCCCCCCCTTGCATGGGGTGTAGTGCATGTCATTTAAAATTTCAGGTCGAAGCTTCTCCGATGCGGCGTGCGGGTAAGCCCACGCTTCCTCGCTCGCCCTCGTCTCCGGCCGGGATCGGTGTCTTCACATCGATCAGGTGAGCCACTGCACACTCCTCTTTGCTTAAATTCCTTTACTTAATTAGTATCACATCTTAGTGCCGTCGGTGGTAAGTGGAGCGCCCGAACCCGAATTTGCTTATGATTGAGTGACTACCGCGGGTGAGTTGCGAGAGATCCATTAACACCCACGCCCTCAGTGTGCTGGCCACCTATGAGAGTGGGCAGCCTAGGACCCTTGGGAGGTCCAATCCAAAGCTAGCCAACCCCCGGAGCAGCAAGGGCCCATCCCGGACCCTCACCACTATCACCGGTTTGCCTACGGGCACTAGAGTGCGCTTAGCGGGTGAGTCCGCCCGAGTAAAGTCACCGGTTCGTGCGTTGGTTGCTTGCTAGGTCCAAGGGTCATTTGATCATGTGATTATCACCCCAAGTTGGTGTCACATCAATGTTAGTATGGGTAGCTCAGAAACTCAAACACTATTTCCTTGCCCATGAGGTTAAGCTGATCTCTAGAATGGACCCCATTCGTTACTAGTTAGAAAAACATGTCCTTTCTAGCCGGTTAGCTCGCTGGCAGAGCTTCCTTTCCCAATTTGATATCACCTTCGTTGTTCAAAAGGTGATCAAGGGATATGCGATTGCTGAACATCTTCCTCATTCTCATATCCCTCGTTCTGACTCAATCCGGGATGAATTTCCTGATGAACACTTGGCTGTAATCACTCATCTTCCTTTTTGGTCTCTTCACTTTGACGGTGCTCTCAACTCCCAGGGCCGTGGAATCGGTGCCGTTCTCCTCACTCCGGAAGGAGTGACCATCCCTATCGCTTATCAACGCTCTTTTCATGTCACTAATAATATAGCCGAGTATGAGGCTCTCCTTGCCGATCTGAAGCACGCCTACCTCATGGGCGCGCGATACCTAAACATCATAGAAGACTCTCAATTGGTGTTGCGTCAAGTTTTGTCAACTTACCGCACCCGTGACCCTAAACTTAAACCCTATCAAGATTTGGTCATGCTCTTGGCTAGGCAATTCCGGAAGCTCATCTATATTCATACTCCTCATTCTCAGAATATCCTGGCCGATGCACTTGCATCGCTTGCTTCTTCTCTTTCCTTCCCGCTTAGTCGTTCCACCGAGACCATTGTGGTCCATCGGTTAGATTCCCCTTCCCTTCAGGATCCATGGTTTGACAACCTTAGGAAGCCTGTAGAAAGGAAGGCGGAGAGGGAAGATCTAAAAGAAGTTTCATTAACTGAGCTTGAGAAGATAATAGAGGAAGAGGAGTTGCCGTGGTATCACAAGATAGAGCAGTATTGCAGGGATGGTTCCTTTCCTAAGATGGCAAATACCGAGCAGCGCAAGGCCACTCGAAGAGTCGCCGCTAGATACACGATTATTGCGGGAGAACTATACAGGCAAGCTCTCAATGGAGTCCTAATGAGGTGTTTGGATGATGATGAGGCTTGGAAAGTAGTAGAGGCCGCTCACTCTAGTGAGTGTGGAGGGCACATTAATGGGCAAGCTTTAGCGAAGAAGATTCTTAGGCAGGGCTATTACTGGCCAACCCTAGAAGAAGACTGTTCCACCTATGTCCGTAGGTGTCTTCAATGCCAGCTTCATGACTGAGAAAATCCACGCCCCGGCTTCTTCTCTCCATCCTCTTTGTGCTCCTTGGCCATTCTCGATGTGGTCCTTTGATATCATTGGACCACTTGATGATCCTAATGCTCAGGTTAAACAGAAATCATTCATTCTGACGGCTATAGAGTACTTCACCAAGTGGGCGAAAGCTGAAGCTTATGCAGAAATCAAAGCCACAACAATATGCCGCTTCATCCTCAAGAATATCATCTCGCGGTTTGGAGTGCCAAGTCATATCGTCACTGACAATGGGCCTCAATTCGTTTCTCAAGAACTTCGGGACCTTTGTAAGAAATTTAATATTACATTGCATCACTCATCACCATACTACCCTCAAGGTAATGGCCAAGCTGAGGCCACGAATAAGACCCTTCTTCAGATCATTAAGAAAACATGTGAGTCACACAAATTTGTGGATTGGGCCGACAAACTGATAGAAGCTCTATGGGCTTATCGCACCTCCGTCCGTACTCCCACGGGGCAAACTCCTTTTGCTCTCACCTATGGGATGGAGGCGGTACTCCCATACGAGATCTTGATCCCTTCCCTAAGAGTGCAGCTAGATAAAGAACTTAATCTCGACGAGCGTCGAGAGGCGTTGCTACTCCAACTGGAACTCTTAGACGAGAAGAGGCTAAATGCGGCCAATCACATCTCGGTTTATCAAAAATGTGTCTCACGGTATTTTCAAAAGAAGGTTATCGAAAGAAAATTCCAAGTGGGTAACATGGTTTTGAAACGCAAATTTATAAGAACAGCAGGTCATAGGTCTAAGCTGCAACCCAACTGGGAAGGGACGTTTGTAGTTAAGGAAGTCTATCCTGGTAACGCGTATCGGTTAGTTAACGCAGAGGGTGAAGAATTATTGAATCCATGGAATGGGCTATATTTAAAATGATTTTATCCATAGGGTCAAGCCAGCAATGGCCCGGCAGCGGGGCATGCCTCTACTTGATCGCGAAGGAAGACCCCCGGTTCAACATAGACACACTACACGACCCCCTATGGTTCGATTCCCTTGTTTTGCGCAACACCGTTTCTCTCTTGGCCATGCTTTGGGGAAAGTGAAAATCCTTGTTTTTCTCTTCTCTCGGCTGAAAATAGGGGAAAGTGATGAATAAGGGGGCGAGAACTGATCTAGACCCCCCGATAAAAGAGGTCTCAAATAGGGGCAGTCCGTTATGACCTTATTCTGCAAGTTAAAAGAGAAAGGAAAAAGAAAGAGTAGAAATGGAGAAAAGGGGCAAAATCAAAGACAAAGCTAAAGGCTCATCCAAAGCTCGAAGCTCAAAAATCTAAAAGTCCCCAAAATAATGAAACTAGGCATGGGAAGAGTGGTAGTACAGTTTCCCCGCGGGACGTTATGAGCCTGGTCGTATGCATGCCTAGAGCGGATGTAGGTTCGATGACGGACACAAAGCCCTGGCGTAACAAGCCAAATTCTTTGAAAAGGGGTGTCATGAGAAGAACTCAAGCCCTAAAAAAATCTCTATACCTATTGCCAGCTTTTCTATCAATTCTCTTTTATTTTCCAAGGATTTGATCCCACTCGGGGTATGGCCTCGGTAGAGGCACCGTTAAGCGAAATCGGCCCAGGCCACGGGCGGTCCTTTATAACGCACGTTGAACCCAGGAGACCCCAAGTGAGATATGAGGTTCCTCGTCGTCAGGTTTGAGCTGGCTTCAAAATAAAAAAAAATCAAATATTTCAAAATCTAAAAAAAATCAAATATTTCAAAATCCCAAAAAATCAAATATTTCAAAATCTAAAAAATCAAATATTTTAAAATCTAAAAAATCAAATATTTCAAAATCACAAAAAAGGTTTTCATCGTCATGATCTGCATTCCATAGCATGCATTGCATTCATTTCTATTTTTGTTACTTGCCTATTTAATGAGGCTTAGCCCCTTGACCAAAAATCAAGAGCTGGTCATTTCGTAACTTGCTACATGCAAGGGGTTAAGCCTAAAACAGAGTTAATTTGTTTTCGTTGATTATGTGTGTGCAGGGGCAGGTTGAAATTGAAGGTTCAGTCAGTCCGTGACCGTGTGCATTTCAAAGTCATATCCCAATTCACTCAATCACACAAAGTAAAGCCCAAACTCAAACCAATCCAAATCATCAACTTTATTCATTCATATATCAAGCTCTCTAAGCATAAGTCTCTACATCAACATCATGAATGAAAAGAAAAATCACTCAGTCCTCCACTGGGCATCCCCGCGGGGACGTATCTCTCTCAGCTCTCTAACGTAGGCCTGGCGTGTCGTCGAAATCTCTGCAACCTCCGCTGGAAGGGTAAGCACCCTGCTCACCTCCCACATGATCAGGACACTCCTGATCGCCTGCTCGTCCTCCTCTGTACCGATCCTCCTCGTCTATAGTGCGGGAAGGTGGGGTAGTGCTGGTAGAATGGTCCGGGGTAATCCAACCTGTAGGTAGCACCAGTGCGGGCAGTACATCACCAGTGCGGTGTCGCTCACGAGCCTCAGATCCAAGCCTGGCCTCGTAGGCACTCTGACAGTGGTGTCGCGGAGGGAGTCCAGGCACATCACGAACCGATCCAGGGGCAGCCTGTTGATGTACAGTTGCCACTCATCCCTGGTCTTTTTCTCTGTTGTCCTGCACTCTACCTGTGAAGAGAACCCGAAGGCGCCACCTATGAAGAAGAGGGGGTGGCTCCCGAAGATCCTGCAAGCTGAAGTGACATCCTCCTTGCGAATGAATTTCATCCTGACACCCATCCAACACTCCAGAAGGATCATAGAACCAAAGAGAGGACCTCCTAGGGCTGCTGAAGTGAGGCCCTTGTACAAGTAGGCATGGACGGCCTGGGAGATAGAAAGACCCTGCCACAGGCCACTAATGGTACTAAGGAGGGGAGTCTCTACCACATGGTCAACTGAGGGGAACAAGATAGCCCCGCACAAGGAAATAGATGCGGCCTTGGCTATGGCCTCATCCCACCCACACCTATTCCTACAATGTTCAACTACCCATTGGCTAAGAGGAAGAAGGTGGATCTGGCGTGGGCCTATGAAGGTATGGATATCCCTGCTATCTGGTATAAACCCTCCCAAGATGAGCCTAGGATCCACAGGTGCCACTGTATGACACACTAGGTCCACCTCACCCACCTTAGACCTAGGAAGAGAAAGATAGGTCTCTACCTCCTCTAGTAGGATAGTGGCCTCGAAAGATGGAAATATGAATGTATGGGTCTGAGAGTGCCAGATTTCTACCAAGGCTGAGATGTTGTGCCAGTCAAGGGAGAGCTTTGGGTAATTTTGGCCCAATACCAAGAGTGGGTGTAGGTGCCAAGACTTCAGGATGGATATCACTCCTAGGGGCAATGCGCGGATCATGGGGGCCATCCACTTTAAAGTGGAATAGCGTCTGGAGCAAGGGAGAAGTTGAGATGGAAAAGAGAAAAAGAGAAAGAGAGGAAGAATGTGTAAGTAAGTGAATAAACTTATTTGAATGAAATCATGCAAATGTATCTCACTCAAAGGGCTTGAGCTCAGATGATGAGGGATCGTAGTCAGCCATTGGAGCACTTCACGCTCCTTCCTGGCCGGCTTTGGCCCTTCATAAGTTACCTCCTCCATGGAACTCCCCTCAAAGGACCTTTTCATGATGATTTGATGGAGAATAACAAAGATTTGAGGCCTAGAAAGAGGGGTGTGATGTGAGTTGCGAATTTAGAGCCCCCTCCTACTTATAGGGCTTATGTAGAGGCCTAATCCCACTAGAAGTGATGTAGGACAGGCCTAGATCGAGTTGGGATAAGGATTAGCTCAGTTTAGGATGTCTATCTTCGGGTTAGCACTCTCCAATAGAGTCCCATTCAAACTCTCAGGTCATGCCATTGCGTGGTTGTGGACGCACTAAAATTCAGAAAGAATTGGTTCGTTTGTTGATCGGGGTTCATTCGTTTATTTAGTGCGAGGGCGTGCCAGTCACAAAGTGACGATTTATTCGGGCTTCATGGAAGCCCATAGTGCACGCGATCTGACTAATCAGACAATTGTGTAGTTCACGTCGGGACCAAAACCCACCGTGCCATAAAGGTGACGACGTTATTTACATCCCCCATACGAGGGAACACCCTTGATTGATTGCTGGGAATAAGGGCCCTACGGCTTGAAATTCATGGTAACAAAGCGAGAACAAAGATCTCGGGTCACATTCAAACTGATGGGGACATCCCTTGCCCCTCCACATTTTTTAAGCTCGGATTGATCATCGGTGTACGCCATTATGTTCCTCATGTGTTAGTGAGTCAAGTCATGTAATTTTCTTATTTTTATTTGAGTCTTAATCATGTAATTTTCCCTTTATTTGAGTCATGTACCTAGGTTAGAAAGTCATTTTCCTAAGTCGTGTGTCATTATGTTGGTTCATTAGGCTATTGGGCCCAAATATTGGGCTAGGCCCAGGGGCGCCACTCCCTTGGAGTATTTGGTCATTATGTCAATTGTCAGGGTCTGTATGGTCATGTGAAAAGTCTTGTGCCTATAAATAGGCCACCCCACTTCTCATATGTAACAACTTTTGATGAATATTGAAAAGCATTTGCCATCTCCCTCTCAATATCTCCCTCCCTCTCTCTCTCTCTTACTATCACTCTCTCTAAGTGGGTTGTGCCCCCCCTCTCTCTCCTCCCCACCCCAATTTCGAAATTCATTCTCTCTCCTCCCCATTCACCCCTCATTAAGGCCCCTTCCCCTTCCCCATGCACTCATTCCATTCCCCCTCCAACCCCTAGGTGGAAACCCCTTCTCCTAGGCACATTTCCACTTCCCTAAGCACCTCTCCACCTTCCCAAGGCTGAATTAACTCTTCCCTAAGCCCAAATTCGAATTTCCCTCTCCCTAGGGCAGTGCCCTTCCATCTCCCCACCTCCCAAACCACCCAAAATTGCAGCCCCCCTTCCCCATACCAGCCAAGTTCACCCTCCACCTCTTACTCTCTTGGCCATCCCCTTCTCCACATCTTCTTCTTCTCCTCATTCTGTCCCTGTTTCAGGCAGCAGAGTTGCAGTCACTTGCAGAGGCAGCTACGATCGTCCCTCAAAGATCCAGGTGGCAATGCCTACATTTCTGGAATCGTCTATGAGTTAGCTTTCCAACGGTGGTGGTCTCGCCGGCTTCCGAGGTCAGAGCTGTCCGCAGGAGCTGATCTCCCTCGACTGCGCAGAAGACCCCATGCAGAGAACAAGAGCGAGATTGGAAGCCCGACCACGACGAACCTTTTGGTATTCAGATCAAGTGTTCTTCAGAAAAGTTCTTCCCTCTCAAGTCCTCTTTCATCCTCAAGAAGCAGAGATGCATTTGGACATCGGAATCTCAAGTTACAAATTTTCTACTCCAAGTGTGTCAGGTCAGTTTACAGGAGCCAAAACCGACACCTTTCTACTCATCTGATCTTCCTGGTCTTCTCCTACATCTGCCGACCTCGCCGTCAGTGCCGACAGAAAGAAGACTCGACCACGGTTCCAACGGTTCAGGTCTCGCCTCAATCAGAGTTTGGTAGTGATCATGGCACCCTCTGCAACCAGCCACATTATTCTGCACCAGATAGAGGCAGAACCAATCAGTCCGGTTCCTGACTCCGCCCCGGCCAGCAACGACTGTACCAGGCTCAGAAAAAATTCAGAGATCATCCTTGGTCTGTTAGAAAGATTTTGGAGCAAGTCTTATCAGGTTCTGAGCTCGGTGGAATTTTTGGCAGCATCATCACCGCACCCCTATCCAGCCATTTTGAAGACTGGCAGAACCGCCATCGCTCCGAGCGTCGAGATTTCCTCATAATTCCCCCACCCCGCTTGGCCGGCTGAAAGCCCCTCCCTGCGTGGAGGTAGTTTTGACTGTAATTCAGATAATCCCCACCCCGAGATCCCCCCCTTGCATGGGGTGTAGTTCATGTAATTATTAAGTCGCAGGTTTGAAGCTTCAATCGACGCGGTGTGCGGGTGCATACCCTCACCTCCCCGCTCGCCCCCGTCTCCGGTCGGAGTCGGCGTCTTCACACCGTCTAGGTGAGCCTCGGTCCCTCTCTTGACTGGTTTAATCACTTGCTTAGCTTAGTATTATTACTATTGCTTCGTCGGACGGAGAGTGAGAGCTCGGCCCAAATTGCTAGTACCGTGAGTGACCACCGCGGGCAAGTTGAGAGTGAATCCACTTAACCCACACCCTTGGTGTGTTGGCCACCCATGATTTGGGCATCCTAGGCCCACTTGGGGTTCTTCCCAAGCTAGCCAACCATTGGAGCCTAAAGGTCCCGCCTCGGACCCTCTCCAACATCGCCTAGTCGCCATCGGACACTAGTGTGTGCCATACGGGTGAGCTCGCTAGTGTGAGTCCGCTGCTCAAACTTGAATGCTTGCAAAAGAGGTCCAAGGGTGGTTTTACATCAAGTGGTATCAGAGCAAGTTCACAACTTGTCTCTATTAAGTTGGTCCTAGGGCATGTCTATGCATTTAGAGTCTTCAAGTGCATCACTCTTGTCCCCTAGTATGGCCACCTCATACCAACCTTGCCCATCGTCCCTCTCCATGAGTCCAAAACCCCAAGGGAGACCCATCACCAACACACATGACCTCCAAAGTCATGTTGAATACCTCATGGGAGCTATGAACAATACCTTTGATCGCCTAGATAGCATAAAAGGCCAACTTACCCGATTAGGTGACAATGAGCCCACCCCAAGGGTAGCTGATAGATTGGTCCCCCACCCACTTCCCGCCTTTGATGGAACCTCTCTTAGAGAATATTTAGATTGGGAAGCGGCATTGGACCAATACTTCACTTGGTATCCCATGTCCGAGGATAAAATGGCTTGGGTCGCCAAAATACAACTAACCAAACAAGCTCAAACTTATTGGATGCAAATTGTCGGGCTAAGAATACTTAGAAGGGAAGCACCCATCACCACATGGAAGGACATGAAGGAGCAACTTAGGGCTAGATACGTTTCCCCCTCATACTCAAATCACCAAGCCCTAAGGAGCACTTCAACTCATTCATCCCCACCTAGCCAACCCATGACCCTAATCCCCCATTCCACATCACTTCCCACCTATCCTACCCCAACCACCACACCATCACCCTACCTACAAACTCCCACCACAACCATATGTCCACAAACCCAATTGGACCCCGTATCCACCCCTCCACCAAGGCCCATAATGGCCACCACCCCCAAACTCAAAACACCTCACCCAACCCACCTCCCACTTCCTACACCAATCTTTCCCCAACCTAGGCCTTCTCTACTTCCCCTCCCTATCCAAAACCAAGTTTCCCATTACCCACCACCCTGGGTACACCATGCACCAACCATCATCACCCCACCCTCAATAGACCTTCCCATTCTCTTGAGAAAGGAGACCACAACCATCCACATGGGAGTAGATACCATTCCGGAACCCATCCCCATCTTTGAGGAAACCCAAGTTCATACCTATGGTGAGGAAGAATCACAAATGTCCCCTCCACATAGCTTGGACCCCCAAGAGCCACAAGACTTCACAAATAGCACCGTAATCATAGATGGGCCCCTAGCTAGATGGCTAAAGGAGAGACCAATTCACCCCAACATGTCCTATGTTTATCCACCCATAGAGCAAAACCTTCCCATTGTACCCTTCCACTCCTATCACACCACAATCTAATCCTACTATGAGGTAGAATATTGGGATGATCTCCTCCAAGGTCTAGAGTGGCAATTAGACTTGACTTCTTTGTTGACCCTAGGGGCGGACCGACCCAAGAGCCTTGACCTCATCCATCCATGCATTGGGTCTATCACCTCGATGTACACTATTGGTTGCTACACTAGTGACCTCCTTTTCATTCTCCCCATAGTGGAAGAGCCCATCCTGGTCCACTCCCCTACCATTGTGATTCCTAGAACCTTGACCAACCAACCCACCCCACACACCGGCCCAACCATTTCATTAGAGGAAAGCGACTCCCCACCATATGAGGACCTTCATGACATGGAGTACCCCTATCTAGGTGACCTTTACCATGATCCCTTTGACCCTTTCCTATGGGAGCCTAGATCTCTATGTAACCCACTCACCTTATTCACCACCCACCTTACCCTATCCTTACCTCCCATATTAACCCAAACCCCTCCCTTCCTAGAATCAGGTTACACCAAGGGAGCATTGACCTTAGGCAACATAAACCTTGGGATTGAAGAATTGTCCCACCCCATGATGCCTCCCTTCTTAGATCCCTTTGATCCATACGAGTGGAAGCTCAAGGGCCACCCCACACCCATGCACATGGAAGTCATCTCTAGGATAGGAGTGCATGAGTCTTGGCACAACACACCACTTGGCATGATTAGAAAGTCGGGTCCATTCATTCACAACACCCACATGTCAAGTAGGAAGCATGAGTGGTCCCTATTTGGGTGTAACGGTCCTCCCCAATTCACCATTGGTCTTATGAATGCTAGGAGCATACATGGATGTCCGGGTCCCCCGACATTCGTCATACCCATGCATAAAAGGTTCATCTATGGATGTCCCGGGCCCCCTAAGTCTATCACAGTCCTCATGGCATCAAAGCATGATCGAACTACATTTGGCTACCCCGGACCACCTTTACATACCATACATTGTCCACTCCCACCGCATCATAAAGCATGGCATATGCATCCAAGTAAATATCAAGTAGCAAGCGATGAGATTCACAATAAGCAAGCAAAAACTCGTGAGTGCCACTTGAAACTCCAAGTTGGTAACTTGACGATGATGATTTTGGAGTGGCTCTACCCTAGGGTCACCTCCAAATTGAGGGCACGAGGGCTTGGACCTTGCCAAGTTCCGAGTGGCTTTGGCAACCCGGCTTATGGGTTGAACTTTCAAAAGGGTTTTGGGATTCTCCCCATCTCTCATGTGGCGGATCCAGCACCCTCTAGGGGCACCGCGGTGGATCCTAGTGAATGCCTTGAGCTTACACCTATCCTTGCGAGAGACACCTTCGGAGTGCCACCACAAATTAGCCCGAGAGCCCGACGTGAGCATACAGCAACAATACTAGGCAAGCAAGACATCATAGCTAGCATGAGGGTATGACCGAGCCACTTTGTCGAGCTGAAGCGCCGTTCCCCGACTATGGTCGCGGGTTGAGTATGGAGATCGTGGATCGCCCAGAGCCGCAGTTCGGTGTGCTACTTCCCCGGTGGACCCATACTCGACAGGGTCGAGTTTTCCCCACCCCGGGGGTATGATGGGGACATCCCTTGCCCCTCCACATTTTTAAGCTCGGATTGATCATCGGTGTACGCCATTATGTTCCTCATGTGTTAGTGAGTCAAGTCATGTAATTTTCTTATTTTTATTTGAGTCTTAATCATGTAATTTTCCCTTTATTTGAGTCATGTACCTAGGTTAGAAAGTCATTTTCCTAAGTCGTGTGTCATTATGTTGGTTCATTAGGCTATTGGGCCCAAATATTGGGCTAGGCCCAGGGGCGCCCCTCCCTTGGAGTATTTGGTCATTATGTCAATTGTCAGGGTCTGTATGGTCATGTGAAAAGTCTTGTGCCTATAAATAGGCCACCCCACTTCTCATATGTAACAACTTTTGATGAATATTGAAAAGCATTTGCCATCTCCCTCTCAATATCTCCCTCCCTCTCTCTCTCTCTTACTATCACTCTCTCTAAGTGGGTTGTGCCCCCTCTCTCTCTCCTCCCCACCCCAATTTCGAAATTCATTCTCTCTCCTCCCCATTCACCCCTCATTAAGGCCCCTTCCCCTTCCCCATGCACTCATTCAATTCCCCCTCCAACCCCTAGGTGGAAACCCTTTCTCCTAGGCACATTTCCACTTCCCTAAGCACCTCTCCACCTTCCCAAGGCTGAATTAACTCTTCCCTAAGCCCAAATTCGAATTTCCCTCTCCCTAGGGCAGTGCCCTTCCATCTCCCCACCTCCCAAACCACCCAAAATCGCAGCCCCCCTTCCCCATACCAGCCAAGTTCACCCTCCACCTCTTACTCTCTTGGCCATCCCCTTCTCCACATCTTCTTCTTCTCCTCATTCTATCCCTGTTTCAGGCAGCAGAGTTACAGTCACTTGCAGAGGCAGGTACGATCGTCCCTCAAAGATCCAGGTGGCAATGCCTACATTTCTGGAATCTTCTGCGAGTTAGCTTTCCAACGGTGGTGGTCTCGCTGGCTTCCGAGGTCGGAGCTGTCCGCAAGAGCTGATCTCCCTCGACTGCGCAGAAGACCCCAGGCAGAGAACCAGAGCGAGATTAGAAGCCCGACCACGACGAACCTTTTGGGATTCAGATCAAGTGTTCTTCAGCAAAGTTCTTCCCTCTCAAGTCCTCTTTCATCCTCAAGAAGCAGAGCTGCGTTTGGACATCGGCATCTCAAGTTACAAATTTTCTACTCCAAGTGTGTCAGGTCAGTTTACAGGAGCAAGAACCGACGCCCCTCTACTCATCTGATCGTCCCGGTCTTCTCTGACATCTTCCGACCGCGCTGTCAGTGCCAAAAGAAATAAGACTCAACCACGGTTCCAACGGTTCAGGTCTCACCTCAATCAGAGTTTGGTAGTGATCGTGGCACCCTCTGCAACCAGCCACATTATTCTACACCAGACAGAGGTAGAACCAATCAGTCCGGTTCCAGACTCTGCCCCAGCCAGCAACGACTGTACAAGGCTCAGAAAAAATTCAGAGATCATCCTTGGTCTATTAGCAAGCTTTTGGCGCAAGTCTTATCCGGTTCTGAGCTCGGTGGAATTTTTGGCAGCATCATAACCGCACCCCTATCCAGCCATTCTGAAGACTGGCAGAACCGCCATCGCTCCGAGCATCGAGATTTCCTCATAATTCCCCCACCCCGCTTGGCCGGATGAAAGCCCCTCCCTGCGTGGAGGTAGTTTTGTCTGTAATTCAGATAATCCCCACCCCGAGATCCCCCCCTTGCATGGGGTGTAGTTCATGTAATTATTAAGTCGCAGGTTTGAAGCTTCAATCGACGCGGCGTTTGGGTGCATACCCTCGCCTCCCCGCTCGCCCCCGTCTCCGGTCGGAGTCGGCGTCTTCACGCCGTCTAGGTGAGCCTCGGTCCCTCTCTTGACTGGTTTAATCACTTGCTTAGCTTAGTATTATTGCTATTGCTTCGTCAGACGGAGAGTGAGAGCTCGGCCCAAATTGCTAGTACCGTGAGTGACCACCGCGGGCAAGTTGAGAGTGAATCCACTTAACCCACACCCTTGGTGTGTTGGCCGCCCATGATTTGGGCATCCTAGGCCCACTTGGGGTTCTTCCCAAGCTAGCCAACCATTGGAGCCTAAAGGTCCCGCCTTGGACCCTCTCCAACATCGCCTAGTCGCCATCGGACACTAGTGTGTGCCATACGGGTGAGCTCGCTAGTGTGAGTCCGCTGCTCAAACTTGAATGCTTGCAAAAGAGGTCCAAGGGTGGTTTTACATCACAAACAAACCCGCGTTGGGGCGTAAAATGTTCATAGATACGTATATGTTGGTCACTCACAGACCATTTCATGTTCAGACGGAAGTCCGCATTTGTAGCGTCGAAGACGACGATAAAACCGTACAGATGTCTGCCGTAGGTACGGCAAGTTTAATGCGGATGCGGGATCGGATCCTGGAAGAAGTGGGTCAAGTTGATGGACTATCGGCCCAAGAGGTGAACGGATCATGACCATGTCGGGGATTTCGAGGTCCACGTCCGATACCACAGGGCATCATTGCTTTTCTCTTCACGCACAGTCCGGGGAAGCGAGTTGTTAAATGTGAAACCCGAACTCGCCAACGTGCGCCCTCGCACGCGGATCGACCTGCGTGGTCAGGTCACGGTGGTCAAGGTGGCAGTGCCCCCGGAACAAAATTTTGATTATAGAGAGGGTTACATTGTTTGTTCTCGTGAGAGTGGTTCATAGTCTTTTAGTTCATTCATTTGTTTGGGTCCTTTCTTTTAATTTATTTATGAGTTTTAAGCTTTTCTTCCATTTAGTTAATTGTGTTTTTTTTATAGGAGGCACGCCGGATTAGGATGGCAAGGGAGCGCGCCGGGTATGGAATCTCAAGGCGGGCGCCGTATTAAGAATGGGCAAGGGGCGCGCCGTGTTAAGAAGACTGTAGGGGCCATGCCGTTTTAATGCAACAAGATGGAGATGGGCGCGCCGGGTAGATGCCAAGGAGGAGGAGCACGCCAGATTAGGATCTTCAAGGGAGTGTGCCGGATTAGGGGGGGTCACAAGAGGCGCGCCGGATTAGTATGCTTGCAAGGGAGCGCGCCAGAATTGGGAAGTGAGCAGGGGCGCGCCGGATTTGGGTTCAAAGAGGGAGGAGAGTGTTTTGAGAGGAGGGTTAAATCGGCGCAGGGGAACAGTGACCGCGCCGGATTAGCCCGCATCGAGATAAACTCTCCCGATGGTTTAGTTCACAGGGATTGACTGTATTTTTTCTTTTCTTTCATCTGCAGGTTGGTTTAATGATTCGTTTGTTCATTCATTTGGTGGATTAAGTTGGTGAAGAGGGGGTTTAATCATTTTAGTTGTTTATTAAGAGGAATTAGCATGAGGTTTACGTGTTTTGTTCGGAGGAGTTTATTGTGCAAAGAGTTCAAGTGGTTAATTCACAGAGGGCTCACTGTGTGTTCCGTTTGTCCTCTAGAGGGTTTCTTCTTCATTTGTTCTTGAGCGTTCTTGGCCCTGGCAAGAATTGGGTAGCACCTCCCCCGGACCGGGACTTGCCAAAGAGAAGCGAAAGCCACCACACAGATTACTCCCGGGTAAACTCTCAAAAAATGTGGAAAGGCCTCACGGTGGTCCGTTAGCCCAAGTGTGAGTATGGAACGCTCGAGGGCCAGCCTACGAGAGCGACCACGACTCATGTGCGATGATCTAGATGTTCGCCATGGAAGGCTGTAGCTCTTCATCCCACGGATGGGTTCCCCGAAGGTCATGCCACGGAGAGGCAGACCTCCGAAGTCCCCGGATGATAAGAAAATCGAGAGGAAGGGGAAGAGATCACAACAGTGGAAGACTACACATGCTTAAAGAACCCATTCTTCTCATTCATCCTCGAGGGAAGAAAAGAAGGGAACATTGCAGGGGAAAAGAGGGAGAATACATTGACAGGGGAGGAAGAGAGAGAGCACGGGTGATGGAGTTTCTTTGAAGCGGGACAAGTGTTCGCCACAAGGGCCATGGATGTTCATCCCATGTCGTACCCCTTCGAAGGACATGCTATGGAGAAGCATGTCTCGAACGGCTCTAGATAAGGAGAGGGCAGAGAGGAAGCAGAGGTTGAAACCGAGATCACCTTGCAAAAGGGCGTTTCTTTTTATTCATCCACACAAATGGGGGTAGAAGTTGACACAGGGGAGATTCATCTCCGGGTAAGAGAAATACATAACAAGGGGGAAAAGAGGGGGATACACCGGTGGAGGAGAAGGGATGGAGCACAAGCTCCCCCCCCTCCGGACTCACCTTCCCTTTCTCATACACACACTCTCTCTTTTTCTTCACCTTGCAGGCGCCGGGGGACCAAACTCCTTCTCTCTTTTTCTTCTTCTCTTCACTGCACACAGCCGAGCGCCTTTTCCTCCAAAAAAAATGGTCAGCCAAGAGAGGAGTCTCCCTGCCTGTTGAAATCGAGCCTGCAGAGTATATATATAGTGGGTTGCCTTCTCTTTTCTCGAACGAAAGAAAGCTCCCGCCACTGCGTTTGTCTGCCAGACGAACAGGGTTGGCATGTCACTGGCATCCGATGATTCGTGTCGTACAATGTCGTTCATCCGAGGATAGCACGGTTACGAATTTGCTGGGAGATCTTCTGCTGCTGCTGCCACCGTCGATGCATGCTACTGCTATCACTGCCGCTTTGCTGTCGAACGGAGGAGGAGACACGGCTTGTGACATTGAATGTTCTCTGTGTGCTCAGACTGGCGCGAAACAGAGTGTCGGAGTGTAGATGGGATGGCATGGGGTTAAACTGGCGTGGTGGGGAGTGTGCCGAATTAAAGCTTTGCAAGGGGGCCACGCCGTGTAAGCATTGCAAGGGGGCCACGCCGTGTAAGCATCGCAAGGGGGTGGCATTTGAGGTTAAATCTGCACGGTGTTGTGTGCGCCGGATTAACAACATACAAAGGTGCCGCGCCGTTTTAACCGAAGCAAAGGGAGCGCGCCGTTTTAATGAAAGCAAGGGTGCAAATGGGACATGAGGCGCGCCAGTTTTAGGGGCGCCGTATTAAGGCGATGAAGAGGGGAGCGCCGGTTTAGACCGCACCGTTTTAAACACCAAATGGATTCTTCTCGGAGTCGCGGCCATTTATATGAATGTTGGCATTCCCGGAATGCTCTAGTTGCAATGTATGGCCTCCATAATATTCCATTTGCAGCCTTTAGGGCTCGGTCCCAGACTTTGTGTGACTTTCGGTGCATGCCGAGACTGTGCCAGAGTTCCTGACTTTTCTTTGATTCAGCTCTCGACATGGCCGGCCGGAGAGTTGTAGCCGTATCTTCCGCCTGGGGGGGCTTCCTTAACGGGTAGCAGACCACTAAGCGAGTTCTCGTCCTGATCGGACGAGGCATGAGGTTTATTCGGCATTTCCATCTTTGGCTTGCTCTCGAGTGTCGAGACGTGCATGCCGTTTGATCCTCATCGACATTTTTCGACGTCCACAGTGGTCTCTCGATAGACCGCCCTACTCATTGAATGGTCTTATTTAAGGCCATTCAGAAGCTTCTATACAATTCAAATCCTGGAGGTCAAACGATCTGTAATCGACCGTTCTATAAATCACACGGTTAGAATGGAACCGTCCTATTATTGGAGCGGCTAACATTAAACTGTTTGATCACCTTGTGTCACGCCCCGAGCCTTTATGACAGTGAAATACTCGCTTGAGAAACGTGAACAGCCGACATAGTAAGCCTCTTGCAAGCAAGAACGATCAGAGCGCAAGACAATCACATACATAAATGCAATTGCACAATATTTACTCAAACTCCAACTTTATTTCATAATAATCAAATTCAATATTCAAACACAATCATTAATTCCACTTATTCCAATATACCAGACTCAAGAAAATAGGAAAATTACACAGACTCAATCTAAACAATTTAGACTTCCTAAGTCTTCACTCTCATCTTGACAATACTTTCATTCGCTCTCGGACCCACTACTTGTATAACCCGAATCCGAATTCCAATCACTTCCATCTCCTGAAAAGATTGGAAATAGGTAATGAGCACACTTGCCCAGTAGGTATACTCGCATCAACGTGAAGGCACTGAACGGGCGTGATCTCGTGCTTGTCCTGAGCTGAGAGGGTGATCACCTAGTAGTGAACTGTAAAGAAAGGGAAAAGAATCAGAAGGCCCAGGGATGGTTCCCTGGGGAAAACCCTCCGATGCTTAAGTCAGTAGAGCGATGGCGGAAGGTATTTGAGGGAGGTAGAGAGAGGTGCGCGAGATCCCCAACACCAGAGGGGTGAAGTGGTTCTTGCTCAGGAAGTTTTAGGCGTATCTTCACCTCCTTCTCCGCTGAAGGGAGTCCCTCGTTTATATAGCAAGCTAACCTGATGAGTCCCGTAAGCTAAGGAGTTTCAGGAGGGAGTTACGTGCTTATCATGGGATCGTTACGTCCTCGTCGTGGGATATTCATGGCCTGGAGGGATCATGGATCCTTTATCCACATAAACTCCTGCTCATAAAGGGCTTTCAACGGCTGCATGGATAAACACTCGTCAGTTGGTCCGAGCATCAGGGGTGCCAGCCCTGTCCGGGTGATAGGCATAGCTCGGATGCGGTCAGGATGGAGTGGGCGGAGAGCGCTCGCCCCTATCCCGATGGAGGGATAACTCGGGCGTGGGTCTTCCTCCGTTCTGACGCTTGGGCCTTCCGAGCCTAAGGGCCGCCGAGGAAGGATGGGATCCCGAGTGATCTTTATTGGGCTTTTTTGCCGAAGTGGGCCCTAGAGGGCTATCACTTGGATGAGCTGAGCCTCGTTCGGTCCTGATGGGCCTAGTTTGGCTGCTCTTAATTGGGCTACAGAATTCCCCCTCTCCACTTGTCCCCCTCCTACTCCCGAGCTTTTGTAAGCTCAGAAGAGTAGCTGTTTGGGGTTTCGGACCAGCGTGGCTCAGGTGGGTGGAGATCTTGCAGTGTTAGGAAGCCACGTGTCGTGGTCACCTGGGCCCGTGTTAATGATGATCCTGACGGATTTGAACTGAAGGAGCCCCCCTTTTCTCGGAGGTCAGAACGACGCGCCACCTCCAGTGTGGGTTTATAGGCATTGGGCGCTTGTTGTCATTCCAGACTCCCTCCATCTTTAGGGTTTTGGCTTTCCTTCGTTCTTACTTTTGGGGCTTTTCGATGCATCGTGAGGACACGACGGAGGAGCAGAGGCTTACAGCGGCGTTTGAGGAGTTGGCGGAGATAACCGTGGAGGCCGTCCGGCAGCTTCCTCCTCCCCCTGAATCTTCAGGGTCTCGAGATCGCCTTTCCTCAGAGTCTTCTCCTGATTCCATGGTGGACCATCACTTAGAGGTTGAGGAGTGGGAGGACGAGCCGGTGGCGAGGGCACCGGTCCCAAACTGCAGCGAACTGGGGGAGGCAGATGTGAGGAGGCTGGAGCACCAGTATCGCCTACCTCACAAGTTCAATTTTGCCGCTGCTTCTCCATACGAGACGAGCCTGGACTCTCGTACAGGCCATATCTATATGTTTCTTCTGTCGTGGAAGGGTGGATTCCACCTTCCTTTCGAACATTTTGTTCTTCAGCTTCTTGATTTCTTCCGGCTGGCGCCCATTCAGTTGGTGGCCAACTCTTATCTCCTCCTTTCCGCCTTCCGCATCCTCTGCCGCCAGTGTGGAGTTCCTCCTTATATGGACCTATTCCACTATTTTTTTGAGTTGAAAGCACATCCTTCAGCTGGGAAGGGCTTCTATTTCATCCAGGCGAGGTGGAACAGGAGTTGTATCTCTTTGGCGGTGAAGGATTCTTCGCATAAGGGGTGGAAGACCCAATTCTTCTGGGTGGGGATTTGCTCGGTGGAGGAGACCTGGAGGTGCCTGGTAATCCCTAATTTCCATCCAAATATCCCTCCCAGACAGGACGAGTTCCCTCCTCATGTGGAGAAGTATGCTGCCCTCTTGCTGAACCACCGCCAGTCCACCGAAGAGCTGGTGACGCCGGAGAATATCGAGCTGTGTCTTCTTACGTGGTTGCATCCGTCGGGCTCAGGTGCCACAAATTAGATTCTCCTTCGGATGTGGGGGTCATCTTTCTTTTCCTGAACACGTCTTCTTCTTCGTGCAGACACCAGGCGGGAACCTCTGAAGGAGGCCGCAGAGGTGATCGAGCTTGGAGATGACTCGGCTGCTGATGAACTGCCTGCTCCCATGGGTCGCTCCCGAACCAAGGACAAGGGCAAGGGAGCTGCCTAGGGAGTGTAGACACGCCAAAATTGACGCTTTGTTGATTAAATCTCATGTCACTATGTTGACGCCCCAAAGTGAACTTCAATATTTCCATAATATTAAGTTTTTCTATTTTTTTTTGGGTTTTCCGTTGCATTTGTTGCATTTTTTTGTGATTCACGACCTGAAAAAGGGCACTTTTTAAATAACGACCTTATCCAGGGCGTTTTTCAAAGAAAGGACGACCATGGGTCAGGGCGTCAATTCTGGAAATATCATTTTTCAAAAATTAAGCGAAATAAGATGCATTTTATGAGTAACGTCCTTCCTCAGGGCGTGTTTTTAAGAAAAGACTTGATCTAAGGCGTCTTTCAACATTTTTAAATGAAGAAGGGTTTTATTGCCAAAATTAAATTCAGGAAGAAACGTCCTGGTCTGGGTCGTGTTTTATGATACACCTTTTGGGCCAGTCGTCAATTCTTGAATTGACGCCCTATTTTAAGGCGTGTTTCACCTCCGAGCCCTTCTTTCCTCCCAGAGTCCTGCTTTGTTTGGTATTATTGCTCGATCGGGCTCTTGCCTTTTGATAACCATTGCCATGGTTATCTCTTGCCCGTGTTTATCTTCGGATTTGAACCTTATTTAAAGGATTCATGGTCGATCCTTTGAGAGGTTACCAACGAAGCTTACCCACACCCACAGAGCTTTCCCAAGTTTACCCGAGGATGAGCGCTTCTTCCTAGTGCCATCTGCTTCCTCGTCTTCCCTGTTCTGATTGCCCCTCTACTGTCATCAAGGGACAGCAGGGTGCTTTGTGGGTCTTGTTTTGTTTCCATGTGTCTTTAGTCATATCGTCGCATCACTAGCATCATGTTTTATCATATCATATATTTCCCTTCCCTAGCTTTCTCTCTAGGGGTTTTTTTTTAAAAACCAAAAACAAGGTGCGCATGTGCCTTTCTTCCTTTCCTTATTACACGTCTTATTTGGGCTGGTACTACTGCACTTGGCTGATCTATCTTTTTGTTTGTTTTACTGTCTGTCTTGCAAGATAATCAAAGAGAAAACCCTTCTCTTCGGCCGGCCGATTGAAGAAGGAGGAAAGAATTCACACAATCCCGCGTTTTCATTCTTACCAGGTATTTGCGATCTCTCCCTATTAATATTGAGGTAACCCCTCTGGCGATCACATCTCCACTCTTGCACCACGTGCATGCTTTTTCCTTTTATTTAGTTTTGTTTTCATCATGATTCTTACTGCATGTGATTGATATTTTATCATTATTTTGTGTATGGAAGATTTTATGCACATCCACAAATTGGCGATCACGGTGGGACTTCTAACTATTTTCTTTTTGATTACCATCTCCTTTGGCACCCTCGTGTGCCCTTTCCCCTTGGCACCCTCGTGTGCCCTTTCCCCATTGGCACCCACGTGTGCCCTTTCCCCTTGGTACCCTCTCCTTTGTGCCCCTCGGGCACCCTCCGCCCTTCACTGTGCACTCTGCACACTCCGGGATCAGCCAGCTTATGTTTGCATATCTCCCCTAATTAACGCCTTCCACGAGGGCGTGTTTTTATTTCACGCCCTTCTCAAGGGCGTGTCTTAGTTGATTAACGCCTGCTCCAGTGGGCGTCTTTTGCATATCTCCTGTTGCTTTACCGCTTAATTATTTTATCTGAGAATTCACGCCCCACCCCAGGGCGTGCCATTTCTTTTTAGCGCCTGTCATCAGGGCGTTTCATTCATTTTTCCTGCCTTATTCATACTATCTTACACTGCCTGAGAAGTCACGCCCCCATCCAGGGCGTTTTATTGCGTATTGACGCCTGTCGTTGGGGCGTGTCTTATTCATTTGACGCCCTTCAGTGAAGGCGTCCTTTCATGACAGCGCCTAACTCCAAGGCGTGATTTTCTTCTCCCTGTGAGCCCCTCACAGAGTTTCACGACAGCCACGCTGCCGTTTCTTGTTTTGGTAGCGACCTTTCCCAGGTCGTGTTTTTCCCCCTGCTTTGGTATCGGCCTGTTCCAGGTCATGTCCTTCCTGAGTTTCCACAGCACGCTGCTTACTGCCTTATCTGTGATTCACTGCCTGTCATATTGATCTGTCTTGATATATTGCTGTGATTTACATTGGCTTCATTTTACTTGTGGTTTTTTTTTTTTGTTGAGAGACCTCCTCTCTCTAGCCTAGGATTCCACACACCTTTCTTGGAATCGGGACAACCCTCCATTGAGCATTCCGTCTCTTTGGACCGAAAATCCCTTTTCCAAGACCTCCATAAGTCCCCGCACCCGTGGATTCCCTCACGGACGCCGGGCTGGTTGTATCCTCGAAGTATCCGGAGTTTAGATATCCTATTCGTTGGTGAAGAGAGAGAAAACCTAGTTGACCCGGAGGTCACACTTGGATCAAAATAGGTTTCATTTGGCAAAAGAGTGAACTATTCACAAATAATCCACTTTAATCTCAAACATTCAAACATTAAAATCTTCCGTGCTTTCCAACATTGTTTACATAACTTGGTTGGGTTGATTTGATTGAATTGGTTTGATTAAAGTGCCTTTTTTTGTGGTAATTCCTTCATTAAACATCCTCTCTCTTAAGAATGAAACTCCGTTCAGGTAAAATCATCAACATGTCGGGCAACGGGTACTCTTATGATGATGAGGATGAGAATGTATTTGGTCAATATGGTGACCCTTTCCAAGATTCGGTTTATTATGAGGGAAACTATCTCCCTCCTCATCCTCATTACTCACAAGTTCATGTGGTTGATACCACTATTCATGAGGCGGACCCTTCGTCTCAAGTTCCATCTTCCAACACTTCGGGGAACCCTTCCCCATCCATTAATGTCACAGATTTGATCCAAGCTCTCTCCCAGTTGGATGACTCCCAGCGGCAAGCCATTCAGGCCGCCTTGAAGGGGAAATCCATCCCTTCGTCTTCCTCTAATCCCCCTCCGGCCGTGAGTGGCCATCAGATTGTTAATGACCAGGCGGTCTTGCATCCCCCCTCCTCTCGTCCACAAACGCCTACTGCGGCCATGCCGGCCCAGCAGGCGAGCTATTCAGCGGTTAGGCATCAATCTTCCCAACCTCCTCGGATTCTACGAACGCCTATACCGCATTCTTTTATTCAGAATCAGGCCCCGGTCGAGCCCGATACCAACACTCTCTTGCTTCAGAAGCTGGCCAGTATGGAGGAGCAGCTCAAGAAGGTTACAGCGACTAAGAATGCTCCGGAAATTTCTCTTCCTACGTTGCCGGTGTTCCATTTACCACCTTCTGAAATGCCAAATTTTTGGCGATATAATGGGACGGGCAACCCATTCATTCATTTAAAGGATTTCCGATATGAGACTTCCTTCTGGCAAGACAATAAGGCCTCCCTGGCCTACTTATTCAAGAGATCTCTTGAGGGGCCAGCCCTCGAATGGTTTTATTCTCTGGAGCCAGCTGAGGCCGGCGATTTTGATGTTATTCAAAGAAAATTCTTGTAAAAGTACAGAGACCGGGTGGGACCTTCCCTTTCTGTTACAGATCTAGTCGCTGAGAAAATGAAGCCCGAGGAGGACTTCATCGTATTTGCTGATAGGTGGCGGTCTATGGCCGAGAAATTGAAGGACACTTTGTCGGAACAGGAGCAAGTGAAAATGGTTATTTCTAACGTAACTCCTCAATTCCGGCATATTTTGGCCATGAATCGGCTGACAACTATGGAAGAGCTCTATGAAAGAGCTCGTTATGTACAAACGCAAATGAAGGACTCGCCCATCATGGGCATGTTTGAGCCGAAGCCTCGGCTATTTAAAAAGAATACAAATGTCAACAGCGGGCCCATGACTGAGGGCACTGTCACAAATGAGCAGGTTGGCGTAGTTGGCCACCCCCACCACCAATCAAACCCACGACCTCCGCCACCTCCACAGCAAAACCCCCATTTTGCCTCCGCTCCACAACACCACTTCGCACCCCAACCTTCTTTTGCTCCATCACCAAGCCAAGCACCACGCACCGACCCTCCAGCACCACCACAATACCATCAAGTCCCTCCGCCTACCAACTATGGCCAACAACAACGGAGACCACCGCTTGGCCCCAAGAGGGCCCATTATCCGCCGCTCCCAGAGAGTCTCCCTGATATTTTTAATGCTTTGATGGCCGCCAACCTACTCGTCCTACCAAAAGAAAGAACGGTGTGGCCCGCCAATGTTGACACATCCCGTTACTGTGCTTTTCACCGCGCCCCTGGTCACAACCTTGATCGTTGTTTCCACTTCAGAGATCATATTTATGATTTGAATGACCAGGGTGGCATTAATTGGGATGAAATGAGGCAATTCATCGCCACCATGAAAGAAAGAAGGCCTCCTCGGCAACAGCAAAATCAGCAACAACAGCAGCCAGCTCCGCAGCAAGTTCAGCCACAGCAAGCTCCAGCACCCCAGCAGGATATGGGGATCGTCCGTAATCCATTGCCGGAGCACGCTCCTAATCAACACGTGAACCCTGTCACGTCTCTCTACGAGGTGGAGAGAGGGCAGGGATGGCATGAAGAAAATGCCTCTGTCGGGGCATTTCACTATGATCCAACTCAAACTCAAACTCCGCGCCTTTTGCGCACCCCTCCTTCTTCTTCTGTCAATCTTCAATCAGGACGTTCTCTTTTACGCCCCGTCAACCCATCTACCCCCACCAATTCCACGGCCTTGCCGGCTCGCTCTCTTCTTATCCGCTTGCCACCCCCGCAACCTGCCACTTCTTCATCCATCACCAATCCCACACCCGCGCCGTCCAGGTCACTCTTGCTTCGCTCACCGTCGGCACCGGTAACACCCGCCACCACTACTCCTCCACCGGCAAGGGTACCTCCACCATCAGTGCAACCACCTTTTGTGCCCCGATCTCTCCTTATTCCACCACCCACTAACGCTCCTCACATTCGGGTATCCCTCTCTTCTCCCACGCCTCCTGCGCGGGCGTCTTCGTCAAATACTTCTCCCATGCCTCCTGCGGGGGCATCTTTGTTAAACACCACTACCGTGCATCCTACGGGGGCATCCTTTTCATTGAATTCCCCTTTGATTTCCCCTAGCAGGGTCTCTGCTACCAACCTTCCTCCTTCTTCTTCCAACCCTCCTCCTATTTCTGCCCCGACAGAGGCGCGTCAAGGCGTGGCGCCGCTCCGCAGTGGACGGATATTCCACCGTATTTTCCCACAGAGAGAGCTAGAACCCGTGCAGGGGCCGCAAGGGCAGGAACAGGAACAAGAATCAGTGCCAGGGACTCAGTATGATCTGTTAAAGCACTTGGACCGCACTCCCGCCAGGATTTCTATTCTTGAATTGATCAAACGGTCCACCACTCATCAGCTGGCTTTAAAGGAATATTTGCAGAAGGTCATGGTCAACGAAGACATTCCGGTCGAGCAAATAGTTACAGTCTTGACACCTACTAGCAGTCAGCCGGCAATCACCTTTTATGAGCATGAACTAGCACCTCTTCAGGCAAGAAAATATGCTCTTTGTATCACAGTCGACATCAACAAAGTGGCTGTCAAGCAGTGTTTGGTGGATACTGGGGCATCCATCAATGTTTTACCACCGAGCACTTTAAAGCTGTGCGGCATTCCAGAAGATCAAATTCGGCCATCCACTATAACGGTCACTGCCTATGATAATACCAAGAAGCCTCCTCTAGGCATGATCACTTTAAAAGTAAGTTTGGGTCCAGCTTCCATAACAGCAGATTTTCACATCTTGGACATGGATCCAACATTTAATGGCATTCTGGGCCGCCCCTACATATAGCAGCTTGATGCGGTGCCATCTATAAATCATCAGTGTATTAAATTCCCCCACAAGGGCCGCATTATCAAGGTGACCAGTGTGCCGATCCTGCCAGAGGAAGATATTCATGCAGCTTCATCAGTTCCTTCCATTTGGCCAGCCAACAAGCCACTTTTGTCTGTGCTGGACGTCCCTCGTCTGCAACCGAGGCCGTCTGAGACCGTCACCACAGTTGCTATGACACCCCTACCTTCCAAGGGGAAGAAGAAAAAGAATATGATTAACACCCCTGGTTGGAACATTCTGTTGAAAATGGGGTATCAAGATGGCAAGGGCCTGGGCGCCAATTGTCAGGGTAGGATTAGGCCCATTAAGCCGCAGAAATTGCTTGTACGAGGCGGCTTGGGCTATAAAGGGCCCGGTAAAAATGAAGAAGAGCCATGGGCTTTTATGACTTCTACTTTAAAGCCAGATCGCCAGCCACTCACCTGGACATTAAAGACACATTTTGTCACGGGTGGCATTCATAATGATGAGCAGACGACTATGATTACTTCATTGCTGGATTGTCAGGATGTTCACGCCAGACAGTTTGCTCGTCATATTGCACCACTGGCTACCTACAAGGCCCTGGAGTCTTTAAGGCCGGACAAAAGAAGGAAAATGGACGATCCGGAATGTGATTGGTACAGGTGGTTCGACCTGAATGACATCACTATTTCTTTAAGCCGCCTGTTCATGCCGACAGATCCGGAATGGCCGCCACTGATTCAAGAACTGATTGAGATGCCAGCTGTGATTGCAAACAAAAGGCAGTTGCTAAGTGACTTTACAGATACAGGGGAGCCAGATGTCCCTTTTGAAGAAGGTTTTACCGTGGATAGGCTGTGGGCCGGCCTCTTTTCCCTCACTTCTGTGCATCCATCTTTGCTGGCTTCTTTATATTCCCGTTGGTTTGGTCACGTGCCACGACCACCACCGATCATAATCAACTTGTCTCCCGATTCAATTCAGATTTCCCTCCCGATTCCTCCTTCGCTCCGCGAGTGATTTTCCACACTCTCCATCTCGCCCCCGCGTGGGCCATCACTAATTGAAGCTTTCTCTAATCTTGCAATTTCCACTCACCCTGCTATTCTCCCTTCACATTGCTTTCTACTCGGAAAAGAAAATAAAAATGAAGAAAAAGATAAAAACGAAAAAAAAACGCCGATTTTCCAACTTTCCAATCCTCCATTTCTATTGAGGAGACCTCCTATCTTTCTCCCGAGTGCGTCCCGACCCAGGGGCCGCTCTTCCAAGATTCCTTGGTAAGTCTTTTCTCCCCCTCCAGTGAGGGGTCCTCCTCTGTATCACCTCCTGTATCCACTTTTTCACCTCCTTCTTTCCTTACTAATCAGCCTAGTTCTTTCTTCTTCTTCGTCTTCCTCTTCTTCTTTTAATAAAATTCATGGGGTAGATTCACACAAGAAGGCCAAGGGTAAGCAGATTCCTCGCAGATTTTTGTTGGAATTGGCTATCAGATGCCAAGCTTGTTTAACGATCCCTGAGTTTGTGAAAGAGCCAATTATCCTGCCGGAGTTAGAATATGAGGATGCTGATGCTTCTTATGAGGGTTTGGGCATTTATGAAATTATGAATGATGAAGACCCTATTGAAGAGGGGGATGAAAGTTATGAAGAATATGAGGACGAGGCTGATGCTTTTGCTAGTGGTATGAGAAGATTCGACGAACCATCAGCCTCTGTAGAAGAACCTACCAAGGAAATTAACCTGGGTACTGAGGAAGACCCTAGGATTATCCTCATTAGCAAGAATTTTCCGCCCTCCGAGGAGGAGGCGCTCATTTTAGTTCTTCAAGAATACAAAGACACGTTCGCATAGAGTTATGAAGATATGCCGGGATTAGACCCTGCGCTCGTTGAACACCATCTTACACTTAAGCCAGGGTCTATTCCGGTCAAACAACGGTTGAGGCGTTTCCACCCTAGCATGGCTTTAAAGATGAAAGAAGAGGTCGATAAGCTCCATAAGGCTCGATTTGTTAGAGTCGTCCTCTATCCCAACTGGGTGGCTAACATTGTCCCGGTTATGAAGAAAGATGGAAAAGTTCGGATTTGCATAGACTTCCGGGACCTCAACCGGGCGTGTCCTAAAGATGACTTCCCCCTCCCTCATATTGATGTGCTAATTGATAATACAGCAGGATTTGAGACTCTTTCTTTTATGGATGGCTTTTCAGGTTATAATCAAATTCGATTGGCTGAGGAAGATCAAGAGAAGACTTCATTCACAACACCATGGGGCACTTATTGTTATGTGGTCATGCCCTTTGGACTTAAGAATGCTGGAGCCACTTATCAGAGGGCTATGACGGCAATTTTTCATGACATGATTCATATCTATATTGAGGTGTATGTGGATGATCTGGTTGTGAAATCAAGGACAAGGATTGAGCATCCTGGGGTTCTGGCTAAGGTTTTGTAGAGATCTCGAGAATATCAATTGAAGATGAACCCCAAGAAATGCGTGTTTGGCGTTTCATCGGGGAAATTGCTTGGTTTCATAGTCAGCAAGAGGGGAATCGAAGTTGATCCCAACAAGGCAAAGGCCATTAGAGACATGCCTCCTCCCAAGAATTTGAAGGAAGTTCGAGGATTAATCGGGAGGTTGCAATTTATTCGCCGCTTTGTCTCCCAGTATTCACAGAGATGTAGGCCGTTTTACGAGCTCACTAAGCCGGGAGTCAAATTTGAATGGGATGACAAGTGTCAGGCAGCCTTTGACGGATTAAAGGATTATTTGGCCAATCCTCCTGTCCTGAGGCCGCCAGTTCCAGGCAAACCACTTGTTCTTTATGTTTCAGTCCTGGATGACTCTGTAGGTGCTGTTCTGGCCCAAGTGGATGAAGAAGGTAAGGAGAGGGTAGCATACTACTTGTCTAAACTTCTTAACCCTTGTGAGCAGAGGTACTCAGCCATGGAGAAGACTTGTGCAGCTTTGGTTTGGGTAGTTCAGAAATTAAAACACTATTTCCTAGCTCACGAGGTTCACCTCATTGCACGCATGAACCCAATTAAATTCCTCCTTGAAAAATCTGTCCTCACTGATCGATTAGCACGCTGACAAAGCTTCCTTTCTCAATTTGACATCACTTACATCTAGCAAAAAGTTATCAAAGGTTATGCCATTGCCGAACATCTTGCTCACCACCCTCTCCCCCGCTTTGATCCTGTCAATTCAGAGTTCCCAGATGAAGAATTAATGTCCGTTAATCAACCCCACGATCCTATGTGGACATTACATTTTGATGGAGCTCTTAATTCTCAAGGAAGAGGGATCGGCATGGTTCTTTTAACACCTGAAGGGGTCACCATTCCATTTGCTGCTCGGCTCACTTTTCCCGTCACCAATAACATAGCCGAGTATGAAGCTCTTTTGGCTGGTCTTCAAACCGCTCATCAATATGGTGTCACTCATTTGTGAATTGTCGGTGACAGTCAGCTTATTTTGCGTCAGGTGTTGGTCAAGTGCCGCACTATCAATCCTAAGCTCAAGCCCTACCAGGAACTCGCTTCAGCTTACGCCAAACTCTTCACTAAATTGATCTTTGTTAATGTCCCGCGTAGCCAGAACATCTTGGCTGATGCACTTGCTTCTATAGCTTCTGCTTTAGTCTTCCCTCCTGAGCGTGATTTTCATGTCCCCCTGATTCATCAGCGTGATACTCCAGCTATTAAGGATCGTGCTTTTCTCGATATTAAGGATCAGGTGCTTGAGAAAGTTAGACGGAAAGAAGCTCTTGAAGGCAAGGAAGTCATACTATTGGATTGGCAAGAAGAGTTGGCTGACGAAGAAAAGTCGTGGTATTATGAGATTGCCAGATACTGTAATGATCAGTCCTATCCTGAGGAAGCCACTGTAGAAGAAAAGAAAGCAATCAGAAGAGTGGCTCAGCGTTATGTTTTGGTTGGAGGTGTGCTCTACAGAAGAGGGCTCACCGGTGTTTTATTAAGATGCCTCGATGATGATGAATCTTGGAAAGTTGTGGAAGAGGCGCATTCAGGAGTGTGTGGTGGTCATGTGAATAGCCAGATGCTAGCTAAGAAGATTCTTAGACTACGTTTCTATTGGCCCACTCTAGAAGAGGATTGTTCTATCTATGTTCGAAGGTGTGTTAAGTGCCAACTGCACGCCGACAAGATTCATTCTCCTGCTTCTTCACTCCATCCTACGTCCTCCCCATGGCCTTTTTCCATGTGGGCTTTTGACATCATTGGACCTCTTGGTGACTCGAATCTCCTCACGAAGCAAAAGTCGTTCATCCTGACGGCAACGGAGTACTTCACCAAGTGGGCGGAAGCAGAAGCTTACGTGGAAATTAAAGCGTCAACCGTCTGCAAATTTATCATGAAGAACATCATCACGAGGTTCGGGATCCCGAATACCATCGTCACCGACAATGGACCTCAATTTATCTCTCAAGATCTCAAGGATCTCTGCAACAGGTACAACATTGCATTGCATCATTCTTCTCCCTATTATCCGCAGGGCAATGGCCAAGCAGAGGCCACTAATAAAACCTTGATCAAAATTGTTAAGAAGACGTGTGAGGCTAATAAATTTGCGGACTGGCCAGACAAGCTGGTTGAAGCTCTTTGGGCCTACCGCACTTCCATTCGAACTCCCACTGGGCAAACTCCTTTCGCCCTTACTTATGGAATGGAGGCAGTAGTCCCTTATGAGATTCTTATTCCCTCTCTGCAAGTACAATTGGACAAGGAGCTCTCTATTGATGAGCGTCGTGATTCACTCCTTGCCCAGTTGGAACTCCTTGACGAGAAGCGTCTGGTCGCCGCTGAGCATGCGCGCGTTTATCAAAACAGGCTCTCACGTTTTTATCAAAAGAAAGTAATTGAGAGAAAATTTAAGGTCGGTGAAATGGTAATCAAAAGAATTTTTGTAAAACCCGGTGGCCCTCGTTCAAAGCTCCAACCAAATTGGGAAGGGCCGTTCGTCATAAAAAAAGTTTATCCTGGTAATGCTTATAAACTGGTTAATGTTGAAGGAGAGGAATTGACTCACCCATGGAATGGTTTGTATATCAAGAAATATTACCCCTGAACAAAAATCCAAACAAAAATTGAAAACTTCATAAAAATCCAAAGAAAATAGAAATCTCCCAAATAATCCAAAAAAAATTGAATATTTTCAAAATCAAAAAGTTTTCTTTCATGGTTTTCCTTTTGGGTTGACATGGCATACAAGGGTCCACGGTCCGAAAGGTCAAAATTCAGAATCCATTCATCAGTCTTGCTAATTTAAAATGGGAGTTGACCCCGCACACACTACACACTTTACTCTTGAGCTCAAGCAGTGCAAAATCTGATGGAAAGTCGAAACCGGACTAAAGGCGAAAGACGATATCCATTCTTTTCTTCTTCGGCCCACAAGGGAGGAAGGGAGGTCTCGAGGTAGACACGCCAAGCCTATCCGCCGCCCTAGTAGGAGGAAGTCAGGGCCCAAAAGGGAACAAATGCCACAAAAAGCCCAAGTACAATTAGGCTGTTCATCAATGCAAATCAATTCCAAAGTGAAAGTCAAATGGTGAAAAGAAAAGCATGTCAAGAGGGCAAAGTCCCCGCAAGGAAAACCTTGGGCGTATGCATGCAATATGAAAAGAGGCAAAAGGCAACAAAACGTCCCTACGCCAAAGACCGAACCCAACAGGCATAGGGTAGGGGAGGTAGCTTTGCCTCAGGCATCTCTGAATCTTTTGTGGGCTTCCTTATATCTTCTCTTTTATTTTTGGAAAAGTCATGAACCAGCAGAATGGTCGAGACAAACCGAAGAGAATGCACTGCACGAAATCTTGTGTATAAGTTTAATTATATGCACGCCAATCCCCCTTTTAATTATTCAAGAAAGGTTAATGGATCTTAGATGATGACCAAGTAGGGCCCACCACCTTAATGGCTTTATCAGCCCAATTTGGGAAGAATAAAATTAACGCCTTTGTTCAAGGCGCGTTCATGTTAATTCACGCCTCGCTTAAAGTCGTTTATTAAAAAAATAACGCCTCTGGGAAGGTCGTGTTTTCAACAAAATTCAAAAATCTTTACAAATTCACGCCGCCTCCGAGGGCGTCTTTTACTAGAGTAACGACCTAATCTAAGGCGTGTTTTTCAGAAAATCCCAAAAAAAATATAGATAATGAAAAGAACAAAAATAAATTCTTCATGTTGCATGAATTTCACTCTTGCCTGGACATCTTTTAATTATTGTTTGCATATGTGTGATTGCATGAGGCATCTCCCAGTTTTGGTTATTTCATTTTGCCTTATTTAATTAAAGGCTTGGCCCCTTGACCCATTATTAAGGTCAGAATATTGACACCCCTTGCTCACCGGGCAAGGGGCCAAGTCGAACAGATGAATTAACCTGTTTGTTCAAGTGAAAACCGCAGCTGCAGATACAGGGCAAAGTAAAGCAAACACGAGGAACGTGGAAAGAAAAAGTACACAAACACAAGTCCACAACCACACAAGTGCTCAGGTAACAAAAGCTCAAATCTCATATATATATATATCATCATGTCTATCATGTACAGGTGTGAGGGTGGAGAGTACAAGTACAAAACTCTCAGCTCTCGCCTCCACCCTCCTCTACTCTCCTGCTCTCAACCTCCTCCTCACCGTCCCGAGCTGGCGCTGGTGGAGGAGGCATAGGCCCCCGTGAAGAAGCCGAACCCGAACGTGTCCCCCTGCCTCGCTCCTCTCTCGGAGGGAAGAACCCGCCACGAAGGTGGAGCTGGTGAAGGAGTACCCCGCAGCCCGTGCTCGCTCACGGCCTCGCTGCAACCGCTCCTCGAACACTCGCAGCCGCTCCTGGGAAAGGATCAACTGGGTCCTCGAGTCCGCCAGCTCACGCTCCCGTGCCGCCAGCTGCTCCTGGAACCGGGCACGCTCCGCCTGGTGCTCCTCCCGCTCACGAGCCCGCTCCTCGCGCTCCCGAGCACGCTCCGCCTGGTGCTCCTCCCGCTCATGAGCCCGCTCCTCGCGCTCCCGAGCACGCTCCCTCCTCTCCAGCTCCAGGGTAACTCGCAGCTCGGCCACGTCCTGAGGCAGCTCATTGCGTCGCCTCAGGGTCCTCTGAAGCTCTACGATCTACTGATCGCGGATCGACAACTCGGTACGTGCCGCCCGTAGCTGAGTAGCCTACAAACAGGTAAACAAATCATCAGTTCCACAGTTCAATAATTCATGAAATGAAATAACAACATGTGGCTGAAGGTAGATCACGCACCTGAGAGTTCGTCATGCGGAAGCCCTCATCCACACAGGTCATGGCTGCTCGGAGCTCCTCGGCCTGCAAAACAAATTTCATCAGTGCACAATTTATATCAAATCATTATTTGAATGAGGTTTTGAGTTCAGAATTTACCCGTGAAGCAAGGTCACGCTCCGCCGCCTCGGCTCGCGCTATCGCGCCGGCCAGCTGCTCTGTTAGTGCAGTCACCTCTGCACTAGGCCCCTCGAGCTGGAGGCCTCCCCCGGATCTCTCCTCACTGCTCCCTGCTGGGCACGCTGCATTCATTAAGACCGTCAGTGGCTAATCATTAATTCAACAAAAATTCATTTGCATATAGGAATAATTTAAATACTCACCAGGGTCTCCAGGTCTGCCCGTGTGGCGGCCAGCTGGTCCTCCAGGCCGTGTAGATGGGCCTGGGCATCCATAGCCGCTATATCTCGCGCATCCTGCATTCATCACATATTAGTTGCATAATAGACATGTATAAGCATTGGCATTTAGAAATAATTACATTCATACATACCCCTAAGACCTTCATCTGAGGTCTGCCGGCGTGAACCTCCCAGTAGCACCGGAGGTACTCGGAGCTGTCTATCGCCTGGGAGGTGACTCGGGTCCCGCCTCGCTGCCAGTCTCCGTACTGCTCCGCGAACCGAACCCTCCAGTCGATCGCTTTTGTGCGACCGCGGGTCTTCTTGCCAATCCCTCGAGGCTCCCCGACCTCGATCCATTCCTGGTGCAAGCCCAGGGTCCTCATCACCAGCCTCAGCCGTAACGGCTCAATCTCGCTCAGACAATGAATCCATAACTCACGCCCGAAGCGAGGTCGCCCCGATACGACCCAGGGCTGGCCCTCATCCGTCATCCCCTCATACGGCCTCCACTGTACCTGCATTCATGACATACATATCATCACTTCATCACAAGCATAATAAATTCATAATAAACACAAAAAGAAATGCATAACATTCATTCATACGTACCAGCGAGGGCGGGAAGTCACGGAACTCTCTCCGTAAAACCCATAACTCGTAACCGAGTGGGGCGCCGAAGATCACTGGTAACCAACGCCGTGCCAGAGGGAAAGCTCCCTCACCTCCGGGCCGTGGGTCGACGCGCCCCATCGGCATGTACAAGTGGCTCCACACCTGCATCCATGCATTGCATTAGTAAGGCATTCATTTGCATGAAAAGAAAAGGAAAAAAGGAAAATAAATACCTGAAGAAAAGGTGAGAAGCCACTGACGGTCGTCTCACGTCCTGTCCCCGTGGACAGGTCCGCCAGCAGGTGTGCCAGCAGCGCCGCTCCCCAGGCGTAGGTGCCAACTCTCTCCAGGTCCTCGAGGATCGCCAAGAACCGACAGTTGATCACGTCGGCTTTCGTCCCCAGCAGTAATCTACCGAGCAGCAGCAGCAGGAATCTCCTCAGATCTCGGTCAGCTCTCTCCTGGTCAGTCGGGTCCTGGCAGTAAACCGCTCTCGCCCCGTCGGTCAGCCGCTGTGCAAACTCGTCCAAGGTCTCCCCTGACCTGTGTCTAGCATCTCCCAAACCCATCACCGTGGTCAAATCTATGCGAAAATGGTCCTACACTCACTAGGTACCTCGTAAACCATATCTAGCCCTAGCAGTCTCTGGGCCATCTCCGTATAGTCAGAATAGGTGAACCCGCTCACGGCCTCACCATCCACTCTCAGCCCGGTGATCCTAGTCACATCCTCTAGGGTAGGAACCATGTGCCCCCAGGGCATCAGGAAAGCACGACTAGCCCTATCCCATCTCTCCCGCAAAACCTGAATAAGTGCTAGGTCAGGCCTAAACGGCTCGATAGACAGGAAGGCCCCAAATCCCATAGTATCTACCCTGGCCCTTTGAAAGTCGGGGAGACCGTGGTATGCTGCCCGGACCATGACCCACGAGATCCTGGTCCTCATCAACCCCTGCATGCACAAATAACAAATTTTGTTTAAAACTGTGTTGTTTATTCATGATGAATCTCATTAATTGCCTTGCTTTAAATGTTGAGGGTTGAGCTTAATTCACGACCATTCTCAGGTCGTGCCTTTTTAAATTCACGCCCTGATGAAGGGCGTGCTTCTTGATCACGTTTGAATTCACGACCTGACCAAGGTCGTTTCTTCTTTAAGAGACGCCTCTGAGAGGGACGTGGTTCTGTGCTTTTAATTCTATTTCCCATGGTTTTGTAATTAACGACCGCTCTTGGGTCGTTTTCTGGTTGAGTCACGCCCCTGTGGGGGGCGTTGTTTTCGTTGGGTTGGTTAATTTAAAAACTCAATTAATGAAGAGACGACCTCTGGTTTGGTCGTCTCCTGTTTACTTTACGCCCTGCTAAGGGGCGTGGTTTTACAGGATTTTTCAGAAAATGAAAGAAAATGACAGCATGCGCAATAATTCATGGAATATTGTCTTTAATACATGTAAAGGCATGGAATTACTGAAAATAAACAACATGAGCAAGGATAACGAATTTTAAATAAACGACCTACTGCAGGGCGTTTTCATGAGGTTTAATTATAAATTAAAAGAATTTACGCCCTGGGGCAGGGCGTTTCATGTTCAAATCACGCCCTGGTGGGGGGCGTTTCTTTCCTGGGTTGCAGGTTTCAACCCGACGGCTATGGAAATTCAAATAAAAATGAAATAAAAATAAAAAAAATGGAAAAAGGGTTCGGGGCTTACCTTCTTGTGTCTCTGAATCTGAGGGCGTGGCCGTGGCTGCCGTGGTCGCCGGAGCTGGCCACGGGGAGCGAGCGCCGCCGTGGGCGGTGGCTCCTGGCCGTATTCTTCTTCTTCTCCTCCTCCTTGTTCTCCTCCTTGTTCTCCTCCTTGTCCTCCTTCTTCTTCTTCACCTTCGTCTTCTTCTCCTTCTTCTGTTGCTTCACCTGCTGCTTCTCCGGCCTCGTCGCCGGCCACCGCTGCGGGAGCTTCTTCGGCCTCGTCGCCGGCCACCGCCACGATGGCGAGTTCCTCCTCGGCGTGGGCAACCTCCAGATCAACGACCTCCGGGGCATTGATGCGCTGCCGTTTGTGGGCTCCTCCGGCCATGGCTAGGGCTAGGGGAATGGAGAGAGAATGAGAGAGATGAGAGAGGATGAGAAATGGGGTTTTTCGTTTCGGTTAGGGTTTCAGAAAGAGGAAATGAGACGGTGGAAGGAAGAAGAAAGGGGCTGAAGCCTTTTGAGATTCGAAAAGAAGACACGCCTTTTGGAAGGGCGTCTTTTATGAAAGAAACGACCACAGATGTGGGCGTGTTTTAAAAATGACGACGTCGAGTAAGGCGTTAATTTCTCTTGCATGGGGAATGATAACCGTTGTCAGACGCATTGAAGAGGCGTTGATTGAGGCGATGAAGTAATTATTGCTGTTTTTTGATTAACGCCTGAAGTAAAGGCGTCTCTTTTATGGAACGTGGCTAAGGAATGGGCGTTACTTTTGGGGTTTAACGAATATGGTTTTTTGAATTCAAATCAAATAACGCCCTGTTTTAAGTCGTTATTCAATTAACGCCCATAGGTACAGGCGTTTTTTTATCCAGGCTGAACATTGGAAGCGCCCTGAGTAAGGGCGTCCTTTTATGAATTTACGCCCTTTCTGGAGGCGTTATTTTCAACAGAGCGACAGGTTTTGGAGGATTTGATCTGAAGCACTGAAATTGGCTCAATCAAGGAACAATCTTTATTATTGAATTGACAGAAAGAATTACATTGTCTAATGAGCCACCTTGGGCCTGAGCTTTCTCAAAGCTGTTACATAAATTTTCCACTCTTCTTTGTCTTCATCCAGATTCTCTACAGGTTGATGCAGTTTATTGATTTTCCACAAGGCTTGGATCGTTGTGCATTCTTCGCCATCCTCGTTGCCGCCGAGATCCCGTGTCTTGATTGGAGGAAGGTGAGATGGGTCTTCAAGGATTTGCCGTGGAAGCCCGAGTTGAGGAAGGCACCGATGTGAGTTGTACAAGACAAATTCCGAAGCACCTATGAGACGAAGGTCCGTCCCGGTGGAGAATCGTGCACGAAGTTCCTGCATTTTAAGTATTCCCGGGGCGCAAGTAAAGAGTTTTTTTGGCATTACCTTTAGGTGTTCCCTCCATTCCACTCTCTTCTTGATTTGAGGAATTCGGTTCGTCACCCGATTGCTTATTCCTAGCGAGCCGGTAATATAGGAGAGTGGGCTCTTTGAGAAAATCCTAGATGGTTGTTGGGCCTCATCACATGGATCGAACTTGAAGTGGAGATCTACCCAACTAGAAAGGGCTAGCATGCATCCGTATATGGGCCTTCCCATTGCCGCCGAAGTGAGCCCACTATAGAGGTAGGCTAGGATCGCCGGTCCAACTCTTTCTTCTTCCCACAAGCTCACTACCGCGCTTACTTGGGTTTCTTCGAGGAAGTCCTCCGTGGATGGGAATAGGAGTGCTCCTGCTAAGCACACCACGAAGGCCTTTGTGACTCTTTCTATCTCTTCCTCCTCTTTAGCATGATCCGCTCTCTTGTATACCCACGAGGCGAGCTTCAAGAGGTTGATTCCTTTGTTGACCTTGATCTGATTCACTAAGTTTGGGCTAGGTATCAATGAGATAAGTAACTCTTGTGAGGAGATTGGCCTTGGCATGATGGCCATCTTTTCTTCTTCTCCTTGTTTCATCCTCTTCAAGCCTAAGATCAACTCTATTTCTTCCAATAAGATGGTGGCTTCAAAAGTGGAAAAGAGGAAGGTATGGGTGGAAGGGTGCCATATTTCTATAAGAGCTCCTATGGCAGCCCAATCTAAGTGGATTTGATCATAATGCTTGGCATGGGTAATTAAGCCTAGAAGATGCCACCTTGCTACAAAGACCCTCATGTCAAAGAGAATTTAGAGAGGAGGAGGGGCAGCCACTTTATCTTTGTGAACCTCCTAGCTCCGGGCATATTTGGATAGTCCTGTGGAAAGCAAAAGCAAGAACAAACAGAGCAGAAGAGATGAGAAGAAAGAACAGTGATGATATAAGGATGAAAGAAAGAGCAGAAGCAGTTAGCTTACCTGGTTTAATGCTATTCGGCTGCTTATGTGCCCGTTGATCTCAGTAAGTCTGGGAGTAGAAGCCTTCGACCTTTTGATGGCTCTGTCCATAGCCGCTGCAGAAGAAGTTCGAACGGCAGAACCTGCAAGCAGAAGCAATAGCAGAAGAATTCAGAGGATTTGATTTGATTAATTCTTGAGGAAAGCCTGCCTTTAATATAGAAGGTTGAACCCTAAGTTTGTTCGGAATTGCAGTGTTTAATTGGCATTAGAACTGTGTTTTGCTCTCGATTTGGAAACGGAAGTTTGTGGTTAATTAACGCCTTTGGTAGGGGCGTCAATTTCTTAAATTGACGACCTTTCTTAGGTCGTGTTTTATGTAACGCCCTCTCATGGGACGTTTTCTTCTTGAGCTATGGTTGCTGTTAACGCCTTTGTGAAGGGCGTGTTTTAAAATGGACGCCCTAACGTCGGGCGCTTTTCATGATTTTGACGCCGTGAGGTGCAGGCGTGTTCTTGTGAACTTATGGGTTTGGTTTTTCTATATATGCTTTGATGAACTTAAGTGCTGTTATTTTATTGAAATTGTTTTATTTAAGCACTTATGATCATTTTTTGGAGAATCAAGATTATTTATGATCATGAAAGGACTGATGAGTATTGAGTGCAGAAGTTTTGCAGGTTTCGAGGTGCTTGGATATGTGGGAGTACCATTATGCTGTTCTTGTATCATTTTCCTGTAAGCATTGTTACTATATGATATTTACATTATTATAACATATCAGGGACCTTGTGGTTCTGATGAACTTGGAATTTGAGTTCCCCTTCATCAAAAACAATGATAATTCCAGGAGAGTCTTGATCGCACGGATAGGCCGTTGAGTCATTAAAAGGTTGGGGACGATGGTTCCTCTTTCTGAGTTGATGCGTGGACAAACGAGCTTCGGCTTAGTGTTAGCTCAGAGAGTTGGATTCTTGACCAAATCTAAATGGCTTAGCAATATTATCCTTGATTATTTTCTATTTTTGTTTGTTTTAATTTTTCTTTTAGCCCAGCATGCATCATGTAGGACTTTGAGTTTCATGATGAAAATCTTTATATTATGGCAATAATGAAGGTCACTTGCTCTTGATTGAGTTGACATGAGATATTCCATTCCAAATCAAGTACTTCATTCTCTTTGAAGCCGCTCAGGCTGATTCCTTGAAAATGTCCTTTTGTTGGAACTCCATCCCAATTCTCTTTATTTTCCTGCAAACTTACCTTGGTTGTAGCACGTCCACATTGGCTGGTAACCGCTCTCCAACGGTCTTTCCCTGTCGTGCCCACGCGCACACTTTTACTTTCCTAGTTTAATTTCCTTTATCCAGCAAATCGATGCTTCCTTGGAATTATTCAGAGTTGTTTCATTCAGAATCTTGGAAAGATTTCCAGTGCTCAGTGTCTGAGGCGTGTCACATCACACCTTGGCATCTACTTATCAGTTCGTTCCACTTCATTTCCGCTTGTGGCACTTCGCTCCATTTCCGTCTCACTCCCTTGCAAAGCAGACGCCAAGGCGGGGCAGCTGTAGACACGCCAAAATTGACGCTTTGTTGATTAAATCTCATGTCACTATGTTGACGCCCCAAAGTGAACTTCAATATTTCCATAATATTAAGTTTTTCTATTTTTTTGTGGGTTTTCCGTTGCATTTGTTGCATTTTTTTGTGATTCACGACCTGAAGTAGGGCGCGTTTTAAATAACGACCTTATCCAGGGCGTTTTTCAAAGAAAGGACGACCATGGGTCAGGGCGTCAATTCCTGGAAATATCATTTTTCAAAAATTAAGCGAAATAAGATGCATTTTATGAGTAACGTCCTTCCTCAGGGCGTGTTTTTAAGAAAAGCCTTGATCTAAGGCGTCTTTCAACATTTTTAAATGAAGAAGGGTTTTATTGCCAAAATTAAATTCAGGAAGAAACGCCCTGGTCTGGGTCGTGTTTTATGAAACACCTTTTGGGCCGGTCGTCAATTCTTGAATTGACGCCCTGTTTTAAGGCGTGTTTCACCTCCGAGCCCTTCTTTCTTCTGCCTTTCCCTCCCAGAGTCCTGCTTTGTTTGGTGTTATTGCTCGATCGGGCTCTTGCCTTTTGATAACCATTGCCATGGTTATCTCTTGCCCGTGTTTATCTTCGGATCTGAACCTTATTTAAAGGATTCATGGTCGATCCTTTGAGAGGTTACCAACGAAGCTTACCCACACCCACAGAGCTTTCCCAAAGTTTACCCGAGGACGAGCGCTTCTTCCTAGTGCCATCTGCTTCCTCGTCTTCCCTGTTCTGATTGCCCCTCTACTGTCATCAAGGGACAGCAGGGTGCTTTGTGGGTCTTGTTTTGTTTCCGTGTGTCTTTAGTCATATCGTCGCATCACTAGCATCAGGTTTTATCATATCATATATTTCCCTTCCCTAGCTTTCTCTCTAGGGGTTTTTAAAAACCAAAAACAAGGTGCGCATGTGCCTTTCTTCCTTTCCTTATTACACGTCTTATTTGGGCTGGTACTACTGCACTTGGCTAATCTATCTTTTTGTTTGTTTTACTGTCTGTCTTGCAAGGTAATCAAAGAGAAAACCCTTCTCTTCGGCCGGCCGATTGAAGAAGGAGGAAAGAATTCACACAATCTCGCGTTTTCATTCTTACCAGGTATTTGCGATCTCTCCCTATTAATATTGAGGTAACCCCTCTGGCGATCACATCTCCACTCTTGCACCACGTGCATGCTTTTTCCTTTTATTTAGTTTTGTTTTCATCATGATTCTTACTGCATGTAATTGATATTTTATCATTATTTTGTGTGTGGAAGATTTTATGCACATCCACAGGGAGAATCCTCCAGACCGCGGGGACCCAAGCGCAAGGACCCTGTGGAGGGTATGATCCGGGCCGCTGCGAGGGCCAGGAAACGGGCCAAGAAGGCTGGGGCCGTACCCGCAGTCGGAGGCGACCCTACCGCGGCTCACCCCTCCGCCGAGCATGATGGGGCCGACCCTACCGGGTGGGCTCTCCCACCAGCCGAGCTAGAGGGGGCCGAGGAGGTCGGGGCCGCCCCTGCGGGCGGTGACGATGCGGGCTCGATTCCTCCTTCGGCCGGGACCGAGGGGGCCGAGGATGCTCCTGCAACCGGCAGCGGGGCCGACCCCACTCTCCCCTCGGCCGGAGCCGAGGGGGCCGAGGCCGGAGTTGGGGATGCTGTGGTCGTGGCCGAGGCTGGTGCTTCAGGTGGTAATGCAAGTGCTGAGCCAGTCCAGGTTGAGAGGATGCAGGAAAATCCGGCCGGGGCATGAGGGGCGACCGAGGCTGGGACTCAATCCGGGCCATACGGTGGGGCGCCGGGCGGTGGGGGGTTCTCCGTTCTGGTGGCCTTGGAGAGGCTGGGCATCTCGGACCCCTTGCACCAGGTATGCCGCGGTATATCCGTGAAGGTGAGGGTGGGAGGTAGGCAGTACTCCCCGTCCACGGCTCTCGCCGGGGTTATGGAGGGCGGCCTAGCCTTGGCCTAGATGGGGGCTACTCTAGCGGAAGCGTACACTCGGTCGGAATGGGAGCTAGCGAACCTGGCCTGGACCCTTGGTAGGTCGGACAGGAGGTTGGCTCGGCTCACCGAGGAGCGCGACGGGCTTCGGCGGGAGCTCTCCTCAGTCAAAGGGCTGATGCGGTCGAGCCAGATGGAGACTCCGGCGCTAACCGAGCAGCTGGCCAAGGCTTGCGGATCACTCGAGAGGAAGAACAAGCTTCTCGAAGAGGAGCGTCTTGCACGCACTGAGCTGGATGGCTAGTGGGAGATCGAGCGTGCCGAGCTGGTAGACCGCGCGGAGGAAGTCGAGCGTCTTCGGCGGGAGGCCGAGGCCGATCGAGCTGAGGCGGAGAAGCAGGTGGCGGTGGCGGAAGGGCGGACCGTTGAGGCTAAGCGGAAGGCAGCCGAGGTGGAGCAGAGGGAGGCCGAGCTCGCTGGTAGGGTGGGATCGGTCGAGGCGGAGGCTCTCAAGCAATACAAGAGCTAAGAGGCCTACCGGGGCGGAGGCTCTCAAGCAATATAAGAGCTGCCCTCCCCTACTACGAGCTAGGACTTCGCCGGGGCATCCGCAAGGGGTTCCAACAGGGCTACAACAGGGCCATCTCTTACGCTGAGGAGCAGGCGTCCGGATTGGTTGACTTCCCATCCAGTCAATGATATGACTCGGACTTGTCATCCTCCAGTTCCTCTGCTTCGGCGCAGGATGAAGAGGATCCCGAGGGCTCATCGTCCGAGGGGTCACCAACTCCGGGTGCCTCGGGAGGGCACGCAACCGAGGCAGTTCCCACGCCGGTGGGGTCGGTGTTAGGGTCGGCAGTCACCGAGGCTGCCGGGGGCAGACCGCTCGAGCCCTCTACTTTCGGTCTTCAAGGTGGGCCAGAGGCCTGATGTATCTGTTTCGCTTCTTCTTTTTGTATACCTTTTTCCTTTTTGAAGAAAAAGACTTCCTTTTTGTGTGGAAATAAATAAGGTAGTGGTGTTATGATGAAGACTTATCTGTTCCATATCGCCATTGCCGTATTTTGTTCAGTGTATCTGCAGTGGTTGGAAAGAGCCGATACTTTCTGCGTGAATCTCGCATAATGGTTGGGTGATCCTCTGACAGGGTGTCTTTCCATTTTCTCATGCTTTGAATGCCTGGCCGCTTCATGTATCCCACTGGGGCGGAAGGTGAGAAGTTTGAGGTGACCGTTCGTAGGGAGAAATCCCTTTGACGTGTTTTCGAGGAGAGAATCATTTAAGGCGAGTAGCCTCCCTTTGCCTATAAAAGGACTGAAGGGCGTCCCTTCCTCTCCAACGCTTTGGGTTTTCCCTGACAGTCTTTCCTCATTCCTTCTTCGCGTAGCGTTGTGCCGTCGTATTCGGAGCATGGAGGAAGTTCCGGAAGATGAGGCTGCCGACGACGGGGGGCAGAGAGTTCTTACTGCTCCAGACTTGAAGAGGATTCGACGGTCGGTGGGCAGACTTGAAAAGGGTTCGACGTGCGGAGGCACGTCGTTTTCCCTTTATCAGTTCCGGCGGCGCTTGCAGGGGGCCGAGATGGAGGGCGGATGGGGGCATCAGATATCCCTGCCGCCCGTCCCTTCCTGCTCGCTTCACGGATGGGAGGAGGAAGCCAACTAAGCTCCATCCCTTCCGGGCCGTCCCCTGCCTCCTCATCCAGCTCTGCTGGTTTCTTTTTCTTTCTTGCAGCCTCTTTTTCCCTCTTCTGCTCTACTCCTCCTTTCTTTCACTGTTCGGAGGGTGCCTGCACTCTCTTTCTTCCAAAGAGTTGGCAGTTTGGCGGGGAAAATGCTTTCATATGCATTCCCTCTCCCCCTTCTCTTCCAAGTTCAACTTGGAAGGTAGCCTTCTCTTTCCTGATCCCTCTGTCACCTTTGTCTCGAGCTTCCCGAGTCAACGGGGTCAACTATCCTTTATCCAAGCCAGTTTCTACACGAGGCAGAGTCAGTGGCTGGATGCAGGAAGGTCATCCGAGTCAGCCGAGCGATGGGCTCATATGATGGCGGCAGATGGACTTTTTGCTTTATTGACATGTATTTTCTTGGCTTCGGCCTTCCTGATGTACAAGCGGGTTGTTTGAACAAAAGAAAAGAGCCTTTTGCTTTATCTCATGTCATTTGCACAATGCTCAGCATTCAGAAGTAGAACTTGCGTAATGTAGTTGCGTTCCAGGTCCGAGGGATGAGCTCTCCTTCCATCGTAGACAGATGGTATGCTCTTTTTTCGAGCGTCTCGACCACTCGGTAGGGGCCTTCCCAGTTAGGGGATAGCTTGCCCGCCGCCTCATGTGGTCGAGAGGTCTCGGCTTTCCTGAGGATGAAGTCTCCCGGTTGGAAGTGTCTATCTCAGACTTTGGCGTTGTAGTATCGAGTGAGGCGGCGTCGATATTCCGTTGCTCTGATGCTGGCGATCTCTCGGACTTCATCTGCTAAGTCGAGATTTTCGAGCAGTTTCTGGTCGTTTATCTCGGATGAGAAGAAGATGACTCGGAGGGAGGGGTTGCCAATCTCCAAAGGGATCACGGCCTCGATACCGTACACCAGCTGAAAGGGGCTTTCATCGGTTGCTGTTCTAGGAGTCGTTCTGTGCGACCAAAGTACGTCCGGCAATTCCTCGAGCCAGCTGCCCTTGGCTTTGCTGAGCCTAGTCTTGATGCCTTTTAAGATAGTCTTATTGGTATTTTTGACCAGCCCGTTAGCCTGAGGGTGGGCGATCGAAGTGAAGTGATTGCGAATGCTGAGGTCAGCGCATCTATGTCAGAAATACCGAGAATCAAATTTCCGACCATTATCGCTCACTATCACACGGGGGATGCCGTAGCGACAGATGATCGACTTCTAGATGAAATTCCAGACGACTGTCTCGGTGATCCTTGCAGTGGCTTCGACCTCGATCCACTTAGTGAAGTAGTCGATGGTGACGATAATGAACATCTTCTGGGCCTGGGCCGTGGGGAATGGCCCGAGGATGTCGATTCCCCAGTGAGCGAAAGGATAAGGCTCAGGTAGGGTGATAAGCTCCGTTGCTGGCTGATGGACCAAGTGGTCAAATCGCTAGCAGCGGTCACAACGTTGTGTGTAGGCCGAGCAGTCACGCTGAAGGGTGGGCCACCAATAACCTTGCCGTAGCAAGATCCTGGCGAGTGACCTTCCCCCAAAATGCGCTCCGCATAGACCTTCGTGAACTTCTTCGATCGCTCGGTTGGCTTCGTCGGTGCTGAGGCACTTCAAAAGAGGGCCAAAGAAGGATCTCCAGTAGAGTGCGCCATCCAGAGTGACGAATCTCCGAGCTTGGTATTTCAATCTTCGGGCTTCCTGAGGGTCAAGAGGCTCCTGGGAGTCTTGAAGCCACGATAGGTAGGGGGTACGCCAGTCGCTTGGGGGGGCCGAGTCAACAGCTAGGAGCTCCGAATCGATGCTCGGACGCTCTAGCTCTTCGAGAAGGACCGATGGAGTACCTTCGGGGTCAAGAGAGGAGGCCAGCCGAGAGACGGCGTCCGCTCGGGAGTTTTCCACCCGAGCTATTCGGACTACCTCAAAACTCTCAAACTGTTGTGCCACAGTCTTGACCAGTTGGAGGTATTTGATCATCGGTACTTCCCGAGCTTCATAATTGCCGTTGACCAGGCTAGTGACCAGTTGGGAGTCAGTGTGAATCCTGACTCGCTCAGCCCCTAACCGCCGGGCCATGCGGGCTCCCGATATGAGGGCCTCATACTCAGAAGCATTGTTGGATGCTTGGAAGTTGAACTTCAGGGCGTACTGTAGCTCTGCTCCTTCTGGGGACTTCAGGAGGATGCTGGCGCCGCTTCCAGTTGAGTTGGAAGATCCGTCGACGAAGAGTTCCCAGGTCGGCCCGGGTACGGATTGTCACGCCCCGATGCGGAATCTCGAGACGTACAGTTAGGGGCACGCGAGTTAGAAAGAAATGGTATTATTTCCAAACCATTTACACCAGAGTTGAAAGAGACAATTAACCAAATAACCAAACTTCCTTTTATTGATAATAATAAAAGTTACAACTGAAGTAGAACAACTACAGCCAAATAACATGACTGAAACTAGTACAATTCTCTAAACTCAACTGACTCAATTAACTAACTATCACTCGGTGTCACTCCAGTCCATCCCCGATAGTAAGATCATCACCTGAAAAAAAGGGGGAAAAACAAGTAGGGTATGAGCTAACGCGCTCAGTAGATAACCATGGCAAATATATGTGATTAACAATTTATTACAGTTTATATGAAATGCAGTAAAACTAATGACAAGAGATAACGATACGATAAAGAAAGATAATAAACAATGTAGAGAGATATCTTGCAAGGTCAAGAAATAACTTTGTACATTAATTTACCACAAGTAATGAACAAGAGATAACAAGTAACAATAGTAAATTCGGCCAAGTAGTATAAATACGTATTCCAGCACGATCACACGATCAAGTAACGAGAGTTTGTCATAGACGTACACTGTATATTCCTGCACTCGGGTGCAATGCCACACCCTATCATTAACATCCCATGGGCTCACTAACTTTCGGGCGCTCTCCCCAGGACCAGACCGGGCCCTTATGGTGCATTAGCATTGATTTTATTGGATCAACGATCCACCGTCTCGACATAGTCAAATTATGGCCAATTTAATCAGATGAATTTCTGTCAATGCTCAGATTAGAGGACCACACTTGTCCTCGGATTCGAGAATATAATCACGATAAAACCCAAAACTGAGGGTCGTCGTACGGCAAATACCGGGCCGTACTCACACGAGTAACGAGTTACGGAGTCAAGAAAGAACGGTCGACAGTAATCCGTTCGAGAGAAGGGAAGTAAGTTCCGAAGAACGATTATACGGACCGTACGAGGCCGTATTCAAGATATACGGTTCTAGAGAATCCGTATTAAGTATAACGGTAACAATTTCCGGTCGTAGTCAGTACGACTAGAAGAAGTAAAATATGCCAAATGGCTTCCGGGTCGCCAATGACAAGTAAACCAATATGGTTACTGCCCAATGGTCGATTCCGGGCTCGAATATGACCGAAGATTTAACCAAGGGTAATCGGTTAATTAATCAAATTAAAATGATGTGTATCGGGCCATTTAATATACTCAAGTAAAACCAGTAATCATGTAATCCTGTTGCCAACTCGGGATTTACCACGGTAAAAATGTCACACGGTAAAAAATGGGGTAATTTACCGGATGGAGTGTCCGGTCTAACTGGCCAAGACTTGCCATAAGTCTGCCATTTAAATTTCTGTTCTACAGTAAAATTTATAGAATTTACCCAAGGTAAATTTTAACATGATTAACCAATTTACCAAGAATTTTACAAATGAATAATTTCACTTTAACCATGTTTTAGTAATTTTAACCAGAATTTTCTAAAAAGTAAATATTGCAACAGAAAGTAAATTTTTATCATTTACTCATCTATTTATTCTGTTGTTATATGGGTTGATAATCTTGTTGATTAACGTTGTTGTACCCTGATTAACACTGAGTATTTTTGGTCTCTGGACTGAGTATTTTGGTCTCTGGATAATTTAACGGTCTTAAATGGGCCGCTAAACCTACTGGACATACAGCGGTTCTAATTAGGCCGTTTTGGCATATATACGGCGGTTTAATTTGGGCTGTTATACAACTGGGGTGTCAAAAGAGTTAAAAACAGGTACTAACCGTTAAAACGAACAGAAGTCCGATCAAACCAGGAACTCTTAAAACTGAGTTTAAGCATGATAACGATGGTGATAAGTTTAAGCATGATAACGATGGTGATAAAATCTGAATTAAGTCATAACTGTAATGATAAATCATGATTTTGCTACTAAATGAAAGCTATCATGATTACTAACAATCCATATTTTCACTTTAATCATTTGGGCCTTGGTTACCTACCTTAATTGAAGGACAAAGAAGAATATGGAGGAAGAAGAAGATGAATAGTATCTTCCTGCGATCCCTTGCAGCAACAGAGCTTAACAGGGCTTTAGCAGAGAAGGGAAGAGGCTAAGCCTCCTTATTTATAGGGTTGCATACTCGTAGAAGACTCTCCCGCGCCAAGGGTTAGTCGGACACGGCGCCGCAAAGGGGATGGCCGGCGTTGACGACGCGGGCTGCCGACTGAAACACGTTTCCATGTGTTTATTTGGGTAGGGATTTGGCTAATCCTCCTTAATCATGTGATTAAGTATTTCTAACTAAAACCACTAATTAACCTCACTAAATGATTTTTAATGAGTTTGACCCAGAAGACAAAATTGTTATACAACTTATGAGGAATCCATTTATTATTTTTGTGGATTTTTATCACAAGGTTAATTTCTAACAGATCCAATCTTAGGATTTCAAATAATAGTTAATCAAATTCTAACGAATTCTAACGATTTAGTCGATAGATAGAGTTTCTGATTTTTACCGGTTATACTCAAGAAGACAAAGTTGTTAATAAAAATATGCTCTATCAATTGTGATTTTTATAGATTTTTCTAAGGTAGTCGTATTTTACTATGAATAGTGTTTTCCGCGTTTTCAAGTCAGGCTTAAATCACCGATTAAGCCATGTAAATGATTTTATTAGGGTCAGGCACAGAAGACCAAAGTGTTTATCATCGTGTTTACTATTTAACTACCATTTTTCAGAATTTCTATATGATAGTCAAAAATTTCACTATTTACTATTTACTATTTACCACATCACTATTCAAAATTTACTATTTACGAAATTTAATATTCTATACAGAAAATTGGGGTCTTACACCCTCCCCCACTTAAAGAATTTGGTCCTCCAAATTCACTGAACCAAAAACAGTAAGGGAATAAATAGCTCACCTTAGAACAAATCGGAATACCGCTTCCGCATAGCGTCCTCGGATTCCCAGGTGGCTTCCTCAGTTCCACGCCGACTCCACTGAATCTTGACCATCGGTATGGAACGATTCCGAAATTGTTGTTCCTTCCGATCCAGAATCTTCACTGGTCTTTCTTCATAAGTCAGATCCTTCTTTAACTCAAAATCCACATGCTGAATGATGTGAGTGGGGTCGTACACGTATTTCCGCAACATAGAAATATGGAATACGTTATGTACGCCAGACAACTGCGGCGGTAAAGCCAGTCTATAAGCAACTTCACCCACTCTATCAAGGATTTCAAATGGACCAATATACCTCGGGCTTAGCTTGCCCTGAATACCGAATCGGCGAATTCCTCTCAAAGGAGAGACTCTTAAGAACACATGCTCGCCAATTTGAAATTCCAAATCTCATCTTCTATTGTCGGCATAACTCTTCTGCCTCGATTGAGCCACTAGTAACCGGTCTCGGATAATACAAATATCCTGTGATGACTCCAAGATAAGATCTGGTCCAAGCCATTGCCTTTCGCCTACCTCATCCCAACATAATGGAGAACGACAGCTTCTCCCATACAAAGCCTCGAAAGGTGCCATCTGTATGCTGGATTGGTAACTATTGTTGTAGGCGAATTCTATTAATGCCAAATGATCACTCCAACTTCCGCCGAAGTCGATCATACAAGCTCTCAACATATCTTCTACTATCTGATTAGTCCTTTCAGTCTGTCCGTCTGTCTGCGGATGAAACGCAGTGCTGAAATTCAGACGCGTACCGAGAGATTCTTGTAATCCCTTCCAGAAATGTGATGTAAATCTCGGGTCTCTGTCAGATATAATATTCACTGGAATACCATGAAGTCTAACCACTTCCTTCAAATATAAAGCTGCTAGAACATCAACTATCCACTTGGACTTAATAGGTAAGAAATGTGCCGACTTAGTTAGTCGATCCACAATTACCCATATTGCATCATAACCACCTCGAGTCTTAGGAAGACCCATAATGAAATCCATGCCAATACTCTCCCACTTCCATTGGGGTATATCGAGTGGCTTTAATTTTCTTGCCGGTCTGAAATGCTCGGCCTTCACTTGTTGACACACTAGGCATCTACTCACGAAATCAGCAACTTCCCTCTTCATGTTCGGCCACCAAAAAGATCTTTTCAAATCTTTGAACATCTTAGTGCCTCCCGGATGGATAGTATATCGGGATCTATGAGCTTCCTCGACAATCCGATTCTTTATCTCTGCCTCATCCGGTACACAAGTTCTACCTTGAAATAATAGCCTTCCATCATCAGCTACCGAGAAATCAGGTCTGCTATTCAAGCTCCCTTTAATCTCTACTAGCTCGGGATCATTATCTTGTAATAACTTGATTTCCATTAATAGTTCGGGCTTGAGTTGAATCTGGGAAATCAAAACCCGATCATTATCTACATTGAGATCCAAACTAGCCAATTGTTCCAGTAGTTTCCACTCTTGTAACATAAGACTGGATAACTTAACTGCAGTCTTCCGACTTAAAGCATCGGCCACTACATTGCCTTTGCCAGGGTGATACTCAATAGAGAAATCGAAGTCCTTTATATACTCCAACCATCTTCTCTGCCTCATGTTCAAGTCCTTCTGAGAGAACAAATATTTCAAACTTTTGTGATCTGAGAATACCGTGAATGTCTCACCATATATGTAGTGTCTCCAAATCTTTAATGCAAATACCACTGCTGCTAACTCCAAATCATGAACTGGATAATTAACTTCATGCTTTCTTAACTGCCTAGAAGAATAGGCAATCACTTTGCCGTGCTGCATAAGTACACAGCCAAAGCCAATACCTGATGCATCCGTGTATACCACGAAACCACCCTCACCAGAAGGTAAGGTCAAAACAGGTGCAGTAGTCAAACAATCCTTTAGAGTCTGGAAACTCCGTTGGCATTCAATTGACCACTCGAACTTGATCTCTTTGCGGGTTAATTTCGTAAGAGGTACCGCAATCTTCGAGAAATCCTGAATAAACCTTCTATAATAGCCAGCTAGGCCTAGAAAACTCCTTACTTCAGTCACACAGGTAGGCTGTTCCCAATTCTTTACTGCTTCCACCTTCGATGGATCAACAGAAATTCCATTCTTAGAAATAATATGCCCTAGAAAGGACACCTCTTTCAGCCAAAAGTCGCACTTGCTCAATTTGGCATAAAGCTGATGATCTCTCAGCAATTGCAAAGCCATCCTCAGATGCTTGGCATGCTCTTCTTCACTCTTGGAATATATCAAGATATCGTCTATGAATACCACGACCCACCGATCAAGATAGGGTCGGAACACACTGTTCATTAACTGCATAAAGGCTGCCGGTGCGTTTGTCAAACCAAAAGGCATAACGACAAACTCAAAATGACCATACCGGCTGCGGAAAGCAGATTTATAAATATCTTCATCCTTAATCCGCAACTGATGATATCCAGATCGAAGATCGATCTTAGAAAAATACTGAGCTCCCGCTATCTGGTCAAATAACTCATCAATCCTCGGTAATGGATACTTGTTCTTGACTGTCAACTGATTGAGTTGCTGATAATCGATGCACAGTCTCATCGAACCATCCTTCTTCCGAACAAACAACACAGGGGCTCCCCAAGGGGAAACACTCGGGCGAATAAAACCCTTCTCGAGTAATTCCAACAATTGATGCTTCAATTCCCGCAATTCCGCAGGAGACATACGATAAGGAGCCTTAGAAACAGGAGATGATCCAGGAATAAGATCAATAGAGAATGTGACTTCCCGCTCAGGCGGAATTCCTGGTAACTCCTCTGGAAAAACATCAGGGAAATCTCTGACAACAGAAATGTCCTTAATCTCGATCTGTTGCTCCGGGGACGCATAAACGAAAGCCAGAAAAGCTCCGCATCCACGTCTCAATAGCTTATCAGCTCGAAGCGTCGAGATAAGAGAGATAGAGCTAGGGTGTTTAACTCCCTTGAAGGATAATCCGGGGCGTCTAGAAAAAGACACGGAACAAGAACTGCAATGAACATTGGCCTCATATCGAGCCAACCAATCAGCTCCGAGGATTACATCGTAATCTTTCATGTCCATGCAAACTAAATCAGCCGGAAAATTCTGATCATTCACCATAACCTTGCTAGAAGGATAAAAATGCTGAATAGCTGATCTAGAACCAATAGGGGTTGATATTTCTAATGGAGAACTCATCAAAACAGGTTCCACAGCTAAAGACTTAGCGAATCGTCGAGAAATAAAAGAATGTGTTGCACCAGTGTCAAATAGAACAAAAGCTGACTTGTCGAGTATAATGAGAGTACCTTCGACGAGCCCACCGTCATCGGCGGTTTCCGCTTTATTAACATGAAGAGCCTGGAGCTTTCCTTGCGGCTTCTTGAAAGCCAAAGGTTTTGCCGGGGTAGCTTTCTCTGCCAATAAGGGGCAATCAGGGATACGGTGCTCCTTGCTCCCACAACGCAAACATGCGCCTATCTTGCGCCAACATTCCTCCATCTTATGGCCAGGACGATCACAAAACTTGCAGATGCCCTTGAATGGTACCATAGTGTCAGGTTTCTTGTCTTCTTGTCTCGGCATCTTGCCTTTCCACGAACCAGAACCAGAGCTAGGACCAGTTCCAGAACCAATAAAAGGTCTCTTCTTGCTAGCGCTAGTGCCAAATCCGGTTTTGGCATTCTTGAATGGCTTTGGTTGTTCTTGCTTGTTACCTTCACCACGAATACGCTCCGTCATCTCAAGAGTATCCTCCAATACTTGTGCCTTTCTCACCATCTCAGGATAGGTAGAAATTTCCAATGGTGCCAGTTGATTAATATAATGGAGCTTCAACCCGTTGAGAAATCGTCTCGCCTTCATCTTCTCAGTAGAAATAAGATGCATTGCATAGCGAGAAAGTCGGGTGAACTGTGCCTCATACTCTGCCACTGACGAACCTCGCTGCTTCAAAGCTGCGAAATCCGCTGCCTTCTTTTCTTGGACACGGTCAGAGAAATACTTCCCATTGAAATACTCCTCGAATTCTTCCCACGATACTTGGTGATCACCGAGAGTTGCTTTGACGGACTCCCACCAAGTACGTGCATCTCGCTCCAGTTGGAACGTAGATAGAAGGACACGCTCTTGGTCAGTGCATTGCATAACCTCAAATATTCTCCTCATATCATCGAGCCAATGCTCGGCCTCATCCGGGTCGGTAGAACCAGCAAATCTAGGCGGGTTCATTCCTTGAAAGTTCCGGTACAAGTCACCAGTGCCATGATGTGTTGCGGCTCCAGCTTGAGCCACTTGCTGCAACGCCTGTGTCAGGCCTTGGACCGTACGCTGGAGGTTCCTCATCTCAGCGCGGTCAGCTGCCATTTCTAGTACCTTTATTTAAAATAGTCAAGAGATTATTTATGAGAGAAGAAGAATTTATTTATGAGAGAAGAACTTCTTCATAAAAGAAGAGTATGATTTACGGCTAAAGACTTAACCCAATTTTTACCCAATCTCACCAGGTCGGGTTCTTAAACTTAAGCCTATAACCAATAACCTATAACCTTAAAGTAAAATACCTAGGACAAATTGAACTTGGCTCTGAACTTAGCTCTGATACAAACTTAACTGTCACGCCCCGATGCGGAATCTCGGGACGTACAGTTAGGGGCACGCGAGCTAGAAAGAAATGGTATTATTTCCAAACCATTTACACCAGAGATGAAAGAGACAATTAACCAAATAACCAAACTTCCTTTTATTGATAATAATAAAAGTTACAACTAAAGTAGAACAACTACAGCCAAATAACATGACTGAAACTAGTACAATTCTCTAAACTCAACTGACTCAATTAACTAACTATCACTCGGTGTCACTCCAGTCCATCCCCGATAGTAAGATCATCACCTGGAAAAAAGGGGGAAAAACAAGTAGGGTATGAGCTAACGCGCTCAGTAGATAACCATGGCAAATATAAGTGATTAACAATTTATTACAGTTTATATGAAATGCAGTAAAACTAATGACAAGAGATAACGATACGATAAAGAAAGACAATAAACAATGTAGAGAGATATCTTGCAAGGTCAAGAAATAACTTTGTACACGAATTTACCACAAGTAATGAACAAGAGATAACAAGTAACAATAGTAAATTCGGCCAAGTAGTATAAATACGTATTCCAGCACGATCACACGATCAAGTAACGAGAGTTTGTCATAGACGTACACTGTATATTCCTGCACTCGGGTGCAATGCCACACCCTGTCATTAACATCCCATGGGCTCACTAACTTTCGGCCGCTCTCCCCAGGACCAGACCGGGCCCTTATGGTGCGTTAGCATTGATTTTATTGGATCAACGATCCACCGTCTCGACATAGTCAAATTATGGCCAATTTAATCAGATGAATTTCTGTCAATGCTCAGATTAGAGGACCACACTTGTCCTCGGATTCGAGAATATAATCACGATAAAACCCAAAACTGAGGGTCGTCGTACGGCAAATACCGGGCCGTACTCACACGAGTAACGAGTTACGGAGTCAAGAAAGAACGGTCGACAGTAATCCGTTCGAGAGAAGGGAAGTAAGTTCCGAAGAACGATTATACGGACCGTACGAGGCCGTATTCAAGATATACGGTTCTAGAGAATCCGTATTAAGTATAACGGTAACAATTTCCGGTCGTAGTCAGTACGACTAGAAGAGAAGTAAAATATGCCAAATGGCTTCCGGGTCGCCAATGACAAGTAAACCAATATGGTTACTGCCCAATGGTCGATTCCGGGCTCGAATATGACCGAAGATTTAACCAAGGGTAATCGGTCAATTAATCAAATTAAAACGATGTGTATCGGGCCATTTAATATACTCAAGTAAAACCAGTAATCATGTAATCCTGTTGCCAACTCGGGATTTACCACGGTAAAAATGTCACACGGTAAAAAATGGGGTAATTTACCGGATGGAGTGTCCGGTCTAACTGGCCAAGACTTGCCATAAGTCTGCCATTTAAATTTCTGTTCTACAGTAAAATTTACAGAATTTATCCAAGGTAAATTTTAACATGATTAACCAATTTACCAAGAATTTTACAAGTGAATAATTTCACTTTAACCATGTTTTAGTAATTTTAACCAGAATTTTCTAAAAAGTAAATATTGCAACAGAAAGTAAATTTTTATCATTTACTCATCTATTTATTCTGTTGTTATATGGGTTGATAATCTTGTTGATTAACGTTGTTTTACCCTGATTAACACTGAGTATTTTTGGTCTCTGGACTGAGTATTTTGGTCTCTGGACAATTTAACGGTCTTAAATGGGCCGCTAAACCTACTGGACATACAGCGGTTCTAATTAGGCCGTTTTGACATATATACGGCGGTTTAATTTGGGCTGTTATACAACTGGGGTGTCAAAAGAGTTAAAAACAGGTAATAACCGTTAAAACGAACAGAAGTCCGATCAAACCAGGAACTCTTAAAACTGAGTTTAAGCATGATAACGATGGTGATAAGTTTAAGCATGATAACAATGGTGATAAGTTTAAGCATGATAACGATGGTGATAAAATCTGAATTAAATCATAACTGTAATGATAAATCATGATTTTGCTACTAAATGAAAGCTATCATGATTACTAACAATCCATATTTTCACTTTAATCATTTGGGCCTTGGTTACCTACCTTAATTGAAGGACAAAGAAGAATACGGAGGAAGAAGAAGATGAATAGTATCTTCCTGGGATCCCTTGCAACAACAGAGCTTAACAGGGCTTTAGCAAAGAAGGGAAGAGGCTAAGCCTCCTTATTTATAGGGTTGCATACTCGTAGAAGACTCTCCCGCGCCAAGGGTTAGTCGGACACGGCGCCGCAAAGGGGATGGCCGGCGTTGACGACGCGGGCTGCCGACTGAAACACGTTTCCATGTGTTTATTTGGGTAGGGATTTGGCTAATCCTCCTTAATCATGTGATTAAGTATTTCTAACTAAAACCACTAATTAACCTCACTAAATGATTTTTAATGAGTTTGACCCAGAAGATAAAATTGTCATACAACTTATGAGGAATCCATTTATTATTTTTGTGGATTTTTATCACAATGTTAATTTCTAACAGATCCAATCTTAGGATTTCAAATAATAGTTAATCAAATTCTAACGAATTCTAACGATTTAGTCGATAGATAGAGTTTCTGATTTTTACCGGTTATACTCAAGAAGACAAAGTTGTTAATAAAAATATGCTCTATCAATTGTGATTTTTATAGATTTTTCTAAGGTAGTCGTATTTTACTATGAATAGTGTTTTCTGCGTTTTCAAGTCAGGTTTAAATCACCGATTAAGCCATGTAAATGATTTTATTAGGGTCAGGCACAGAAGACCAAAGTGTTTATCATCGTGTTTACTATTTAACTACCATTTTTCAGAATTTCTATATGATAGTCAAAAATTTCACTATTTACTATTTACCACATCACTATTCAAATTTTACTATTTACGAAATTTAATATTCTATACAGAAAATTGGGGTCTTACACGGATGGAGATCTTTCTTCAGTCGAGATGGTGCTCTCGGCGATGAAGTCAGCGAGCGCCTGGCCTTTGATAGCCGAGCGAGGCCGGTACGATATATCGTAGGTCCCGAGCATGATGTCCCACTTGATGAGGCGTCCTGAGGCTTCAGGGTGAGCGAGGATCTTTTTCAATGGTTCCCCGGTCAACACGGTGATAGAGTGCCCTTGGAAATAGGGTCAGAGGCGCTTGGCCGAGGTAACCAATGCTAGCATGAGTTTCTCGGTTGCGGGGTACCTTCTCTCAGCCTCATTGAGCACCTTGCTGGTGTAGTAGACCGGTGTTTTGATTCCTGAGTCATTTTTGACAAGGACCGAGCTAACCATAGACGGAGTCGCCGAGAGATAGAGATGCAAGGCTTCACCTGGGATGGGCTTGGAAAGCACTGGGGGCGAAGCCAAGAACTCTTTAAGCTCGGCGAATGCTCTTTGGCATTCCTTGTCCCACGTGAATGTAGCAGATGCCATTTTGGGCCCCCTCAACAGTTTGAAGAACGGTAGGCATCGTTCAGCCGCGCGGGACAGTAATCTGCTGAGCGCAGCAATGTGCCCGGTAAGGCGTTGAACGTCTTTGATGCAGGTGGGCGAGCGCATGTCCAGGATGGCCTGGACCTTGTCGGGGTTGGCCTCGATCCCACGCTGGGTGACTAAGAAGCCCAAGAATTTCCCGGACCTTACTTCGAAGGCGCACTTGGTAGGGTTGAGCTTCATGTTGTACTTCAGGAGGGTGTCGAAGGTTTTCGCCAGGTCGGCGAAGTGGTCTTCGGCCTTGGGGGTCTTCACGAGCATGTCGTCAATATAGGCCTCGACGTTCCGATCGAGCTGTCCCTCGAACATATGGTTGACCAACCTCTGGTACGTGGCTCCAGCGTTCTTCAACCCGGAAGGCATCCGGGTGTAGCAGTGCACGCCGAGGTCGGTGATAAAGGCAGTCTTCTCGATGTCTTCGGTGTGCATTCTGATCTGGTGGTAACCTGAATAGGCATCCAGGAAGCTGAGTATCTCATTGCCCGAGGTTGAATCAACCAGTTGGTCGATGCTCAGTAAGGGATAGCAGTCCTTTGGAGTAGCTTTATTCAAGTCGGTGAAGTCCACACACATCAGCCACTTTCCCGAAGGTTTTGGTACCAGGACAACGTTAGCCAGCCACGTTGGGTACAAGACCGACCTAAAAAGGCCAGTCTTTTGCCCCTTGGTGACTTTCTCCTTGATAATCACCTGCTTCTCTGGCGCATGCTTCCTTCTGGGTTGTTGCATGGGCATCATGGTTGGGTCGAAGTTGAGCTTATGCACAACCATCTCTTCCGGTATCCCGGGGAGTTGATCATCAGACCATGCAAAGACCCAGATGTACGCGGAAAGAAATTCTTTGTATTGCTATTGAACTTAAGATGTTAGGTCGGCTCCGATCTTTACTCCTAGGATCAGGTCATCGTTTAGGAAAACCACTAGCAATTCGCCTCCAGGCTCGGCGGTTGCGGATTTTTCCTCGACTTCCCGGGAGCCCTTGTTCTTCCCGTCCGGCCTTGTGGCTTCAACCGTGATATTATAGCACCTCCTGGCCATGGCCTGGTTGCCTCGGACTTCCCCCAACCTATTTTTGGTGGGGAACTGCATCTTTTGATGATAGGTAGAAAGCACCGCTTTCGTCCGGTTGAGGATTCCTCGGCCGAAGATTGCGTTGTATGCTATCATACCTTTAATCACTATGAAGTCCACCATGACCGTAACAGTTTTGGGTGGGGTGCCAAGAGTAACCGACAGGCTTAGGGCTCCCTCGGGATAAGTGGCCTGGCCATTGAACCCACACAGGGGGGTTCGGATCGGGCGGAGTTTAGACGGATCCTCCCCCATCTTAAGGAAACATTCATAGGATAATACATCAGGGACACTTCCATTGTCAACTAGAATCATGTCTACGTTTCAATGGTTTATTGTGGCCGATATCACTAGGGTGTCGTCATGCGGGGTACTCAGCCCCTCCAGGTCTTGGTCGGAGAAGACTATGACCTGGGTCTCACTCGGTGGGGCCCTGGGAGGCTCGATGGCTCGGCTCGCCCGCTCAGCATGACGCTTCCTTCCTCGGTCACTATCTCCTCCTCATGCAGCTCCTCCGGCGATGACGTTGATGTGGACCCCTTGGGGGGCGTTGTCAATCTCCTCTGGGGCACCTCGGTCTTCCTGGTGTCCGGCTATGAACCGGGAGAGGTGCCCTTGAAGAATGAGACGCTCGATCTCATCCTGGAGCTGATTACAATCGCCGGTGTGATGCCCGTGGTCCCTGTGGAACAGGCAAGGCTTGCTGCGACTGCGGTTCTTCGACTTCATTGGCTCGGGTTGGCGGAGGAGGCTCGAGCCTTTTATGTCTTCATAAATCTCATACACTGGAGCGGTTAGCGGAGTGTACCGCTCGTACTTCCCTAACGGTTCCTTGCGTTCCCCGTCTCGGTTTCGCCTCTTTCCTTTGCCCGAGCTTGGCTCGGGTGCCCGCTTCTTGTCCCCCTCCCGACCCGAGCCTGTTGCGTCTCGGCATGCACTGAGCACTTCTTCGCACTCGGATTGGCGCAATGCCAGAGTCACTAGCGCAGCAAGGGTCGAGGGAGGGTGGAGGACAAGCTTGCGGCGGAGGTTCTCGTCGCAAGTGCCCCCAGTCAGTGCGGTTATGGCCGAGGCGACGTCTAGGCGGGGGATCCTCAGGGCTTCCGATTTGAATCGGAGAATGTAGGCCCGAAGTTTCTCCCCTTGCGCCTGTTTGAGGGCCAAAACCCCGCTACCGACCTTGGGGGACCGCTACCGGTGAAACTCTCCTTGAATACTCGCCCGAATTACTTGAAGTCTCGGATAGATCTGGGGGCGAGGGTCCGGAACCATGCTTGGGCGCCTTGGACCAAGGTGGTCCCAAAGGCTCGGCACTTGATGGCGTCGAACGCTCCGTGAAGGGTCATCAGGGCGTCGAAGCTGTCGAAGTGGTCGACCGGGTCACCCTGGCCGTCGTAGGGCTTGAAGGTCGGGATGGAGGCTCTGGGAGATACCTCTGCCTTCAAGATAGGGTTGGAGAATGGGGATCTCTCCTCGTCCTCTGGTGGAGAGGTCTTCTGCAGGGCTCGCAGGGCGCACTCTTGCTCTGCGAAACGCCTCTCAAATTCTCGTAGCCGGATGGATAGCTCCAGCTGCCGCTGCTCCGTGGGGCTGGGGGGGCGCGAAGGCAGGCTGTCCTGGAGCTCCCTGGGGACTTCGATCTCTGGGAGGGGACAGCGTGCCCCATGCCTGCCCCGCTTCGGTGTAGAGGAAGCCTCTTGCTCTAGAGGGGGGCTTGCGAGGGTCCTCCTGCTTTGTTGCGGATGAGCTGCTGCCCTCGGAGGGTGAAGCGGCCTCCGGTGGTGTGCTGGGATACGTTTTCGCGGGGAGGGCTCTCCGGAGGGGCGCGTGACCTTCCATCCCTGGCCGCCTGGGTCCTCATGAGTTCCACGAGGACATCCAGTTTCGCGTTGAGGGCTTGGAAGGCGTCGGTGTCGCCGTTGAGTGGTAGCCCTACCGCCGTGGGAAGAGGGGGCGGCAGCCCTACCGCAGGGGGAGGGGGTGGTCCGTCGGTGGGAGTGCTGGCACCGGAGGGGGGGTTTTGGGAGGCTTGTGAGGGGCCTTCCCCCACCGCCACCATGGCCTTTCCCCTGTCTCCGGTGGATCTCCTCCCTGAACTTCTTCTCACCATACTGGCTCTTTGGTCGTTTCCAACAGACGGCGCCAGATGAAAGGACGTGATCTAGCACTTGTCCTGAGCTGAGAGGATGATCACCTAGTAGTGAACCGCAAAGAAAGGGAAACGAATCAGGAGGCCCACGGATGGTTCCCTGGGGAAAACCCTCCGATGCTTAAGTCAGTAGAGCGATGGTGGAAGGTATTTGAGGGAGGTAGAGAGAGGTGCGCGAGATCCTCCAACACCAGAGGGGTGAAGTGGTTCTTGCTCAGGAAGTTTTAGGCGTATCTTCGCCTCCTTCTCCGCTGAAGGGAGTCCCTGGTTTATATAGCGAGCTCACCTGATGAGTCCCGTAAGCTGAGGAGTTTCAGGCGGGAGTTAAGTCCTTATCATGGGATCGTTACGTCCTCATCGTGGGATCTTCATGGCCTGGAGGGATCATGGATCCTTTATCCACATAAACTCCTGCTCATAAAGGGCTTTCAACGGCTGCATGGATAAACACTCGTCAGTTGGTCCGAGGATCAGAGGTGCCAGCCCTGTCCGGGCAATAGGCATAGCTCGGATGCGGTCAGGTCGGAGTGGGTGCAGAGCGCTCGCCCTTATCCCGATGGAGGGATAACTCGGGCGTGGGTCTGTCGCCATTCTGACACTCGGGCCTTCCGAGCCTAAGGGCCGCCGAGGAAGGATGGGATCCCGAGTGATCTTTATTGGGCTTTTTTACCGAAGTGGGCCCTAGAGGGCTGTCACTTGGATGAGCTGAGCCTCGTTCGGTCCTGATGGGCCTAGTCTGGCTGCTCTTGATTGGGCTACAGAAATCCCCCTCTCCAGGCACTATTAAAGTAATTAACAATTTAGCTCTAAAGAGTAAGGTAGAATCTTGCGAATGCGATCAATCACGCATTTAAACCAAGTAACAAGACGATCATGTAAGATAGAATGAGAGCAAGTATGAACTAGTAAGAATGAAACAAGAACATGATATGACCTTTCATGAACAAGAATGTAACGAGAATGTACTAACAAGCCACATAATCATCACTCCAGTATCTTTTGCTTATGAGCAAGTACCTCGTGAATTTTTATGGAATATCAAGAAAGTCAAGTATCAATCATACTGTATTGTGTTATGGATTTTCACTTATTTATAAAGATACTACTCCCAGCGCAATGCGACGCCAGTAGCATCATACCCCATGGTTTATAATAGTATGTTTCCGATAATCAGTCGAGGGGACTAGCATAGAGCCCTTGAACACAATCAGTGCTCGATCACATCTTCAAGTATAAATCAAGTTTTATCTACGCATGTAACAATAAAGTATGGCCAAGAATGTATAATTCCAACAAGCTCTTGATAACGATAATTCAATAAATGATTGCTTCAATAAGAATCATGAGAAATCAAGAATGACTTAAGCAAGGTTATGCTTATGGAAATAAATCGGCAGCATAACGATACATTCTTTATCTTTCATTCATTATATTAGGTTCCTTGATCAATATGATAAGTTCTAGATCATCAAGAGTCTATGTAGAACCTTGGAATATCAACCCTTGGTCAACCCTTGGGTTAAAATACTCAAGTAGTGTGACAGTCGTGCACTGAGCCGTTACATTATGTGACGCTCCAGTATTGGGCCGTTATATTAGTCTGAATCCAGAACTAAGAAATCGGACTCAGTTGAATGTGACGGTCGTACATTGGGCCGTTAGATGCTCCTGACGGTCCAGTGTAGAGCTGTTACATTACCGATAACCAAAAATATTGATAGTGTAATCTAATCAATGGGCTTTAATGGTACAACCAACTCAGCGTCCTAGTGGGAATCCCAGGCTCGCCGAGAATTACGGAGGCCTTGAAACAAAATTTCCTAGTCCATTGGAAGGAATATCAAATAGAGAGGTCCTCATGTCCAAGAATAATGTTCCTATAATGCAAAGTGAACTAATGGACAACATATCGGAATATGTGCCATATACTTAAAGAAATGACTCTATAGATAGAAAAGAATGTGTAACAATGCGAAACCAAAATAAAACTCCGTCAATACAACATTGGAAAATCATGATTTAGAATACAAAACTATAGAGTTTTAGCCGACGAAATTAACATAACTTAAAATAATTCTAAGACACATTAACCATGCAATTTGAGTATGAAACAGTAACTAAACTTAAAGTCATGATAACATGTCCAAACTTAGCTATCTAAGCTTATTTATAAGTAAACTCTAACTGGTTATCATTCTGCCTCGGGCTGACAGAACACAGTGCTTGACGGTCTAGGATAGGCGCGTTACAGTATTGTGACGGTTTATCGAGGGGCCGTTACAGTGGTGTAACGCTCCTACTAGGGTGCGTTAGAGACAATAGAACAAATAAAAACACAACAGAATGTGACAGTTTATCGTAAGGCCGTTACATGCATGTGACGGTCTCATGTTAGTGCGTCAGAGAACCTGCTGGCAGTAAACTAAAGTGAAGGTTTATGAAAATATAGCATGCCTAGAAATCAACATATTACCACTGTCCTAGTCATGATAACGATGCATAGGCCAACTATATGCAAGGGTTTAGTGAATAGACAAGATAATACCTTTTAATTTCCATTTAGGGCTAAGAGATGCATGAATGTATAAAACTATGAAATCATGAAATTCTTAGTCTATAATGCATGAAATCAAGCACAACTAGAGGGCTTTTATCCCTAACAAGTTATTTTTGCCAATCATGAGATAACCTACCTCTTTTAAGACCTTCAAACTTTGATTTTAATGCTAGGTGCTACCCTTAGACCCTTGTACTTCTTGTGATAAATCAGCAACTTTAATCTGCTCTATTTCCTCAGCCTCTTGACCTAAGGATGTGAAATTTTGAGGGTAAGGAGACGAGACTATTGGGTATAAAAAGTTCTAAAGGATTAAACTCTAATTATCTCGTTTAGATATCATAATCTCTGGATCTTCAGGGGTCTTGCGTTCAGATTCCTGGGTTGCTAAGGTTGAATCAACAACTTTTGAAGCTTCTATCTTCTTGGTTGCTTGGTCTCCTAGCACGAAATATGGAGAACTATTAGTCTATAATATACTAAACAAAATCTTCTAAAGAACTTACCCGAAATTATGACTCCTTACCTTGATTCTTCACAGGCCAAAAGTAAGGGTCGCTCAGTTCAGAACTAGTTCCTATTTATAGGGTTTTGGTTAGGATTTGAAGATTAGATCGATTCTAGAGTCCTTAATTTGTCAGAACCTAATCCCTAAGAGTCCTTGGCAATGTTATAATCTATCCCAAATCGATCTCTTGTAGATAGGATTTCAAAGTTCCAATCTTTTTGCAATTTTCTCATCTTACGGAATCTGCAGGATGTAACGGTCGTGTCTAGGTGCGTTACAGGGCTGTGACGGTCGCCCGATAGACCGTTACATGTAACGTGTATGGAGTTTCAATTTAATAAAACTCTTTTATTCATTTATCCATATAATTATCTTATATCATTAGTATTTATCCTTAAAATACGTGAATAATCCAACTACCCTTCTAGAATATAGGCCAAATTTGATGGGTTTGGTCCATAAACCCTTTGGGATAAATATTAGATAGGCTAGGTTAACTAATTAGCCTTTTTGAGCCTTATATTGACTTATTAATCCAATAACCCCTTCCTTAATTTATTTAAGCCTTTATAATTTTCAGAAAATTATTTTATAATTCAAAAATTATTTATAAATTCTGGGGCACTACACCCTCCCCCACTTAGAAGAATTTGGTCCCCAAATTCAATATATGGATTTCGGAGAGTGTGCTTACAATTAAATAATTCTGGGAATCTTTTCCGTATGGCTGCTTCGGTTTCCCATGTTGCTTCATATGGCCATGTTTCCTTCCATTGAATCTTGACCATAGGAATAACTTTATTTCTTAGTTGACGCACTTCCCGTTCCAGAATCTATATTGGCTTTTGCTCGTACGTCATATCCTTCTGAATCTCCAGATTGTCATAAGTAATAATATGGTCAGGATCATATACATACTTCTTTAGCATAGAGACGTGAAATACGTCATGAACTCCTGCTAATTGTGGAGGTAACGCCAATTTGTAAGCCACTTCACCAACCCTTTCAAGAATTTTAAATGGGCCAATGAATCTTGGAGTTAACTTCCCTTTAATGCCAAATCTTCGAATACCATGACCTGGAGAAATCTTTAAATATACATGATCTCCTACCTGAAACTCCAAGTCACGTCTTCGATTGTCAACATAAGACTTTTGCCTATCTTGTGCCATTTTCATTCTTTCTTGAATGATCTTGATCTTTTCAGTAGAGTCCCTGATGAGATCGGGGCCTAGGAATTATCTTTCCCCTATTTCACTCCAACATATTGGTGATCGACAGCTTTTTCCATATAAAGTGTAACACCCGGTAATTTTGAAGGCTAAAAAGGGAATAAATATATAAATATATATTTAGATTTTGAAAATAAAAATAACATATGCATGATGATATCTACATATCTCTACAAATAGTTAATAAAGGTTCCTAGAATTTACAAAAGACTAGTTAATATTAACTTTTGGAATGGAAGTAAAAATTTATCTACATTCGAACCTGCCTCTGATACCTAGACAAGGACAAATAAAAGTTAAAGAAATTATGAGGAATAAAATCCATGTATACATACAAATTATTAATAGGTATATGAGGGTTAGTAAATCCACCCACACACATTGTAAAGGCCCTTAAGTCTCAACCCACTCATCCATATATCTGTGTATATATATATAATGCAAAATAAATAAATATAATACAACGTAATAATTAAGGCCAGGCTATACACAACCCTCTGACAGCCTAAGAAGTCTCACAAGAAGAACTCATGGACCCTACCATTATATTATAATAAATTTCATTATAACATGTTATTTTAAGTAGCCATTTAATGCACAACATAATTTTAATTGAATTGAGAATCATTAAATCTTGAAGAAAAGGTCAATTTATATTTTTTACTAATTTAGGAAATTTAATATTCCACATTTATTACATTATAGAGTGAGGATATATATAAATTTACGTGTAGACATGGGAAGAATGTATAGACTTGGGAGGAATGTATAAACATGGGGGAATGTATAAACTTGGGAATGTATGAATGTCTCATGCAATGGGGAATGCACAGACGTTGGACGTATAGACTTACGATGTGTAGACTTAGGAGGAACGGATGTGTAGACTTTGCATTGTGTAGACTTGCATTGTGTAGACTTTGCATTGTGTAGACTTGGAGGATGTATGGACTTGGAGAATGTATGGACTTGAAGAGTGTATGGACTTGGGGAGTGAGATACTCTGGAATGTACAGACTTAGGAATGTGCAGACTTATATGCTTAGGCTTGTGAAATGTATAGACTTGGATTAGATGGATGTACATACTTTGATGAAGAATGCGATGTAGGAGGATGGATGTACAGACTCTATGCAATGTATAGACTTATGAAATGCAAAGACTTTGGAATGTGTAGACTTAGAACGTATGGACTTAGAATGTATGGACTTAGAGCTTGGACTTGCGAGTGTATAGACTCTATGGAATGTGTGGACTTTGACGGGTGTACAGACTTGGGATGAAGGAATGTACAGACTTAGGATAAAGGAATGTGTGGACTTGTGAGTGTATAGACTTAGGGAATGAATGTATAGACTTGGAGATGAATGTATAGACTTGGGGAAGGAGTGTGTAGACTTGGAGAAATGTATAGACTTATGCATTGTAGGGACTTATGAATGTATAGACTTGGAGAATGAATGAATAGACTTGGAGATGAATGTATAGACTTGGAGAAGGAATATATAGACGTTGGAGAATGTATGAACTTGTGGAATGCTAACTAAAAATGCTAAAACTCAATTGACGCCAACGTCAATGGGCGTAAATTGCATAGAAAATGACCCTGAACAAGTCGTCATTTCAAATAAAATGAATAGTGCCGATTTTTCGACTAAAGAATTTTGGAAAACTAATTATATGAAAAAATAGAGAAAAATGGAAAAATGGTACCCCTAAAATTTCCCATCTAGATCACCTCTAGAAAAAAAGATAAAAATCCAGAAAGATCGTTACACCTTAAATTAACAAAATAGGAAAGGTGAATGACGCCTTTGTTCTAGTCGTCAATTAAGGAATTGACGACTGTGTATATAAGCGTCGTTTATGAAAATAACGCCCCAACTTGAGACGTCATTTCCAAAAGGGACAGTCGGTGTTATCTGAGTAAGTATGTTTAGGGAAAGGATTAATATGAGGAAATCTCCATTCCAATAAGGATTCTTCCAGGAGTAATATCACTCCCAATCGAACTCTAACCACGGGAGAACCTTCTCCCTATAAATAGGATTCCTCAGGAGACCTTCAGAGGCTACTACCTCTGAGAGTTCTTCGTCCACCTGCTTTGTCCCTCTACCCCTGTTTATTAAGATTGAGGACCCTGCTGCTGTAGCTGTGGAGGAGTTCCACTTTTCCTACGCACTGGTTTTACGATTTAATCATTGCCAAAGGAGCAAGTCTTCTTCAAACGATCGTGGGCTACTGTTGCCTGCTTCTTAGTCTTCCTGTCCAACGAAGCTGTTGATTGTTGCTGCTTCTTCCACAGTACGAGAAGAACCTGAGGAGTTCTTCAAATTCTTCTTCTTTCTGCTGTCGCAAGTTCTTCCTGTAAAGGGGAGGAAAATCTTCTTCCTCTTCTTTGATTGCACGAAGAATGAGAGGGAGGGGAAGGCTATTCCTTCCTCTCCTTCTCTATTTTCAAAGAAGCTGCTGTGTGCCGCTCTCACCTTTCTGCAGCTTCATAGAAGGGTTGCTGCTATTTGCATTATCGAGAGTTGCTGTCTACGAAGGAAGGGCTATGCTACTTCCTATATCTTTATTTCTAAAGGATATCTCTGTGCAACAGAGATTATTATTCTCTTCCGTTCTTCACCAAATCAACATCCAAGGTAGGTTTTCTCAATAATTGAAGCCCAAAGATAATAGTAGTTAAATTGCATGTTTAGGACGCATGTTTTGTTACCATCGATTGCTTAAGTTTAGTTTACTGCTTAATTATCTTAATAATCTCAGTATGTTAAAAAGTTTAAAACCAAGTAATCACACACCAAAATTTTTGGATAAATATACTTTTAAAATCTTCATGGTTATTCTGAAATTTCCATGTCTTATATGGTGTATTTACTATATGTTTAAACAAGTTAAACCATTTAATATATATAATCATGTTACTCGGCGAATTCCAAAGATTACTGTAGCATGCTAGTTATAGGTTTTTCCTTTGACAACTTGATTCTCATCACCGGAGCGTCCTTTGGCTATGAAATTTTATGAGCGTATTGTTGGGGAGGAGACCGAGGTAGTGAAAGTGGTTGCACCATTTTTCATGCCCCCTATCTCAAGATCCCCCATCTCTCAACGGAAAATTATTTTGAACGTTTGGTTAGGTAGAGTTTTTCGAGCCCGTCATTTCGGTATATTATAAGCTTGATTCCGACATAGTTACATCGAGAAACGAGAGGTTTGAAAAAAGACAATTTTTGAAATAACGACCAACTAAAGGTCGTCAAATTCATTTTGGACGCCACTGTACAATGGCGTCAGATTAACATATATATATATATATATATATACATATATCATGTATGTATATCTTGGAAAATCCATATTTATTAAAATATGTAACAGAAAATTATAAAAAATATATATTTAGAATCCTTGTAATTTTCTCCTAATTATCATATATTCTATTTCCTTAAATTATTTTAAATAAAACAATGTGTTTTTGAATGTATATTTTTGAAATTATTTAATTAAATAGATATAAATGTGAATTCTTGTTAAATAAATTAAGTTAAAAATCATAAAATTAACGTTCCTCTAAGAGGACGCTAATTAATAAATGACGTCACCCCTGGGCGTCAAATAAAATAAGTTTATTTAATTATAGAATTGGATGGACATGAATTCTATAATTAACGCATTCATCTTCTCACCGTTTTCTCCCGATTTTGACCCATACCGCGGGTCTTCTAGCACTCTCATCTCATGTCCGTAGATGGAGTCCTTGTTTCATCATTGGTTCACGTATACACCTCAACTCTCGACGACATACGAGCTCTCCGTTGGACATTCCGTTCCTTCAGACTAGCAAGTTAGTCATCGGGACCTCCGTAAGTCTCCTCGTAGCCTTGGATTCCCTCAAGACCGACTGAGCTGGTTGTACCTTAAACACCTTGTACCCATTTTAATGCCACGTCACTCTGGAGAAACGTGGTAACCCGGCCCTTTCATGGTGCTATTCTTGGCCCATGGGAGAAATTCTCTTAGCTGGTGGAATGAGTGATCATTCCACTAGGTGACACATTGAATTGGGTAACTTATTGCTAAGTACCAATTATTCAACTTGCATCATGTCCATTGAACTGGTGACTATCTTGCTAGTCATCTATTCAAGTTATTCATGGCAACCTATCTTGGTGCCAATTCCACCCAGTTTTTTGACATGTCATAGTTACTATGCTTTCACGTGGATTTTATCGCAAGTCTGTCCCTACTCAAGGGCTTTGTCCTTGAATTTCGTGAATTCTACGTTATCGTTCTATTTAAAGCTTGATCTTGAAACTCTTTATTGGCTATAAACTATCGTGGATGTCTAGATCTATCTTTAAATGCTGTGCATATAGGGCCCGATCTGGTCCTAGGAGGAGCACCCGAAAGTACTAGTGCCCATGGGAGTTATATTGATCACGGTGTTTGGCATTACACCAAAGTACTTGTCTCTCTTGATCTTTGGCATTCCACACACTCTCTCTTTCTCTCGTGACTTGCGTGCGTGACTTGACTTGCGTGACTTTACTAGCGTGGCCCGAAATGGGCAAAGTACTTGCGTGAAATAGCCAATATTTTATAAATCTCTCTTGGATATCTCTTGCTTGAAAGTTTTTGCACGACGTTGTTAATCTCTTGCTAGTTTTGTTTCACTTGCTCGATTAATTCTACATGCATAGCCTTACTGCATTTACATGTGAAAGATGTAATTACTTAAACCAATTGCTTGTTCTTGAGATATAATTCCAACTGAGCTTTCGCTCACTCAGTTTATTCCAATATTTTTTAGGTAATCAGGTGGCTAGCGAGACCGTGACTCACATGGGAGGGACAAGTGTGCAAGCGAGCTTCGAAAACTAGTGAACCTGTGTCTTTTATCTTTCTTGAGTCTAGCATGATGTCTCTTATTTAGTTATCTTGTCTAAGTCTATTAGTGCGTCATCTCTTTTTCTTTCATAGTGACGTAGTTGAGTCTTCAAGTTCTTGTAAGAGATTTATATTTGAAATAATATTTTTTATTGTTGTTCCAGATTATTTGGTCTCATGCCATTGCTCTTGATCGTTCACGACTGTTTAACTGCCACGTTCCGAGCAAACGACACGTTCCGCTGCTATCGGTTCAGGGCGTGACAGAGGTGGTATCAGAGCTTCGGCTTTCATATCCTCCAGTTATTAGGTTCTAGTGATAGGTCAAGTATCCTTGTCAGTCATATCAGAGGTTCGACTTTCATATCCTCCAGTTATTAGGTTCTAGTGATAGGTCAAGTATCCTTGTCAGTCATATCAGAGCTTCGACTTTCTAATTCCTAGGTCATTAAGTCCAAGAGATAGGTTGAGTATCCTTGTCGGTCATCCTATAGGAGTTTCGTGAGAGATGGGTAGAACATGGGGTTAAAGTTATAAAAGAAAGATAAAATTTTTGCATTAATTCTTGAGTCAATAAATTATCTCCCCACTCATCTTTGCAGAAACTTAGATAAAATGGAAGCGTCTAAGCCAAGCTTTGTTCCTGAGATGGTACTAGTAGATGTCCAAGCTTATGCGGACCTTGTTAGGAGAATCCAGGAGCTAGAGAAGGCAGTGAAGGTAAAAGAAAGAGTTGAAGGGAAAGATCAAGCTCATGAGTCGGGAAAGTTTATCACTACCAAGAAAAGGATAAACGAGGGTGATATTTCACAAAGGTGTAAGAAATGCCAGAAATGTAAGAAGTGTAATAAGAAGGGAACTTCGACAAATCACTCGCAAGTTAAGTGTAAATCTTGTGGAAGATATGGTCACCAATCGGAAAAGTGTTGGTGGAGTTCGGGAGCATGTCTGCGTTGCGGGAGCTTATATCATAAGATAGCAGAATGCCCTATTTTGACCAAGAAGCCTCCAAGAGGAGTTCAAGATTTAACCAAACTTGCCAAGGGAAAGTTACGGAAGGTACCCCTCACCCTTAAGCCTAAATTAATTTTTCTAAAATTAGTTATGTTCCACTCAATGTATCTAGACTTTTTCTACGTATTATAGCTAGTTCTCTATCGTGAGTAAGGGATAATGTGAATTTGGGGACCAAATTCTTTTAAGTGGGGGAGGGTGTAATACCCGGTAATTTTGAAGGCTAAAAAGGGAATAAATATATAAATATATATTTAGATTTCGAAAATAAAAATAACATATACATGATGATATCTACATATCTCTATAAATAGTTAATAAAGGTTCCTAGAATTTACAAAAGACTAGTTAATATTAACTTTTGGAATGGAAGAAAAATTTATCTAGGATCGAACCTGCCTCTGATACCTAGGACAAGGACAAATAAAAGTTAAAAAAATTATGAGGAATAAAATCCATGTATACATACAAATTATTAATAGGTATATGAGGGTTAGTAAATTCATCCACACATATTGTAAAGGCCCTTAAGTCTCAACCCACTCATCCATATATCTGTGTATATATATATAATGCAAAATAAATAAATATAATACAACATAAATAATTAAGGCCAGGCTATACACAACCCTCTGACAGCCTAAGAAGTCTCACAAGAAGAACTCATGGACCCTACCATTATATTATAATAAATTTCATAATAACATGTTATTTTAAGTAGCCATTTAATGCACAACATAATTTTAATTGAATTGAGAATCATTAAATCTTGAAGAAAAGGTCAATTTATATTTTTTACTAATTTAGGAAATTTAATATTCCATATTTATTACATTATAAAGGAAGGATATATATAAATTTACGTGTAGACATGGGAGGAATGTATAGACTTGGGAGGAATGTATAGACATGGGGAATGTATAGACTTGGGAATGTATGAATGTCTCATGCAATGGGGAATGCACAGACGTTGGACGTATAGACTTACGATGTGTAGACTTAGGAGGAACGGATGTGTAGACTTTGCATTGTGTAGACTTGCATTGTGTAGACTTTGTATTGTGTAGACTTGGAGGATGTATGGACTTGGAGAATGTATGGACTTGAAGAGTGTATGGACTTGGGGAGTAAGATGCTCTGGAATGTACAGACTTAGGAATGTGCAGACTTAGATGCTTAGGCTTATGGAATGTATAGACTTGGATTAGATGGATGTACAGACTTTGATGAAGAATGCGATGTAGGAGGATGGATGTACAGACTCTATGCAATGTATAGACTTATGAAATGCAAAGACTTTGGAATGTGCAGACTTAGAACGTATAGACTTAGAATGTATGGACTTAGAGCTTGGACTTGCGAGTGTATAGACTCTATGGAATGTGTGGACTTTGACGGGTGTACAGACTTGGGATGAAGGAATGTACAGACTTAGGATAAAGGAATGTGTGGACTTGTGAGTGTATAGACTTAGGGAATGAATGCATAGACTTGGAGATGAATGTATAGACTTGGGGAAGGAGTGTGTAGACTTGGAGAAATGTATAGACTTATGCATTGTAGGGACTTATGAATGTATAGACTTGGAGAATGAATGAATAGACTTGGAGATGAATGTATAGACTTGGGGAAGGAATATATAGACGTTGGAGAATGTATGGACTTGTGGAATGCTAACTAAAAATGCTAAAACTAAATTGACGCCAACGTCAATGGGCGTCAATTGCATAGAAAATGACCTTGAACAAGTCGTCATTTCAAATAAAATGAATAGTGCCGATTTTTCGACTAAAGAATTTTGGAAAACTAATTATATAGAAAAATAGAGAAAAATGGAAAAATCATACCCCTAAAATTTCCCATCTAGATCACATCTAGAAAAAGATAAAAATCTAGAAAGATCGTTACACCTTAAATTAACAAAATAGGAAAGGTGAATGACGCCTTTGTTCAAGTCATCAATTAAGGAATTGACGACTATGTGTACAAGCGTCGTTTATGAAAATAACGCCCCAACTTGAGGCGTCATTTTCAAAAGGGACAGTCGGTGTTATCTGAGTAAGTATGTTTAGGGAAAGGATTAACATGAGGAAATCTCCATTCCAATAAGGTTTCTTCCGGGAGTAATATCACTCCCAATCGAACTCTAACCACGGGAGAACCTTCTCCCTATAAATAGGATTCCTCCAGAGACCTTCAGAGGCTACTACCTCTGAGAGTTCTTCGTCCACCTACTTTTTCCCTCTACCCCTGTTTATTAAGATTGAGGACCCTGCTGCTGTAGCTGTGGAGGAGTTCCACTTTTCCTACGCACTTGTTTTTCGATTTAATCATTGCCAAAGGAGCAAGACTTCTTCAAACGATCGTGGGCTACTGTTGCCTGCTTCTTAGTCTTCCTATCCAACGAAGCTGTTGATTGCTGCTGCTTCTTCCACAGTACAAGAAGAACCTAAGGAGTTCTTCAAATTCTTCTTCTTTCTGCTGCCGCTGGTTCTTCCTGTAAAGGGGAGGTAAATCTTCTTCCTCTTCTTTGATTGCACGAAGAACGAGAGGGAGGGGAAAGCTATTCCTTCCTCTGCTTCTCTATTTTCAAAGAAGCTGCTGTGTGCCGCTCTCACCTTTCTGCAGCTTCATAGAAGGGTTGCTGGTATTTGCATTATCGAGAGTTGCTGTCTACGAAGGAAGGGCTCTGCTGCTTCCTATAGCTTTATTTCTAAGGGATATCTCTGTGCAACAGAGATTATTATTCTCTTCCGTTCTTCACCAAATCAACATCCAAGGTAGGTTTTCTCAATAACTGAAGCCCAAAGATAATAGTAGTTAAATTGCATGTTTAGGACGCATGTTTTGTTACCATCGATTGCTTAAGTTTAGTTTACTGCTTAATTATCTTAATAATCTTAGTACGTTAAAAAGTTTAAAACCAAGTAATCACACACCAAAAATTTTGGATATATATACTTCTAAAATCTTCATCGTTATTCTGAAATTTCCATGTCTTATATGGTGTATTTACTATAAGTTTAAACAAGTTAAACCATTTAATATATATAATCATGTTACTCGGCGAATTCCAAAGATTACTATAGCATGCTAGTTATAGGTTTTTCCTTTGACAACTTGATTCTCATCACCGGAGCGTACTTTGGCTATGAAATTTTATGAGTGTATTGTTGGGGAGGAGACCGAGGTAGTAAAAGTGGTTGCACAATTTTTCATGTCCCCTATCTCAAGATCCCCCATCTCTCAATGGAAAATTATTTTGAACGTCTTGTTAGGTAGAGTTTTTCGAGCCCGTCATTTCGGTATATTATAAGCTCGATTCCGACATAGTTACATCGAGAAACGAGAGGTTTGAAAATAGACAATTTTTGAAATAACGACCAACTAAAGGTCGTCAAATTCATTTTGGACGCCACTGTATAATGGCGTCAGATTAACTAATATATATATATATAAATATATATATATATACATATATCATGAATGTAAATCTTGGAAAATCCATATTTATTAAAATATGTAACAAAAAATTATAAAAAATATATATTTAGAATCCTTGTATTTTTCTCCTAATTATCGTATATTCTATTTCCTTAAATTATTTTAAATAAATCAATGTGTCTTTGAATGTATGTTTTTGAAATTATTCAATTAAATAGATATAAATGTGAATTCTTGTTAAATAAATTAAGTTAAAAATCATAAAATTAACGTTCCTCCAAGAAGACGCTAATTAATAAATGACGCCACCCCTGGGCGTCAAATAAATTAACTTTATTTAATTATAGTTAATTATAGAATTGGATGGATATGAATTCTATAATTAACGCATTCATGTTCTCACCGTTTTTTCCCGATTTTGACCCATACCGCGGGTCTTCTAGCACTCTCATCTCATGTCCGTAGATGGAGTCCTTGTTTCATGATTGGTTCACGTATACACCTCAACTCTCGGCGACATACGAGCTCTCCGTTGGACATCCCGTTCCTTCGGATTAGCAAGTTAGTCATCGGGACCTCTGTAAGTCTCCTCGTAGCCTTGGATTCCCTCAAGGCCGACTGAGCTAGTTGTACCTTAAACACCTTGTACCCATTTTAATGCCACGTCACTCTGGAGAAACGTGGTAACCTGGCCCTTTCATGGTGCTATTCTTGGCCCATGGGAGAAATTCTCTTAGCCGGTGGAATGAGTGATCATTCCACTAGGTGATACATTGAATTGGGTAACTTATTGCTAAGTACCAATTATTCAACTTGCATCATGTCCATTGAACTGGTGACTATCTTACTAGTCATCTATTCAAGTTATTCATGGCAACCTATCTAGGTGCCAATTCCACCCAGTTTTTTGACATGTCATACTTACTATGCTTTCACGTGGATTTTATCGCAAGTCTGTCCCTACTCAAGGGCTTTGTCCTTGAATTCCGTGAATTCTACGTTATCGTTCTATTTAAAGCTTGATCTTGAAACTCTTTATTGGCTATAAACTATCGTGGATGTCTAGATCTATCTTTAAATGCTGTGCATATAGGGCCCGATCTGGTCCTGGGAGGAGCACCCAAAAGTACTAGTGCCCATGGGAGTTATATTGATCACGGTGTCTGGTATTACACCAAAGTACTTGTCTCTCTTGATCTTTGGCATTCCACACTCTCTCTCTTTCTCTCGTGACTTGCGTGCGTGACTCGACTTGCGTGACTTTACTAGCGTGTCCCGAAATGGGCAAAGTACTTGCGTGAAATAGCCAATATTCTATAAATCTCTCTTGGATATCTCTTGCTTGAAAGTTTTTGCACGACATTGTTAATCTCTTGCTAGTTTTGTTTCACTTGCTCGGTTAATTCTACATGCATAGCCTTATTGCATTTACATGTGAAAGATGTAATTACTTAAACCAATTACTTGTTCTTGAGATATAATTCCTACTGAGCTTTCGCTCACTCAGTTTATTCCAACATTTTTCAGGTAATCAGGTGGCTAGCGAGACCGTGACTCACATGGGAGGGACAAGTGTGCAAGCGAGCTTCGAAAACTAGTGAACCTGTGTCTTTTATCTTTCTTGAGTCTAGCATGATGTCTCTTATTTAGTTATCTTGTCTAAGTCTATTAGTGCGCCATCTCTTTTTCTTTCATAGTGACGTAGTTGAGTCTTCAAGTTCTTGTAAGAGATTTATATTTGAAATAAAATTTTTTATTGTTGTTCCAAATTATTTGGTCTCATGCCATTGCTCTTGATCATTCATGACTGTTTAACTGCCACGTTCCGAGCAAACGACACGTTCCGTTGCTATTGGTTCGAGGCGTGACATCGCACGCCGCCGCATTCGCACCACCACGCATCTCCTCGCCATCTCCGTCGGCCGCCGGAGTGAGAAGAGAGAGTGAGAGGGAGACGGGAGAGGGTGAGGAAGAAGAAAGACATGGGAGGGGAGATGAGGGAACAGAGGGGAAAGGGGGTTAGGGTTTAATATTATATTTATTATATTATATTTATTTTTCTTCTTCCTTTCATCTCTTTAGAAAATCGCGGGGACTCTGAGAAAACCCCGAAAAATAGAATCTGACCCAGAAAAATTCCAGGAAAAAGGCAAGACCGCCCACGCACCGCCACGGACCCAAAATAACAAAGAACTGCACCAGCAAAGGGTCCGAAAAACCATTATAAAAAGTCTGAAACCCACTCGAACACGATCCGTGACCCTCAGAACCAGATCCAAAAATCTAGGGTGTTACATTTTCCATCCAAAATTTTCTTCTAGATGATTCTTCCTCGTACGCACAAGCCCCACCAAGGATTGCTTTGGATCACGTGCCACAAATGGATCACATTTAGGGTTCTCTGGACTGCTGCCGGTTTAAGTCATGTTGAGAGAACTTCTAACTCGAGTTGGCCTTGAATCTACAGAGCAGAGCTTCTGTTGGAGTCATCAAGTCAACTTAACAGAGCTTTAAGTCAACTTAATCAGGCGACCTCCATTATGCAGCTTCTAGATAACCTATCTAACTCGACTTGAGGTTGGCTTAAGTCGAGTTAGAGTTCCTAGCAGACTTGACAGAGCTTCTGCATGAAGGATAACTTGCCTTAGCCATGTGTTGAAGTCAATTTGACCTCTTAAAAGCCTTCTTTTCTATTAAGCATAAGGGCTTCACACCTACATTGTCTTGGGTTTAATGCTCCTTGGCTTTGATTGATAGTTGGTAGATTGTCTTGCTTCTTGATCAAATATTTTTGCTGCTGTTGAAGACTACTGCAGTCTGAAGCTAGAAGGTTGCTGTTGAGCTTGATGTGTCGATGCACAAGTCCACTGCGTCGACCCACTCAACTTACCATTGAGTTGCTTAACTTCTGGAGCTGCTAGGCTTGCTGAAGGACATAAGTTGTATGGCTGAATGAGTACACCTGCTTTATGTCTACTGACATAGCTGCTGGGCACATCTACAGACTTAGCTACTGTTGTAGCTTGCTGAAAGTTGTAAGCTTGAATGTACTCAACTAACTTTGATGACTTACATAGACCTTGGGATTGAGCCAGGACTCCATGGGACAGCTACTTGGCCTGAACTGTTGCCATCTGCAGTCATAGGACTACTTTAGCTGTCAATTGGCATTTCGTCAAACACATAGCTTTTGGTCTTCAATTGAATGAGTCCTTCACCCACATTGGTTGGATGCCCAGGGAGTAACAACTTAATCATATATAGAGTTGAAACATACTCCATATAATCCCATTTGAATGGCCTTTGATGAATTGACACACTGCTGCACAAGGCCATCTAAATTTACATAATTTAGTAGACATGAGCCCAATTTGGTCGACCGAAATCATACTTAGGTTGATTGATTTTATGCATTTCAGCATACCTCACTAACTCATCTGCAACCTTTAACTCCAACAATTCACAGCTTATCCAAGGATAGTAGATAACCTCAACAAGCCTTGTTATGATGGAATTTTATATGTTGAGGTTCTGATATGTGAATGGAAAGGCTTCAACTAATTTCCTTATCTCTGAATCTTGAATGCAAAGTCTTTATGTCATCTAAATTCTGCTGGCAGTCAGACTGAATCTGCTACTGCAGAGAAAAGTATGTGGGCTTGTGTAACACTTCTGTTGACTGAAATTTCCAAACTTTGCACATTGTTCAGTCAACTTGAAAAATGAATAGACTAAGAGATTTTGCAGCTGAACTGGACTGGACTTATCACCTTCTAGATTGAACTTAGGCTTTTGCACTTCAGAACTGAAGGACTTGCAGCTTGCTATTCATGCATCAAGGTAAACTCTAATAACATGAGTTCTGCAGTGAATTCTGACTGGGTTGAATTCAGAAGCTGGACTAAATTCTAGCCAGAAGCTTGTTGATTTGTAAAAAAACCCAGTTTGCTTGGATTCTACATGCAGAACTAAAATGAGTTCAAGATTTTCCTAGATGAATAGAATTCCAGGAACATGGTTGTCTTGCCATTATATCTGCCATGTCACCATGACCATGTTAAACTTGCTGTGATTCATAGTATGTATAGCAGAGCTATTATGACTTGGTTGCTGACCTGAATTGAAATCAGTTCTTGAGTCAACATATTGTCTTCACATAATTCAAAGATGTTTAGTTGGCATCATCAATAGCCAAATGTTTAGTTGATATCATCAATAGCCATATGGACTCACCAATGAGCCATGGTTGTTATCATCAAAACCAGGGGCACAACATCGCTCGGGACTATTGCGACCCACCCAGTACCCCGACTGGGTGACTAACGTAGTCCTTGTTCCCAAGAGCAGCGGGAAGTGGCGGATGCGCGTAAACTACACAGATCACAACAAAGCTACGCCTAAGAATAGCTTCCCCATGACGCAAATTGACCAACTAGTCGATGCCACGGTCGGGCAAAAAATGCTAAGCTTTTTGGATGCCTACTCAGGGTACCACCAGATTAGCATGCACGAGCCCAACCAAGATAAAACGGCATTCGTCACCGACCACGGCTTATACTGCTACACCCGCATGCCCTTCAGATTAAAAAATGTGGGGACTATGTATCAACGCGTGGTCAACCATATGTTCGATGCATAGATCGGCCACAATATGGAAGTCTATATTGATGACATGCTCGTCAGAAGCCTCCAAGTGACCGAACACCTCACCGACCTTGCTGAAACGTTCTCTACACTTTGAAGATACAACTTGAAGCTCTGTCACGCCCTGAGCCTTTATTATAGCGGAAGACAAGCTCGAAGAACGTGAACAGCCGGCATGGTGAGCCTCTTGCAAGTAAGAATGATCAGAGCGCAAAACAATTACACACATAAATGTAATTGCACAATAGTTACTCAAACTTCAACTTATTTCATTAATAATCAAGTCAAATACTCAATTACAATCACTATTTTTCATAATACTAAACTCAAGAAATAAGAAAATTACATAGACTCAATCTAAACATGTAGACTTCCTACGTCTTCACTCATCCTTCATTCACTCTCGGACCCGCTATTTGAATATTCCGAATCCGATCCCGACTCACTTCCATTTCCTGAAAAGATTGGAAATAGGTAATAAGCACACTTGCCCAGTAGGTATCTTCGCATCAACATAAATGCACTATTAAAGTAATTAACATTTTAGCTCTAGAGAAAATAAGGTAAAGTCATGCGAATGCGATAAATCACAAGTAACCCAAGTAACAAAACGATCATGTAAGATAGAATGAACAAGTATGAACTATCAAGAATGTAGCAAGAATGTCGCAGGAATGGCCTTTCATGAACAGGAATGTACTAGCAAGTTCACATACTCATCACCCAAACATCTTTTGCTTCTGAGCAAGTATTTGGTGAATTTCTATGGAATATCATGTAATAAGCAAGAAAGTCATATATGTGTATCGTCATGATGCCCGTGGATCTTCACTTATTTATAGAGAAAGTACTCCTAGCGTAATGCGACGCCAGTAGCATCATATCCCATGGTTTACAGTATGTTTCCGACAATCAGCCGAGGGGACTAGCATAGAGCCCTTGAACACAATCAGTGCTCGGTCGCATCTTCAAGTATAAATCAAGTTATTTCCACGTTTCAAGCAATAAAATATGGTCAGTAATATAACAAGTTCAATAAGTTCATGATAACAATAATTCAATGAATGAACGCTTCAATTAAGAACATGAGAGATCAAGAATGACTTAAAACAAGGTTATGCTCATGGAAATAATTCGACAGCAAAACGGTACATTTCTTATTTTTCCATAATTAAATTAAGTATATTGAACAATATGACTAGTCCTAGACCCTCAATAATCTATCTAGGAACTTTGGCATATCAACCCTTAGGTCAAACCGTGGGTTAAGGAAATTAGAACTGTGACGATCTAATATTGGGCCGTTACATGAACATAACGGTCGAGTGTTGGGCCGTTAGAAAGGTTGAATCCAGAAGAAAATAGATATGGACTCAAATAGTGTGACGGTCATATATTGGACCATTATATGTTCCTGACGGTCGAATATAGATCCATTACATATCCAAAACCCGAAAACATCGATAGTGCTTTCTAACAATTGGCTTTCACGGTACAACCAACTCGGCGTCTTAGTGGGAATCCCAGGCTCGCAGAGAATTATGGAGGCCTTGAAATAAGATTTCCTAATCCATTGGAAGGAATATCCAATAGAGAGGTCCTCATGTTCAAGAATATGTTCCTATAGTGCAAAGTGTGAACTAATGGCCATATACCGGAATATATGCCATGTACTTAAAGAATTTGACTCTATAGATAGAAAAAGACTGTGTAGCGATGTGAAACCATGATAAAAACTCCGTCATTACATCATTTAAAATCATAGTGTAAATAAAAAATTATAGAGTTTAGCTTAATAAAATTAACATATGCTTGAAATAACTAGATATACTTTTAAACATGCAATTTCTATCATAAGTCAATTTATAATCTCAAGGTCATGAAACTAGTTCAAAACTTAGATAACTACGTTTATTTATAAGTAAACTTGATTGTTCTTCAATTCTGTCTTGAATTGCCTGAACAAAGTACTCTAGCGGTCTAAGATGGGGCCGTCAGAGTGTTGTAACGCACTGCTTCTGGGCCGTCAGAGATAACAGAGAAATTTAAATACAACCGGGGGTGTGACGGTTTATCGTAAGGCCGTTATATCATGTGATGGTCTTACCTTAATCCGTCAAAGGTTCTGCTGACAGTAAATAGAATAGGAAACTATGAAAATCTTGTCATGCTTGGAAATCAAAATTCTTCAACTATTCTAGTCATGAAAAATGAAGTATAGGCGAGCTACATGCATAGGTTAAAATGAATTAACAACACAATATTCTTTGATTAAGGCTAAGGATATGCATGTATGCACAACCCTACTAAAATATGAAATTCATGATCTATAATGAATATAATGAAGCAAAACCAGAGGGCTTTTATCCCTAACATGGTGTTCTTGCCGTTCATGAGATAACCTACCTCTTTACTGGTCTTTAAACTTCTAATTTGAGTCTTCAAGGGTTGCCCTAGTTCTTCTCTTCCTGAGATTTTTTAGCAACTTCATGTCGCTCTAACTCCTCAGTCTCTTGACCTAAGGACGTGAAATTTGGAGGTTAGAAAGATGAGACTAAAAGGAACAAAAAGTTCTAAAGCATCTAACTCTAATTACCTCGTTTAGCTTCTCTAATTTCCTGATCTTCAGCACCATGTTGCATAGTTTCCTGGGTTGGCGTGATGAAACCAGCAACTTTGGAAGATCCTAACTCCTTGGATACTTGACCTCCTAACATGAAATTTTGAGAGTTGTTAGCCTAAAGTATTAGGAACAAAAGACCTTAAAAAACTTACCTGAGATTCTATCTCCTTACCTTGATTCTTCACGAGCCAAAAGTAAGGGTCGCTCAGTTCAGAACTGGGTCCTATTTATAGAGTTTTGGCTAGGGTTTGAGGATTAGATCGATTTTAGAGTCCTTGTTTGGCCAGAACCAGATCCCTAAGAGTCCTTAGTAATATTATAACATCTCCCAAGTTGGTCTCTTGCAGATAGGATCCCAAAGATCCAATCTTTTTATTCTTTCTTCCATTCACTGAACTGACAGAGTGTGACGGTCCAAGCTGGGAGCGTTACATTACTGTGGCGGTCGCATGATAGACCGCTACATCCACTGTGCGCAGAATTCAATTTTATTCAAACTCTTTTTGTTAATTATCCGCCTAATTATCTATATAATGGGTATTTATCCTTATAATTCGTGAATATGCTAAATAACCTTCTAGAATATGGGTCAAACTTAATGGGCTTGATCCTTGAACCTATGGGGCTTTATTTATTAAGGTTGGATTAGTTGTTTAACATAATTGGGCCTTATAATGATTTATTTAACCCAATATTCATTAATTAATTCATTTAGACCCTTAATAATTCTAGAAATGTCTTAATTATATCAGAAATATTTTATAAAAATTCCAAGGCACTACAAGCTCAACCCAAGCAAGTGCACGTTCGGAGTTAAGTCGGGTAAGTTCTTCGGTTTCCTCGTAACCCACAAAGGAATCGAAGTGAATCCCGACCATATCCGAGCAGTACTAGAGTTGAAGCGACCAGCACGGGTAAGAGAAATACAGTGTCTCACAGGCCGCATTGCCACCCTGACCAGGTTCCTATCCCAAGTTGCAGAAAGATGCCTACCCTTCTTCCAGCTCATCAGGCAAGCAAACAAGGTGCTTGAGAAGAAAGGTCAGATCGATTGGGACGAGGAGTGCGAGTAGGCATTTGAAGAGCTAAAGCGGTACCTAGCATCCCCTCATGTGCCTTCCAAGCCATAGAAAGGGGAGCATCTACTCCTATATCTCTTGGTGACCTCGAGCACCCTAAGTGCCGTGCTTACCAGAGAAGAGGGCAATATTATGAAGCCGGTCTACTATGTGAGCCGAGCACTACAAGGGCCAGAATTCTGCTACTCGCCAATTGAAAAGTTCACCTTGGCCCTAGTCACGGCCGCACGCAAGCTGCAACCATATTTTTTAGCAGACCAAATCACTGCTCTCAATGATCATCCCCTGCGCCAGATTCTTCAGAACCCAGACGCTTCGGGAAGGCTCATCAAGTGGGCCATTGAGTTACGAGAATTTGATATTAGCTTTCATCTAAGGACCGTGATTAAAGCCCAAGCCCTCCCTGACTTTGTTGCTGAATGCACACTATCCGAGGAGGACTCTCCCGCGTAATCCCTGAGAGCCATATAGGAACTCTACGTTGATGGCTCATCCTGTGCCGCCGACAGCGGGGAAGGGCTAGTCCTGCTGTCACCAGAGGGCGTAGAGTTGCAGTATGCCCTCCGCTTCAACTTCCCGACCACAAATAATGTGGCTAAGTATGAATCACTACTTTCAGGCTTACGGATGGCCAAGGACTTAGGGGCGACCAACTTGTGAGCCTACAGTGATTCCATGCTCGTCGCCAATCAAGTCAAAGGGGAATTTGAAGCTCGAGAGTCAGCCATGATTAAATATCTCAAGAAGGCCAAAGCAGCGACCATGGAGGTCTCTCACTTTGAGATAGTACATATCCCAAGAGAGGAGAACGTCTGAGCAGACACCTTATCCCGTCTGGCGTCGTCAACCACCACCTCTAGTTCAAGGGCCGTCTTGATAGAAGAACTGTCGGCGCCGAGCATAGAAGAACAAGCGCCCCAGGTGAATGCCATCGATTATCAACCGTCATGGATGGATCCTCTCTTGGACTTCCTCCTACGACAGCAGCTTCCCGGTGATTGTGCTGAAGCTCGTCGTACACGAGCACGAGCAGCACACTTCACCATCGTTGATGGCCACCTACTCAGATGCTCACTTTCAGCCCCACTATTGAAATGCTTGATCCCCATGGAAGTCAAAGAAGCAATACAGGAAGTACACGAGGGGCTCTGCGGAAGCCATATAGGATCACGAGCACTCGCACGAACTCTCATTCGACAAGGATACTTGTGGCCCACACTACAACAAGATTACCTTGACTATGTCCGAAGGTACCCTCGATGCCAGAAGTTCGTGAACCTACATCACCAGCTAGCAACACAACTGCACGCCCTGATGGAGCCTCGCCTATTTGCTTGGTGGGGGGTGGACATACTGGGTCCCTTCCCCGAGGCTCAGGGGAGGAAGAAATTCCTCATCGTTGCTATTGATTACTTCACCAAATGGGTCGAGGCAGAACCATTAGGGAAGATTACAAGTTAAGTAGCATGGAAGTTCGTGCTGCGTAGCATAATCTGAAGGTTTGGGATCCCATGCGTCCTCATGACCGATAATGGCAGGCAATTCGGAAGCATCGCCTTCCAAGAAAAGTGCTCAGAATTCGAGATTTAGAATTACTACACGTCGGTAAGACATCCCGAGGCTAACGGATTGGTTGAAGACGCCAATAGGATGCTTCTTCATGGTATCAACACCCGCCTAGAGCAAGCATGTGACTCATGGATAGACTCCATTCCAAACATACTATGGGCACACCGGACCGCCGCTAGGGTCGCGATAGGAGAGACTCTGTTCCACCTCGCATACGGAGCAGAGGCGATCATACCGGTTGAAATATCCAACCCATCTCTACGAGTTGGATAGTTCGACGAGGCCAAAAACAACTAGGCAATGCGAGAAAACCTAGACTTGCTCAAGGAAGACAGGGAGCGTGCCCAGTTAAAGCACGTAGCCTATCAGCAGAAACTGGCCCAGTACTACAATACTCACGTCAAAGAACGCCACTTCCTCCCCGGAGACCTGGTGCTACGATGAACGAGCGTGGCGGACCCTAGAGCGGCCATGGGAAAACTAGCACCAAATTGGGAAGGCCCTGTGGACAACGCACTCCGAATATTCATCTTTTAATTTGTTTATTCTCTTTTGTTAGTGTTTTATCTTTTAGCATTTTATTGAGTGTGAGGGCGTGCTAGTCACTGAAGTGACATTTATTCGGGCCTCAAGACTGGGATGGTCTGAGGCCATGGGTGCGCTCCGTCTAACTTACCAAACGATTGTGGGTATCGCGTCAGGACTAAGAACCTGCTGTGCCGTAAAGGTCACAACGTTAATTACATCCCCTCGGAGAGGACAAAACCTTTGATTAAACGCTAGGAGCAGAGGCCCTCAGGCCTTAAATTGATATTAAATCAAGAAAGGATTAAGAATTCCAAACTTCAATAAGGCAGCCCCCATTGAGGGGTAAACAATTGAACCAAGCCGACCATTAATTGACCCATTCATATATAGACGAGAGTCCCAATTTATGAATATATTTGCCAGAGATATGGCAAGTTTGATATCCGGGAGTGGATCTTGTGCGGACACCAGAGCACGCGAGAGGCACGAGCCGGCGAGCCATCAGTACCGTACACGGAGCACCACTCGATCTACAACATCTTCTCTTTGGCTCGGGGATAGCCTGGAAGCCCCACCTTGATTCTTGGTCATTTTTAGCATTTCCTTGTATTGTTTTAGCAATGGTTTGCCTTGTAATTGGGTTGTAATGAGTGTTTTATTTGGGTTTGTCATATTGGGTTCAATGTAAGGCTCTTAATAAGCCAAATGGGTGAGTCCTTTAGGGTCCATTAAGGGTTAAGTGCCATATTGGGTTATAAGGCCTCATTAGGCTTCATATTGGGTTCTTAAGCCACTTAAGGCCCATATAAGCCTCCACTCCACATGGGCCACCTAGATTGGGATAAGATGGGCTTGTGGAAGGCCCTAACAAGCCTTGAAGCAACTTGGCCCAAGAAGGGCCCAAGAATGGGGCGCCCCCTCTTTTGGCATTATTAGGCTAGGTTGGTTTTTTTTCTTTCTTTCCTCCCTCTCTTTGACCACATGGGATAAAATTATGAATTGGTTTCTTTTAAATATTTCTTTTTGTGGTTGGTCACATCCAATCCAAGCCATCCATTCCCCCATACCTAGATCTAAGGGTGGATATTGGATTTGGCATGTAACCTATAAAGAGTTGTATTTTTTCATTTTAGTGGAATTAATGCCATTTGAATCAAACTTAATGTTGGAGCAAGGCCTAGGCCGCCCCCTTCCTCTCTCCCTCTCCCCCTTGCAGCTGTGAAGGCTGCCTCTTGGTGGTGTGACTCCACCCTATCAGTTCCGATCGCCGCCGCCGCCGCCACGAGCCGCCATCGCCACCGCCGGAGTTCTGTCCATGCAGTACCACAACCACTTCCACGAAATTCCAGTCTCAGCCACGGCCTCAGATCGAGCTGGGACTTTTACTGGATGTCCCAGAGGTGTCCAGCACGTCCTCAGAATTTTTGTTGATCATAAAGATCTCATTTGGTATTTTTTTATTTTCTTCCAATCTCAGTTTCCAGATCTATCTCCTGTCTGTTTCCATTTCCACCCGCCCAGAGTTTTAAGTCTTAGGTCCTTTTTTTGATTTTCTTTGGTTCGCCCAATTTAACTGGGCGTTCCTTGCATCCATCCCTTGATCCACCATGTTTTTTAATTTTTGGTTCGTCCATTTCATATTTTCTAAAATTCGTTCTCAGTCCTAGCTACAGTTCTGTTCCCCAGTTCCCAGATCCGACCACCAGACACTCCAAAAATCCTATCACATCACCACCACCTCCAAATCCAATTCTAAAAATTGTCCCAGCTTTATGGTTTGATTATCTACAAAGTTGAAGAAGAGCTCGAAGTCTGATTCCTACGGCAAGTAGGCGGTCAACGGTGGTTCTCAGACAAGTACCCTGTAAATCTGATGTCCCAGTTACTGTACAACAGGGATTTGTAAATTCATTAAAGTCTAGATCCGGCTAGATCCATCAGATCTCTCTGAGTCTAGATTGAAGCATTTGAATAGAGCTTTCCAACGATAGCTCATGCGTCCCGATCCGACGTCGGGATCGACCGCAGCGGCTGTTTTCGCCGGAGCGGGCGCAGGGAAAACAGAACTGAAATCCGTGGGCAGCCATTCCACAACTTGAAGATCGGACCCGACCGGCCACCAATCGGTGTCTCCGGCCGACCGCCGTCCGTGGAGGGGTGCCACCAGGGGTCTCCATCATAGTGGGACCCACCTCCGCAGATCCGGAGGACAGCGCCATCCGTGGGCCCCACGGGCCCTCAGAACCCGCCGTTCGGGAAGCACGAAAACGCGGAGTTCGGCGCGTCGAGTCGACATCAAGATGCTGCCTGTCAACCTGATTTGCGTGATCCCCAGGGCCCACATGTGACCTTTTACCTCCCTGCGTGGAGTGGGTCGAATCCTTTTGTACCGCTGTGAACTATGTTAACCGGGGGTCCGTAAGTCAGCCGGGGTGTCTTCGCCACGCCGGGTGCGTGGAGGTAAAGGTCTTAACTTCTTAGCGTTACATTGCTTAGCTAGTATACGGTCTTAGGCCGCTGCCGAGAGTGTAGGTTCCTAGCCCGTGTGTCCATGTCACCGCTGTGAGCGTGAGAGTGACCCGTCCCGCGACTCGATCCGAGTCCGGAAGTGAGTCTGACTACCTTGAACTCTGCCGGTTCCTTAACCGCGCACGATCCACGCTTTCCCTCGCATGGGACGCCGAGTGAGCTTGTACTTCTGTTAGCGACGTTTGCCACTAGGAGCTCATAGTGTCGGGCTTAGCGTCTCCCTGGTGTGTATTGCTGGTCGCGTCTTCATTTAGAGTCCGAGGGTGGCACTGTATAGTGTCGTCTCCCGTGTCCGTCCCGCATCAGTTTGGTATCAGAGCAAGTCGAGTCTAGGGTAGTCGTTGTATAAGTCTTGCATAGTCTAAGGTTACCGCACACACACCTTCACTCGGTATATCCAAAGGTGTTGTCCGACCGTTAGGCTTCGCCTACCGGGAAGACCACACACTTGCGCGAGTGACCTTCGGGTCGATTACCTCCGCCACGTACCGAGTCTTGGCCGTGTCTAGGGTGTAGTCGAGTCTCATTCTTTTCAAAATAAAAAAAAAGTGTTTTAAATTGCATTCTTTCAAAATACCAAAAAAAGGAGTGTTTTCAAATTGCAATTAGGTCTAAGTGTATCATTTAGTGTGTTTGCATTAGTCGGTCGTTGTCACCTAGTCCGTACGTCTTTGCATACCCACCCGTCGAGGCACCCAATACTCGCCACCACCACCTATGGCGGACTCCCGAGCCCGTAGTTCCGATGAGTCTTCCACGGCCGAGATGTTCCGGGCCATCATGGATCGTTTAGACACGCGTATGGATAGTCTTAGTACGCGTATGGATGGCATAGGGACGCGTCTAGAAGGGAGGATGAAGGTCCTCGAGGATCGGGCCGGGGTTTCGGAGCAGTCCATTCAAGGCCTTGTTGGGAGGATTGCCGTCCTAGAGAGGGGCCCAGTAGCGGCGCAACCCGCGCCGACGAACGGCCAACAAGAGCCGGTGCAGCAACCGGCTGTGCCAAGGGCTCAGGTGGAGGATGTCGGGAGGCAACAGGCGCCTATAGTGGATGATTATGCCTCCGACAATGATCACGGGGGTAACGGTCGTCGTCATCAACGACGGAATCGTGATGACGAGATGACGACCGCATTCTTAGGGGTGTGTGTGCGGACCCTCCCACTTTTAGCGGGTCCTTGGACCCTAGGGTGTATCTAGATTGGGAGGCCGGTATGGACCGGTACTTCGAGTGGTTTCAGATGACGGACCACCGAAGAGTCCGATATGCGAAGATGAAGCTGCAAGGGCAGGCCCAAACTTATTGGATCAATGTGGAGAGCCTGCTCAACCAGCGACGTCAACCCCAAATCGGTACCTGGGATGATATGAAACTCAAATTGAGGGAGAAGTACCTTCCTGCCTCATATCGCCAACGTCTTATTGACAAGTGGCAAAGCATCTCCCAAGGGAACTGATCCGTGACCGAGTACACCGCCGAGTTTGATGAGTATTACTTGCGGTGCGGGGTCACGGAAGAGAGCACCATGACGATATCCCACTTTCGGAGAGGTTTGCGGCCTAATTATCAATATGAACTCTTTCGCCGCAATGCCACCACTTTGGAGCAGGCATATCAGATTGCTCTCGAATTGGAACAGTTCAAGGCCGAGTTCGAGTCACCCCATCGGTTGGGCTCTTTTCCCCTTCGTAGTGTCGAGCCCCGTGGCTCATCTGGCACGTATCCGAGGGCCCCCATGGTACGACCTCAGGAGCCCGCTCGCCCCGAGCCCTTTGCTCCTAGGCCTCGTCCTCCACCCCCGAGGGACCTTCCTCGTCCCCAGCATCTTACGGCCCCACCCATAGCCCGCCCACCGGCACCCACACCTCTTGCACGTCCTTTGTTGCCCACGCCTCCTATCCGTCGGGAGGTTAAAGGTAAAGGACCTATGATTGGGGAGCCTAGTGGATCACGGCAGCAGTGTTATCGCTGCAATGGGTTTGGCCATTTCGCCAACCAGTGTCCCACCCGTCCATCTCTTCACATTGGGGACACACAAGCGGAGGATACCACCCCTGCGGGCCTAGAGTTAGTCAGCTATGAGGCAGATGAAGAGCTAGCTGACGAGTACTATGAGATGGGAGGTGAGGCCCAGGATGCCCAGCAGTTAGAAGATACCCATGTGGGGGTCGTCAGATGTATCCTCACCCAGCCACAAGTCAGCGATTACTGGCGTCGGACCACTATCCTTCATGTATTCTGTAGGCTGGGAAAGCAAATTTGCAAGGTGGTCATCGATAGCGGGAGTTGTATCAATGCAATCTCCACGAACGCTGTCACTCGTCTTGGTCTCACACCCGTAGACCACCCTTGCCCCTACCAGGTATCATGGGTGGATACCACTTCCATTTCGATCAGGCTGCGGTGCTTGGTCCCGTTGCAGCTCCACTCCTACCGTGACGAGATCTGGTGTGATGTTCTTCCCATGGAAGTGGGAAGTATCATTCTTGGTAGGCCGTGGTTATTCGACCGAGATGCCACACTCCAGGGTCGGTCGAACACCTGTACCTTCGACCACGATGGCCAGCGGGTCACCCTCCAACCCGTTCGGCCCAGGAGCCCATCTGTTAGGGGTCCTACTGGCCCTAGTACTCCGAAGCCTTCCGTTCCCGGGCCTAGTACCCCATCCCCAGCTCGGGCTATGACCGTTACCTCTGGCCCAGGAAAGCCCTCGACGAGGAGATTGATGATGATTAGCTCCCGGGAGATGGAGCAGGAGCTTAGTCAGGGCTGTCCAGTGTTTGCCATTACGGTCCGAGAGGTGGAGCGGGACTCCGAGGGTGAGCTCCCACCCGAGGCTGTTCCCATTCTGCAGGAGTATGCTGATGTCTTTCCCGATGAGCTTCCCGAGGGACTCCCACCTATGCGGGATATTCAGCATGCCATCGACCTTGTTACGGGCTCTTCTTTGCCCAATCTTCCTCATTATCGCATGAGTCCCACGGAGCATGCCGAGCTTAAACGGCAGGTCGATGAGTTAGTGCAGAGAGGATCTGTTCGGGACAACATGAGTCCATGTGCTGTACCCGCGTTACTCGCCCCGAAGAAGGATGGCACGTGGAGAATATGCATTGATAGTCATGCCATCAACAAAATCACCGTGAAGTACAGGTTCCCTATTCCCCGCCTGGATGACATGCTAGACATGATGGCAGGTGCCACTATCTTTTCAAAGATCGATCTTAAGAGTGGCTACCATCAGGTGAGGATTAGGCCAGGTGATGAGTGGAAGACCGCGTTTAAGACCAAGGACGGTCTATATGAGTGGTTGGTCATGCCTTTTGGTTTGACCAATGCCCCTAGCACATTCATGCGACTCATGACACAGGTCCTTCGACCTTTCATTGGAGTCTTTGTAGTGGTGTACTTTGACGACATCCTTATCTATAGTCGCACCACGGGGGACCACTAAGACCATCTTCGGCAGGTCTGTCTTCTTCTCAGGCGAGAGCAGCTTTATGCAAACCCACAGAAGTGTGCCTTCATGACACCTCAGCTTACCTTCTTGGGTTTTATTGTGTCTAGTACTGGGGTCTCCGCCGATCCGGAGAAGGTCCGGGCCATTGTTGAGTGGCCGGAACCCCGTACGATTCATGATGTCCGCAGCTTTCATGGCCTTGCGACGTTCTATCATCGCTTCATCCGCGGATTTAGCTCCGTCACTGCCCCGATCACGGATTGCATCCGGAAGGGCACATTTGTATGGACGAAGGCCGCATCTGCTGCCTTCAGGGACATCAAGGAGCGCATGACCCAGACACCTATCCTTCGACTGCCTGATTTCTCGAAGGTGTTTGAGGTCTGTTGTGATGCGTCGGGTGTTGGGATAGGGGGAGTTTTGAGTCAGGAGTCCCACCCGATCGCATATTTCAGCGAGAAGCTGAATGACGCGAAACTGCGATATTCCACATATGATAAAGAGTTTTACGCAGTTGTTCAGGCTCTTAGGCATTGGAGGCATTACCTATTACATCAGGAGTTTGTCTTATACTCCGATCATGAGGCTTTGAGGTACCTCCATTCCCAAAAGAAGCTGAATTCGCGTCATAGTCATTGGGTTGAGTATCTCCAGCAGTTCACCTTTGTGCTAAAACATAAGGCTGGAGTGGAGAACAAGGTGGCCGATGCCTTGAGTCGGCGAGCATGTCTTCTTACCACCATGAGTGCCGAGGTCATAGGGCTAGAGAAGATGAAGGAGGCCTATGTTGATTGTCCTGACTTCGGTCAGATTTTTACTACTCTCCAGGCCGGGCCCTCGAGAGACCAGGATGATTATGTGCTTCAGGAGGGTTACCTCTTTCGAGGTAGCAGGCTATGTGTTCCCCGAACTTCGGTTCGAGATTTCCTAGTGTGGGAACTACATGCGGGAGGTCTAGCCGGCCACTTTGGTCGGAACAAGACTATTGAGGCAGTGGAGCATCGATTTTATTGGCCGAGCTTGAAGCGCGATGTTGCTAACATCGTGGCTTAGTGCCGTACATGTGCTACGGCCAAAATGAAGAAGCAAAGCTCGGGCCTTTATACGCCTCTCCCCGTGCCTGATGCCCCGTGGTAGGATGTCAGCATGGATTTTGTTTTGGGATTGCCACGTACCTCCAGGAAGCATGATTCGGTCTATGTGGTGGTTGACCGTTTCTCGAAAATGGCCCTCTTTATCCCTTGCTCAAAGACTTCGGATGCTTCTAGGGTAGCCCGCCTATTCCTTACTCATGTGGTGTGCAAGTTCGGGTTGCCTCGCACTATAGTGTCTGACAGTGATGTTAGGTTCACTTCCTATTTTTGGAAGACACTATGGCATATGATGGGTACGCACCTCAAGTTTTCCATTGCATACCATCCCCAGACAGATGGTCAGACCGAGGTGGTCAATAGGAGTCTGGGTGATCTTTTGAGATGTCTTGTTAGGGACCGCATTGGGGATTGGGATCTCATTCTACCTATGGCTGAGTTTGCATATAATGATTCGGTGAATAGGTCTACTGGCATGAGTCCATTTGAAATTGTCACAGGTCGTAGGCCTAGGAAACCAGTTGACCTTGTCCCCATGCCTGTCCATGCTAGAGTGTCGGAGTCGGCCGAGTCATTTGCTAGGCATGTTAGGAGTTTGCATGACGACATCAGTCGTCACATTGAGGCCAGCAATGCACGGTACAAGGAGTTAGCCGATGCCCACCGACACCACCGAGAGTTCCACGAGGGCGAATACGTCATGATCAGGGTAAGACCTGAACGGTTTCCCTCTGGAACCGTTAAGAAGTTGCAAGCTCGCGGAGCCAGTCCCTTTAGAGTGTTGAAACGCATTGGATCCAATGCGTATGTTGTGGACCTGCCCGAGGAATATGGTATAAGCTCTACCTTCAATGTATCGGATCTTGTTGCATATAGGGACCCAGCGGTGATCCCTAGTGAGCCTTTTGAGCCATCTCCTCCTCTTGAGAGTGATCCCACACCTGAGTGTCCACTTCCACCTCCAGCCCCTTTTTCACGGCCGCGTGAGCACATAGATCGTATACTGGACGAGCAAGTGACAGTTACCAGGAGTGGATCTTACCCGCGTTACCTAGTGCGATGGAGAGGACGGCCCGCTACTGAGGACACATGGATCACACATGGCGAGTTGCAGCGGATTGATCCTGACCTTTTGGAGCGATACAGGAGTGATGCAGACCCTTACTCGACAGGGTCGAGTTTCTCCCACCCGGGGAGAATTGGTGCGGACACCAGAGCACGCGAGAGGCACGAGCCGGCGAGCCATCAGTACCGTACACGGAGTACCACTCGATCTACAGCAGCTTCTCTTTGGCTCGGGGATAGCCTGGAAGCCCCACCTTGATTCTTGGTCATTTTTAGCATTTCCTTGTATTGTTTTAGCAATGGTTTGCCTTGTAATTGGGTTGTAATGAGTGTTTTATTTGGGTTTGTCATATTGGGTTCAATGTAAGGCTCTTAATAAGCCAAATGGGTGAGTCCTTTAGGGTCCATTAAGGGTTAAGTGCCATATTGGGTTATAAGGCCTCATTAGGCTTCATATTGGGTTCTTAAGCCACTTAAGGCCCATATAAGCCTCCACTCCACATGGGCCACCTAGATTGGGATAAGATGGGCTTGTGGAAGGCCTTAACAAGCCTTGAAGCAACTTGGCCCAAGAAGGGCCCAAGAAGGGGGCGCCCCCTCTTTTGGCATTATTAGGCTAGGTTGGTTTTTTTTCTTTCTTTCCTCCCTCTCTTTGACCACATGGGATAAAATTATGAATTGGTTTCTTTTAAATATTTCTTTTTGTGGTTGGTCACATCCAATCCAAGCCATCCATTCCCCCATACCTAGATCTAAGGGTGGATATTGGATTTGGCATGTAACCTATAAAGAGTTGTATTTTTTCATTTTAGTGGAATTAATGCCATTTGAATCAAACTTAATGTTGGAGCAAGGCCTAGGCCGCCCCCTTCCTCTCTCCCTCTCCCCCTTGCAGCTGTGAAGGCTGCCTCTTGGTGGTGTGACTCCACCCTATCAGTTCCGGTCGCCGCCGCCGCCGCCACGAGCCGCCATCGCCACCGCCGGAGTTCTGTCCACGTAGTACCACAACCACTTCCACGAAATTCCAGTCTCAGCCACGGCCTCAGATCGAGCTGGGACTTTTACTGGATGTCCCAGAGGTGTCCCGCACGTCCTCAGAATTTTGGTTGGTCATAAAGATCTCATTTGATATTTTTTTATTTTCATCCAATCTCAGTTTCCAGATCTGTCTCCTGTCTGTTTCCATTTCCACCCGCCCAGAGTTTTAAGTCTTAGGTCCTTTTTTGATTTTTTTTTGGTTCGCCCAATTTAACTGGGCGTTCCTTGCATCCATCCCTTCATCCACCATTTTTTTTAATTTTTGGTTCGTCTATTTCATATTTTCTAAAATTCGTTCTCTGTCCTAGCTACAGTTCTGTTCCCCAGTTCCCAGATCCGACCACCAGACACTCCAAAAATCCTATCAAATCACCACCACCTCCAAATCCAATTCTAAAAATTTTCCCAGCTTCATGGTTTGATTATCTACAAAGTTGAAGAAGAGCTCGAAGTCTTATTCCTAGGGAAAGTAGGCGGTCAATGGTGGTTCTCAGACAAGTACCCTGTAAATCTGATGTCTCGGTTACTGTACAACAGGGATTTGTAAATTCATTAAAGTCTAGATCCGACTAGATTCATCAGATCTCTCTGAGTCTAGATTGAAGCATTTGAAGAGAGATTTCCAACGATAGCTCATGCGTCCCGATCCGACGTCGGGATCGACCGCAGCGGCTGTTTTCGCTGGAGCGCGCGCAGGGAAAACAGAACTGAAATCCGTGGGCAGCCATTCCACAACTTGAAGATCGGACCCGACCGGCCACCAATCGGTGTCTCCGGCCGACCGCCGTCCGTGGAGGTGCGCCACCAGGGGTCTCCATCATAGTGGGACCCACCTCCGCAGATCCGGAGGACAGCGCCATCTGTGGGCCCCACGGGCCCGCAGAACCCGCCGTTCGGGAAGCACGAAAACGCGGAGTTCGGCGCGTCGAGTCGACATCAAGATGCTGCCTGTCAACCTGATTTGCGTGATCCCCGGGGCCCACATGTGACCTTTTACCTCCCTGCGTGGAGTGGGTCGAATCCTTTTGTACCGCTGTGAACTATGTTAACCGGGGGTCCGTAAGTCAGCCGGGGTGTCTTCGCCACTCCGGGTACGTGGAGGTAATGGTCTTAACTTCTTGGCGTTACATTGCTTAGCTAGTATACGGTCTTAGGCCGCTGCCGAGAGTGTAGGTTCCTAGCCCGTGTGTCCATGTCACCGCTGTGAGCGTGAGAGTGACCCGTCCCGCGACTCGATCCGAGTTCGGAAGTGAGTCTGACTACCTTGAACTCTGCCGGTTCCTTAACCGCGCACGATCCACGCTTTCCCTCGCATGGGACGCCGAGTGAGCTTGTACTTCTGTTAGCGACGTTTGCCACTAGGAGCTCATAGTGTCGGGCTTAGCGTCTCCCTGGTGTGTGTTGCTGGTCGCGTCTTCATTTAGAGTCCGAGGGTGGCACTGTATAGTGTCGTCTCCCGTGTCCGTCCCGCATCAGGATCCCAATAGAAATTCGGTTAAAACATAGTGAGCTATCGGCCAAGAGCGGGGCCAAGCTTTGACTATGATGGGATGACCCCAAGGCTCATGCATGGCCCGCAAAGGCATTGTCAATATCCCCATGCATAGGGTCTAAGAGAGGTGAGAGCTTTATTGTTTTATTCTTTTATTTTATTGTGTGTTTATTTATTTTCTTTTATTCTTTTATGCATTATCAAATCCTATCAATGGTTTATGCCATTTGAGTTATTGCTTTAAGATTTTGTTTTATCCTTTGTTGTTTATTTTATCTTTATGTTTCAATATAACTTATTTCATTTTATTCCTTGTAACATGCAGAGCGAGCTGAGGGCCACGACGTCGACGCTGGCTTCTCAGGGCATCGACGCACGGGGCCTCAGCAGGGGTTGAGCGCAAAGTGCCGCGTCGACCCCAGGCGTAACGTGTTGACGCAAGACGCCTAGCAAGGGCCAAACGTGGATCACTGCGTCGACGCTGTAGCACCTCGGATAAAAATGATATAGAAATTGAACTCTTCCTAAATAGATAATTCCACATGAAGGCCTTATAAAAAGAACTATACCTTAGAAGGGCCACTATATAAATATACCTACATTTAAGAGGCCCAACATCACGTAAATGCCAACATATGGATAACACGCAGAGGGGTTTTCACTTTTCCAACACAAAGGGAATGGGCGCCCCTTACCAGGGTGCCACTTACCAAATTAGAGCCCTAATGCAAGGGTGCTATTTCCCTTCAGGGGCCACCATCCCAATATATATTGATATATATATACACCATAAGACCAACACGTGGGGGGGGGCAGCTTTTGTCTAAAGCAATAAGAATGGGCGCCCCTTACAAGGGCGCCAATTCCATGAACCAGAGGCCAACCAACTAATGGGCGCCCCTATACAAGGGCATCGATTAATGGCGCCCCTATCTAGGGTGCCATTTCTCACAATAACCCACATGTTCTAGAAGGGGTTGAAACAAGAACAGCCTACATTTGCTGGTAATGGACCCCTGAGGGAACATACACAGCAAGGTTTTCAGATCTGGTTTCCAATGGACCCTTACGATTATTCACTATAAACAATTCCCTCTATCCAATGACCCTTACTACCGTCCTGCTATTTTCATCCTGCCGCTGAAGAGAAGGTTATCTGTGGCTTTTCTCGTCTCCACCTATGGAAGAGATATCCCATTTCTTCTCTTCACGTGCAGGAGACTGGAAGGTATCTTCATCCTACGAACCACGTCCTGCTAGGAGCTTGGCTGCAGAGAACGTGGAGGGCTAGGATTCTTAGTCTATTTTACTAGTATACCTCGTTAACCGCACCAACAGGTAGGTGTTCTCAAGATCTAGCCCAACCGTAGCTACTATAGGGTAATCTGCATGAGTAGTACTAGTTCCATCTCCACATGATACAACATGTTTTACGTAAACCAAATATAGCATGTTAGCAAGTTACACTAATATTTCGTAGTCTATACATAGTGGGCAACACTGATTTTATAGAATTCAAATATATCCGGTTACACTAATTTTATGACCTTAAAATATAGCATGCTTAGTTCTAACATATATCTTGTTTTACTAAATATATATAGGATGTTTTACAAAATCAAAATTTCAGCCTTCAGGTAATGGGCGACCATCACCTGGGCACCCATTCTAGAAAGGACGCCCCAGGGATGGGCGCCCATTAATTGAAGACCCCCAGATAGTCGTTAATCCATTTCCAGTAATTAATAAACACCATGTTAAGAAAATTAATATCTATGAAACTAAACCATAAAATTCCTACATGACCACGATTCTGTGGTCCGGATATTTTTCTCTACCTATCCATGTCCTTATTTATTGATTCGAAGAACTTTTAAAATCATGAATAGTAACTTGTTTCTCAAAACGTACCTGTCTGGTGCATATATGAGCCAGAAGAATGGGTGCCCCTATCCAGGGTGCCATTTAAAGTATTGAAGACCCTCTACAGGGTCACCAATTAAATGGTGACACTATAGAAGGGCGCCATTTCCTTAGGGATAACAAAAAGGAAAAAATAATATATGAAAATAGAATGGGCGCCCCAGGAATAGGCTCCCATTACTTGAATAATGGCACTCACCAGGGTGCCATTTCATAAAATAATGGCAGCCCTCTAGGTGCCATTCTCCCTGATGTCTGATTTTCCAGCAATTTTTAGAAGTCCCAGGGAATGGGCGCCCTTGTATAGGGTGCCCATTAGTCAAATAAAGGCAGGACCCAAGGCGCCAATTACCCAATAAAAGGCAGCCTCCTGGGTGCCATTTAAATGGTGGCAGCCCTCTGGGCGCCATTTCCCTGAGCTTGATTTCTGGATTTTTCCTGGGCCTGTCTTATGACAGAATGGGCGACCCAAGACTCAGGCACCAATTCCCTATATAATGGTAGTCAGTTAGGGTGCCAATTCTGGATATGATGGCTGTCCGAAGGGCGCCAATTTCACCCAGGTTCCCGGTATATTGTGCGTTTAATGTGGTTTACTCATAGTTCATCCCTACTAGATAATGTGACCTTGAACTCCACTCCATGAAGATCTACCTTATATATATATATATACATATATATATATATATATATATATATATATATATATCCTACAATGGTTAAGCCTTGAAATTCTATATTGGCTATAAAATGAGAATGGATGTCCAACAATACATGACTCAATGCTGTGCATATAGGGCCTGGTCTGGTCCTGGGAGGAGCACCCGAAGGTACTTGTGCCCATAGGAGTTTATTAACCATGGTGTTTAAGCATTGCACCGAAGTACTTGCTTGCTAGACTTTAGACATCCCACTCACTCTCTCGTGACACGACTTGCTTGACTTGACTTGAGGCCCGCAAAATGGCAAAGGTACTTGCTTGAATGAAATAGCCATTTCTATTACACGTACTTGATATTACATGTGCTTGATAATACTTGCTTGAACACGAATTCTCACTTTCTTGGAAAATGTTGTACAATTACTTGCTAGTGCCTTATTGATACTTGAAATCATGCAATACTCTTTCTGTACAGTTCTTGATATCTTGCTTGTCTTTCCATATAGTTCTTGATATCTTGCTCGTCTTTCTATACAGTTCTTGATTTCTCGCTTGTCTGCATGCATAGCTTACCTGCACTGCACAAAATATGTAAATCACTTAAAGATTGCTCGAACTTGAGATGTAATTCCTACTGAGCGATTCGCTCATCCAGTTCATTCTAACCTTTTTCAGGTAATATGGATAGCGACCCCCATCTGGGTGGGAATGAGACCGAGTGAACAGTGCTAGAACGCCAATACGTGTACTGTTAGCTAGTTGTGTCTTTGATTATCTAGAGTCCTTACCTTTGTATTTCCAGCTATGTCAGTTATGTCAGTCTAGTTGATTAAACTTACTAAGGCTCATAGCGTAGTAGTTGGATTCGAATAATGTATGTCATGGACTAGAATTATCATCAATTGGTTAATTGGAAAAATTGTCATCTTGGACTATTGATATTATTTTGGAAAAATTGGATCTTAGTTATTATTTAGATATTTTCTGCACTCTGTCTTTTGTCAAAAAAAAATATACATCTTACAGCCCTGATTGACACGATCTATATAAAGGCATCGCACCACCGGGTATCTTTCGCGCTCGGGGCGTGACAACTTTTCGTGGTATTAGAGCCTAGGATTTTAATTTCCTAGGAAAAACCGAAGTCCAAGGATAGTTTTCAACTTATACCCGGCGAGATGGGTAGAGCCATTGGTTAAGTTCTATAATGACATTCGACCTTATAAATTAAACATGATACTTAGTACACTTAAATTCTCTTGTAGGATCATGGCCGCTGAAAGAGCACAATGGCGCGATATGCAACGCACCGTGCAAGGTCTCACGCAAGCGCTATAGCAAGTGGCTTAGGCGCAAATACATCACACAACTTGCCCCGATGGACATCCAAGTCTATTCGGAAGTGGTACGACGTGCCCAGTTGCTAGAAGATGCCACGGAATTTTTTGAAATAATTTGAGGCAGGGACAAGAAGGAACCTGTCACAAGCCCGAGAAATTTCAAATCATCATTCAACAAGAAGCGGTCTTATAACGAAGGGGAGTTTTCCAAAGAAAAAAGATTTTAGAAGAATAACAAGCCATTCTCCACCATAACACCTTCGAAGGAGGTTTGTAAGTACTGCGACAAAGTCGGCCACAAGACTGAGGAATGCTGGAGGAAGCTAGGAGCCTATCTCCGATGTGGGAGCCGAGAGCATCGAATTCCAGACTGGCCATTGATGAAGGAGCAAGCCACTGAGGATGAGAAACGCCCGGTGAAGAAACAAGGCCGTCTACATGCTCTTCAAGAGATAGAACCAACAGAAGGTGGAATTGTGGAAGGTACATTAACTGTTTGCTCTAAGACTGCTAAAGTTTTATTTGATACCGGAGCAACCCATTCATTTGTTTCCAAGAAATTTGCTACTTCATTTTCTAAAGAACCTGAGTGGTTAGACCTAGTTATATCTACAACTCTTAGGAATGAATCCGATATCACACATCACTACCCAAACTGCAAGGTTATGGTTAAAGGAAACAATCTACCTGTCAACCTGATAAGCCTAGACATGAAGGGGTATGACGTTATACTGGGAGCTGATTGGTTATCCACATACCAAGCAACTGTAGATTGCCGAAAGGGCAAGATCACTTTTGCGGATTATCCCGAGCTAGTTTACATTAGCCCTCGGAATAGACCACCTCTTATCTCAGCTCTCCGAGCTAGTAAGCTTATAAGTAAAGGATGTGTGGCTTTCATAGCTTTTGTAATTGCCACGGAAGATGAGGAGATTAAACTTGAAGACATTAGTGTAATTCAGGATTTTCCCGATGTTTTTCTAGAAGAATTGCCTGACTTACCCCCAGAAAGGGAAGTGTCATTCACAATCGACCTTATCCCTGGTGTTGGTCTTATTTCCAAGGCACCATATAGAATGTCCCCCGCTGAGCTCAAGGAGCTAAAGGAGTAGCTAATGGAGTTATTCAAAAAGGGTTTCATCAGGCCGAGTACCTCCCCATGGGGAGCACCCGTGCTATTCGTCAAAAAGAAGGACGAGTCGATGAGACTATGCATTGATTATCGACAGCTAAATCACCTTACAATCAAGAGCAAGTACCCACTGCTGAGAATTGATGAGCTATTCGATCAACTATCTAGAGCTACATACTTCTCCAAAATTGATCTTCGTTCTAGTTACCACCAACTGAAGATCAAAGAAGAAGACATTCATAAAACTATATTCTGAAGCAGGTATGGGCATTACGAATTTACTGTTATGCCTTTCAGACTAACAAATGCCCCTACAGCTTTTATGCAGTTAATGAACAACATATTCAGGCCTCACTTAGACCAATTTATTGTAGTCTTTATTGATGATATTCTGATCAATTCAATGACCGAAGAAGATCATGAAGTAGATCTAAAGAAGGCATTGCAAATATTGAGAGAAAATAAATTATATGCCAAATTCAGCAAGTGCAAGTTCTGGCTCGAGAAAGTATCCTTCTTGGGCCATGTAGTCTCGAAGGATGGACTTTCTGTCGATCTTGCAAAGGTTGAGGCCGTAAAGAATTGGGAACAACCGATGAATGCAACTGAGATTCGAAGCTTCTTGGGTCTAGTAGGTTACTATCGGCATTTCATCAAGGACTGCTCCAAAATTGTGATTCCTCTCACCAGGTTAACTCGCAAGGAAGTGCCATATGAGTGGAATGAAGAATGTGAGAAGAGTTTCCAAGCTTTGAAGAATCTCTTGACCACTGCTCCAGTCTTATCATTACCAATTGAAGGAGAGAAGTACGATGTATATACCGATGCTTCTGGTATTGGCCTCGGATGTGTATTGATGCAAAGTGGAAGGGTCATTGCATACTCTTCCCGACAATTAAAGAAGCATGAAGAAAACTACCCGGTTCATGATTTAGAGCTAGTCGCGGTGGTATTTGCCTTAAAGATCTGGAGACACTATCTTTATGGAGAATAATTCACAGTATACTCCGATCACAAAAACCTCAAGTATTTATTCTCCCAAAAGGAGCTGAACATGCGGCAAAGGCGATGGCTCGAATATCTCAAGGATTTCAACTTCACTATACAATACCATTCTGATAAGGGTAATTCCGTAGTTGATGCCCTTAGTCGAAAGTCGAGAGCAATATTGGCCAGTTGTATGATTTAAGAATGGAAGTTGCGGGAGAAATTCTCTAAACTCAATATCAATACAAATGAGAAGAACGTGTGTATTATTCTATCCCATGTGAGTCTACATCCAGATTTGCTACCTGAAATTAAGAAGCTACAAGAAGAAGATCGTGCACTGGTGGAAATAAAGGACAAGCTGGACGAGAGACTCGATTTCAAGCTGGCACCCAATGGTAGATTACTACTTCATGAACAGACATGTGTACCCGACTGTTCCGAGTTGAAGAAGAAGGTTCTTGAAGAAGCTCATCGATCGAGGTACACGATCCACCCTGGAGCCACCAAGACTTGAAAAGAACTTTCTGATGGCCTAATATGAAAAGGGAGGTAGCAGACTTTGTATCTCGTTGCCTGACATGCCAACAAGTGAAGGCGGAACATCAGAAACCCGTCGGAAAATTGCATCCGCTAGATATTCCCAAGTGGAAGTGGAAAGACATCAGCATGGATTTTATCATAGGTTTGCCCAAGTCTAGGAGCGGACATGATGGAATTTGGGTAATCATCGACCGTCTAACTAAATCTACCCATTTCTTACCCATTAAAAGCCGATGGTCGATTGATGTGCTTGTTGCCTTATATATCAAGGAGATGGTTAGATTGCATGGAGTCCCTGTGTCAATTATATTCGACCTAGACCCACGCTTTACCTCTCATTTCTGGAAGAGTCTACAACACTATCTGGGAACGAAACTCAACTTCAGCACTGCTTTCTATCCGCAAACAGATGGTCAGATAGAGCGGACAAATCAAGTTGTTGAAGACATCTTAAGAGCATGTATTATAGACTTCGGCGAAAGCTGGCATGACCACTTACCCCTAGCTGAATTTGCATATAACAACAGCTATCAAGCCAGTATCCAAATGGCACCTTTTGAGGCACTTTATGGTAGGAGTTGTCGATCTCCAATATGCTGGGATGAAGTCGGTGAAAAACAAATTCTAGGCCCAGATATGGTAAGAGATTCAACCGAGAAGATACACCTCATTCGAGAAAGGCCAAAGATAGCACAGTCCAGGCAAAAATATTATGCTGACAACAGAAGAAGAGATTTGGAATTTCAAGTTGGAGACCATGTTTTTCTCAAGGTATCTCCCGGCCGAGGTATTAGAAGATTCGGTGTTAAGGGCAAGGTAACACCAAGGTTTATTGGTCCATTCGAAGTATTGGAAAGAGTGGGCGAGGTGGCTTATCGCATTGCTTTGCCTCCACAACTATCAGCAGTGCACAATGTGTTTCATATTTCTATGCAGAAGAAGTATGTGCACGATCCTTTCCATGTCATTGACCATACTGATTTAGTGATACAAAATGACCTTACTTATGAACAAAAGCCGATGAAGATCCTTGACCGAGAAGTCTGAGTTCTGAGGAACAAGATGATCCCTATGGTAAAAATCCAATTGAATTGATGTTTGGAACAAGAAGCCATATGGGAAACTGAAGAGTCAATGTGAAGGAGATTTCCGGAGCTATTCTAGTCTGTAAGTACTTCACACCATCCATAACTCGGTATATGCAGTTGCCGTATATGTAGTTGAATTTGGGGACCAAATCCTTTTAAGTGGGGGAGGGTGTAGCACCTCGGATAAAAATGATATAGAAATTGAACTCTTCCTAAATAGATAATTCCATATGAACGCCTTATAAAAAGAACTATACCTTATAAGGGCCACTATATAAATATACCTACATTTAAGAGGCCCAACATCACGTAAATGCCAACATATGGATAACACGTAGAGGGGTTTTCACTTCTCCAACAGAAAGGGAATGGGCACCCCTTACCAGGGTGCCATTTACCAAATTAGAGCCCTAATGCAAGGGCTCTATTTCACTTCAGGGGCCACCATCCCACTATATATTGATATATATATACACCATAAAGACCAACACCTGGGGGGGGGAGCTTTTATCTAAAGCAATAGGAATGGGCGCCCCTTACAAGGGCGCCAATTCCATGAACCAGGGGCCACCCAACTAATGGGCGCCCCTATACAAGGGCGCTGATTAATGGGGGCCCCTATCTAGGGCGCCATTTCCCACAGTAACCCATAAGTTCTAGAAGGGGTTGAAATAAGAACAGCCTACGTTTGCTAGCAATCCCTGAGGGAACATACACAGCAAGGTTTTCGGATCTAGTTTCCAATGGATCCTTACGATTATTCCCTATAAACAATTCCCTCCATCCAATGACCCTTACGACCGTCCTGCTATTGTCATCCTGCCGCTGAAGAGAAGGTTATCTGTGGCTTTTCTCGTCTCCACTTGTGCAAGAGAGATCTCATTTCCTCTCTTCACGTGCAGGAGACGGGAAGGTATCTTCATCCTACGAACCACGTCCTGCTGGGAGCTTGGCTGCTGAGAACGTGGAGGCCTAGGATTCTTAGTATATTCTACTATTATACCTCGTTAACCGCACCAACAAGTAGGTGTTTTTGATGGAGGCATCACCTACGACTCCCTCTGGCTCGGGTCGTCGTCACACTCCGGAGTTGTGTGAGCTCGTGCATCACTCTATGTGGGCCCAATTATCCATTTTTAGCTTTCTATTTGAGTCACTTGATGTATTTTCCCTTTTATTTGAGTCATTTTCCTAGGTCTTTGATTTATTTACCTAAGTTTGAGTGTCATTAGGTTGGTTAGTTGGTTAATGGGCCCAATTCATTGGGCAAGGCCCAAGGGCGCCCTGTAGAGCCCCAAAATTTATAAAAGTAATTTCTAGTTATTTAAATAATATTCTGGTATTGATTGGGCTAAATAATCAATATAAGGCCAAAACTGTGTTAATCAATTAACCCAACCCACTTAATTGAAGTCCAAAAGGGTTTAGGACCTAGACCATTAGGTTTGGCCCATATTCTAGAAGGTATTTAAGCCTATCCACGGATATTAAGGATAAATACTAATAATATAAGATAATTATTTAGATAATTAACAAAAGAGTTTTTATAAATTGAAACTCTAAGCTACGATGACTGTAACGGTCTATCGTAAGACCGCCACAGCCATGTAACGCATGGGCACTCGACCGTTACATCCTGTTAGTTCCGTAAATGAAGGGACTCATGAAAGGATTGGAACTTGATGTTCCTATCCACTATAGATCGACTTGGGAAGGATTGTAAAAACTCTAAGGACTCTTAGAGATTAGGATTTGATGAAATAAGGACTCTAAACTCGATCTAATCCTCAAACCATAGCCTAAACTCTATAAATAGGGCATAGTTCTGAACTGTGCGACCCTTACTTTTTGGACGTAAAGAAGCAAGGTAAGGAGTCATTATCTCTGGTAAGTTCTTTAGAATAATTTGTTTACAATACTTTAGACTAACTCCCCTCCGAATTTCACATCTTTAGGTCAAGAGGGCGTGGAGTTAGAGCCTAAAGAAGTTGCTGAAAAAGTCATAAGAGAAGAAGGGATCTAGGGCAGGGTTCTCAACCAAATTCAGAAACTACAGTCTAAGTAAGAGGTAGGTTATCTCATGAACGGCAAAAATAACATGATAGGACTAAAAGCCCTCTGGTTTGATTGAATTCCATGCATTATAGAGTATTGATTTCATGTTTTATTTGTTCTATGCACATCATGCACCTCTTAGCCAAATTAAAAAAATTAAAACATGACTATTCATCTATTCATGATTACCTATGCATGTAGATGGCCTTACTTCGTTAACATAACTAGAAACACATCATGTTTTGATAAAAGACATGATGTGAGTTGATCTCTTAGTTTCTATGATTATTTTCTATTAGCAGATATTGTAACGCACTAGCATAGGACCGTCACTTTCAAGTAACGGCCCTACTACAGACCGTTAAAAACTCTGTAGTATTTGAATTGCACGGATGTTTCTAACGCGCTTGGATAGACGCGTTACATTCAAGTAACGGCTTGATCATGACCGTCACTTTCACTGTGACGCCCCCTCTTAAGACCGTTATATCCTGCGTTCTGTCAACCCTAAGACAGAAAATAACTTGCCAATATTATTTATTGATTAAGCATAGTTACTTAAGTTTTAACCTGATTATATGATTTTTAGGATATCTGATTGTACATGATAGGTATTGCATGTTTTGATATCTTAATGATATTTTAAGGATATGTTAATTTCATGCCAAAATTCTAGAGTTTTGTACTATAAAGCATTACTTTTTAACATTGTATTGACGGAGTTTTTATCATGATTTTCACATTGATTATACATATCTCTCTCTGTCAATAGAGTCAATTCTATACGTACATGGCACATATTCCGGTATGTTGTCATTAGTTCACACTTTGCACTATAGGAACACAATCTTAGACATGAGGACCTCTCTATTGGATATTCCTTTCAATGGACTAGGAAATCATTGTTTCAAGGCCTCCATAATTCTCCGCGAGCCTGGGATTCCCACTAGGACGCCGAGTTGGTTGTATCAATGAAAGTCCATTAATTAGAACACTCTATCGTGGTTTTGATTCTTGAAATGTAACGGCCTTGAACTGGACCGTCAGGCTCACGTAACGGCCCAGTGCCAGACCGTCACATTCCTCTGAGTCTATTTTTATCTTTCTGGACTCGGATCACTGTAACGGCCTATTACTGGCGCGTTACATAATGTAACGGTCCAGCAAATGACCGTTACATAGCTTGCATTTGTTAACCCAAGGTTTGACCAAGGGTTGATATTCCAATGATTCTAGACAAACCTTGATGATCTAGAACTTGTCATATTGCTTAAATTGATCTAAAAGAAATGGAAGTTAAGGAAAATGCCATTATGCTGTCGATTTATTTCTATGAGCATGACATTGTTTAAAGTCTATTTCTTGACTCCTACATTCTTATGTTGAAGCATTCATTCATTAATTTTAGTTATCATGAAATTATTGGAAGTGCTATATTCTTGGCCATATGTTACTGTTATACTGCGTGGAAGTAGCTTAATTTATAACTGAAGATGCGATCGAGCACTGATTGTGTTCAAGGGCTCTATGCTAGTCCCCTCGGCTGATTGCCAGAAACATACTATTTTATAAACCATGGGGTATGATGCTACTGGCGTCGCATTGCGCTGGGTGTACTATTTCTATAAATAAGTGAAGATCCACGGCACGACATGACATTCTTGCTTGATATTCCACAGAAATTCACGAAGCACTTGCTCTTAAGCATAAGATGCTAAAGTGAGGAATATGTGGCTTGCTAGTACATTCTCGATATATTCTTGTTCATGGAAGGCCAATATCATGTTCTTGTTATATTCTTGCTAGCTCATTCTTGATCATTCTACCTTACATGGTTATCTTGTTTCTATTGATTTGATCGCATGATTGATTCTCATTCGCATGATTTTACCTTATTCTTTAGAGCTAAACTATTAATTACTTTAATAGTGCCTTCATGTTGATGCGAAGATACCTACTGTGCAAGTGTGCTCATGATGTATTTTTCAATATTTTTCAGGAGATTGAAATAGTTCGGATTCGGATTCGGGCTATACTAGTAGCGGGTCCGGAAGCGAGTGAAAGTGTTATAAAGATGAGAGTGAAGACTTAGGAAGTTAAAGTGTCCAGATTGAGTCAATGTAATTTTCCTATTTCTTGAGTCTAGTAGAATAGAAATCAAATTAGTGATTGTATCTTGAATATTGAGCATTATGAAATAAAGTTGAAGTTTGATTAAATCTCGTGCAATTACATTTACTTGTGTGATGGTCTTGCGCTCTGATTGATTCTTGCTTGCAAGAGGCTTACCTTGCCGGTCGTTCGCGCTCCCCGAGCGAGTCTTCCGCTATAATTAAAGGCTCGGGGCGTGACAGTTAAGTTGGTATCAGAGCCTAAGTCTCAGGACTTAGGGAAAAGAGTCATGTCATAGGATAAGTCTAAAGTTTAAAGACCCATACCTATGAACTAAGGAAGAAATTTCACACCCATGTGAGGATTGGGTAGAACCCGAGATAAGATAACTAATTAGCTTTAAGAATTATTTTGCTTATTCCAATTTCATGAGAAATAATAAGTTGTTATTTTCTCTCAGGTACCTTATTATTCTTATCATGGCTCATCGCGTAGATTGTGACGGTATGCCACAAACTGTTGCCGGCCTCACCCAGGCACTACAAACTATAGCACAAGGTGGTGCGGGGGCAAGGGCAGGAGACCTTCATCACAATTTCCAGAGTCTAAATCCTCCGCGTTTCTATGGATCTTCAAATCCATACGAAGCAGAAAATTGGATCGACGAGATGAATAGGATATTTGATGTTATTCAATGCACTGATCAGGAGAAAGTCCGTCTAGCTACGTTCCAATTAAACAAGGATGCTCGCACTTGGTGGAAATCGGTTCCGGCACCTCCAGCCGATACGCCACATACATGGAATGTTTTTCTCACGTTATTCCGTGCCAAATATTTCTCCGAGCATGTAAAGGAAAGGAAGGCTATGAAGTTTGCCTCCCTTTGTCAAGGGATGATGTCCATGGCAGAATATGAGTTGCAATTTTCAAGGCTAGCACCGTATGCACCACATTTGATTAGTACAGACTTATTAAAAGCAAACTGATTTATGGACAGGTTACGGCCTGATTTCATTCAACAACTGGGGACACAGAATATCCGCACTTATGCGGAGATGGTTCAAAGGGCATATTTATGCGAGAGGACCTTAGAGAAGGTCGAAAGGTTGAAAGGAAAGGGAGAAGAATCTAGCCGGTGCTCTGATCGGCATTATAAGAAAGAGAAGTTCAGCATCACGGAACCATACAAAAGCCGTGATAATAAGAAAAGATCAAGGAACGGGAACGGTGGAAGTTCTCAAAAGAGTAGTAAAAAGGTGAAGGAAGAAAAGGAGCAAGTCGCCTCAGCGTACACATTTTGTGAGAAATTCGGCCACTCGGCTGAAGAATGCTGGAAGCGCCTAGGTGCTTGTTTAGGTTGTGGGAGTAGGGAGCATCGTGTGCCAGATTGCCCCCTTATGAAAGACCAACCAAATAATGGAGGACGTAGGAGGCAGGCTCGCCTCAATGCAGTTATAGATGAAGAAGAAGTGCCCAGGGATCAAAATAATGGGCTCATGGAAGGTACTCTTCAAATCTGTTCTCGTCCTGCATTCGTGCTATTTGATACTGGTGCTTCTCATTCTTTTATCTCCACAACTTTTGTAAAAACCTTACCAACTGCATCAGTTCCCCTACCTTCAGATCACGCTATTATTACACCTTTAGGGTCTGGAACTAAGCTTACCAACTATTATCCTGATTGTGAGGTAGTGGTAGAAGGACACAATCTCCCCACAAACTTAGTATGCCTTGATATGAACGGTTATGATGCCATTTTAGGGGTAGATTGGCTTGTAGACCATGATGCTTATATCAACTGCCGAAATAGAATTATATCTTTCCGAAAGCTCGGTCTTCCAAGATTTTCCTTTCTTGACATCAAATACAAGAAGCATCCTACCATTATATCTTCTCTACACGCTTTCAAACTTATCTCGCAAGGATGTGAAGCTTTTCTTGCTTCAGTCATTGTCACCGAATCTAAGAAAATTATCATAGCAAACATTCCTATTGCAAATGAATTCCCGGACGTATTCCCATCTGAACTACCTAGTTTACCACCCGAGAGGGAAGTAAACTTTACCATCGAACTCATTCCAGGCGTAGCACCTGTTTCTATAGCCTCTCACAGGATGTCCTCCATAGAACTCAAGGAATTAAAGAAGCAATTACAGAACTTCTAGACAAGGGTTTTATCAGACCTAGCACATCCCCTTGGGGTGCGTCGGTTCTATTTGTCAAGAAGAAGGATGGTTCTCTCAGGTTATGCATTGACTACCGGTGATTGAATCAACTTACAATCAAGAATAAATACCCATTACCGCGTATTGATGAGCTCTTCGATCAGCTTTCGGGAGTAGAATATTTTTCTAAGATTGACCTAAGATCAGGTTATCATCAGCTTAGAATCAAAGAAGAGGACATTTACAAATCGGCTTTTCGAAGTCGTTATGGCCACTATGAATTCGTGGTAATGCCGTTTGCGTTAACTAATGCCCCGGCAACATTCATGGAACTTATGAACAGTGTCTTCCAGCCATATTTAGATCAGTTCATCGTCGTCTTCATCGATGATATCCTGATATACTCCAAGATAAAAGAAGAACATGATGAACATCTAAGGATAGCCTTGCAAACACTTAGAGAACATAAGCTATATGCCAAACTCAATAAGTGTGAATTCTGGCTCAATGAAGTCTCATTCCTAGGCCACATTATTTCAAAAGAAAGTATTGTTGTGGATCCTTCTAAGGTAGAAGCTGTCAGAGATTGGAGCAGACCAACGACTATATCTGAAGTTAGAAGCTTTTTGGGTCTAGCAGGTTATTATAGAAGATTCATAAAAGACTTTTCAAAGATCGCGGTTCCTTTAACTAGACTTACTAGAAAAGAAAATCCTTTTAACTGGTCGAAGGACTGTGAAAAGAGTTTTCAAAATCTTAAGAATCATCTTACAACAGCCCCTGTTTTGTCACTACCAATAGAGGTTGCTGGATTTGAAGTATATACGTATGCATCTGGAATTGGCTTAGGGTGTGTCCTTATGCAAGATGGAAACGTGATTTGCTATTCTTCAAGACAATTGAAACGTCACGAAGAAAATTATCCTGTACATGATTTTGAATTAGCAGCAGTTATTTTCACCTTGAAAATTTGGCGTCATTATCTTTATGGAGAAAAGTTCACTGTCTATTCGGACCATAAGAGTTTGAAATATTTATTTTCTCAAAAAGAGCTTAACATGAGGTAGAGGAGATGGTTGGAATATCTTAAAGACTTCGATTTCACTATTCAATATCACCCTGGCAAGGCAAATGCTGTAGCAGATGCACTCAGTAGGAAACCAATTGGTATGTTATCAAGTCTCATGATTAGTATGACTAACCTTGTTCCTCAATTTGCTCAATTGAATCTAGATGTTGACATTAAGGAAGATAATTTTTTCATGGCAAATATCCGAGCTCAACCAACATTGATTGAGGATTTGGCCAAGTTACAAGAGGATGACCCAATTTTACTAGAAATTAAGGCCAATATTGAACAAAGACCGGATTTTTCTATATCCAAAGATGGAAGAATGCTATTCAAGGACCGAATGTGTATACCCAATCATGAAGATATAAAGAAATTGATCTTAGAAGAAGCACATAAATCAAAGTATACCATTCATCCAGGAGGTACAAAAATGTATCAGGATCTCAAAAGAAACTTTTGGTGGCCCAATATGAAGAGGGAAGTAGCTGACTTCGTATCTCGGTGTCTCACATGTCAACAAGTGAAGGCGGAACATTTCAGACCCGCAGGTAAATTACATCCCTTAAGTATTCCGGAATGGAAATGGGAGAGTATAGGAAATGGATTTCATTATGGGACTACCTAAGACAAGAGGTGGACACGATGGAATATGGGTAATTATAGACCGATTGACTAAATCTACACATTTCATACCAGTAAAAAGTCGATGGTCTGTAGATATTCTAGCAGCACTATACAGAAAAGAAATTATCAAGTTACATGGAGTCCTTGTTGCTATTGTATCAGATAGAGATCCCCGATTCACATCACAATTCTGGAAGAGCCTACAACATTCACTTGGGACTAGATTGAATTTTAGCACCGCTTTCCATCCACAAACTGATGGTCAAACAGAAAGGACAAATCAAGTGGTAGAAGATATGCTCAGGGCTTGTGTCATTGATTTTGGAGGAAGTTGGCATGATCACTTGCCTTTGGTAGAATTTGCATATAACAACAACTATCAAGCAAGCATACAAATGGCACCTTTTGAAGCTCTATATGGTAAAAGTTGTCGATCACCAATATGTTGGAATGAAATAGGGGAAAGGCAATTTCTAGGCCCCGATTTAATGAGGGATTCTACAGAGAAAATCAAGCTCATTCAGGAAAGGATGAAAATGGCACAAGATAGGCAGAAATCTTATACTGACAATCGAAGGCGCAACATGAAATTTCAAGTAGGAGAACATGTATATTTAAAGGTATCTCCGGGTCGTGGTATTCGAAGATTTGGCATTAAAGGAAAGCTAACTCCAAGATTTATCAGTCCATTTGAAATCCTCGAAAGGATCGGTGAAGTGGCTTATAAATTGGCTTTGCCACCACAATTAGCAGGAGTTCATGACGTATTTCACGTCTCGATGCTGAAGAAGTATGTGTATGATCCAGATCACATTATCACTTATGACAATCTGGAGATTCAGAAGGACTTGACATATGAACAAATGCCAATGAAGATTTTGGAACGAGAAGTACGTCAACTCAGAAATAAGGTCATTCCTATGGTTAAGATTCAATGGAAGAAAGCATGGCCTTATGAAGCAACATGGGAAACAGAATCAGCTATGAAGAAAAAATTCTCGGAATTATTTAATTGTAAGTACACTCTCCTCAATCCATGAATTGAATTTGGGGACCAAATTCTTCTAAGTGGGGGAGGGTGTAGAGCCCCAAAATTTATAAATGTAATTTCTAGTTATTTAAATAATATTCTGGCATTAATTGGGCTAAATAATCAATATAAGGCCAAAATTGTGTTAATCAATTAACCCAACCCACTTATTGAAGTCCAAAAGGGTTTAGGACCTAGACCATTAGGTTTGGCCAATATTCTAGAAGGTATTTAAGCCTATCCACGGATATTAAGGATAAATACTAATAATATAAGATAATTATTTAGATAATTAACAAAAGAGTTTTTATAAATTGAAACTCTAAGCTACGATGACTGTAACGGTCTATCGTAAGACCGCCACAGCCATGTAACGCATGGGCACTCGACCGTTACATCCTGTTAGTTCCGTAAGTGAAGGGACTCATGAAAGGATTAGAACTTGATGTTCCTATCCACTATGGATCGACTTGGGAAGGATTGTAAAAACTCTAAGGACTCTTAGAGATTAGGATTTGATGAAATAAGGACTCTAAACTCGATCTAATCCTCAAACCGTAGCCTAAACTCTATAAATAGGGCACAGTTCTGAACTGTGCGACCCTTACTTTTTGGACGTAAAGAAGCAAGATAAGAAGTCATTATCTCAGGTAAGTTCTTTAGAATAATTTGTTTACAATACTTTAGACTAACTCCCCTCCGAATTTCACATCTTTAAGTCAAGAGGGCGTGGAGTTAGAGCCTAAAGAAGTTGCTGAAAAAGTTACAAGAGAAGGAAGGGATCTAGGGCAGGGTTCTGAACCAAATTCAGAAACTACAGTCTAAGTAAGAGGTAGGTTATCTCATGAATGGCAAAAATAACATGATAGGACTAAAATCCCTCTAGTTTGATTGAATTCCATGCATTATAGAGCATTGATTTCATGTTTTATTTGTTCTATGCACATCATGCACCTCTTAGCCAAATTAAAAAAATTAAAACATGACTATTCATCTATTCATGATTACCTATGCATGTAGATGGCCTTACTTCGTTAACATGACTAGAAACTCATCATGTTTTGATAAAAGACATGATGTGAGTTGATCTCTTAGTTTCTATGATTGCTTTCTGTTAGCAGATACTGTAGCGCACTATCATAGGACCGTCACTTTCAAGTAACAGCCCTACTACAGACCGTTAAAAACTCTGTAGTATTTGAATTGCACGGATGTTTCTAACGCGCTTGGACAGACGCGTTACATTCAAGTAACGGCTTGATCATGACCGTCACTTTCACTGTGACGCCCCCTCTTAAGACCGTTATATCCTGCGTTCTGTCAACCCTAAGACAGACAATAACTTCCCAATATTATTTATTGATTAAGCATAGTTACTTAAGTTTTAACCTGATTATATGATTTTTAGGATATCGGATTGTGCATGATAGGTATTGCATGTTTTGATATCTTAATGATATTTTAAGGATATGTTAATTTCATGCCAAAATTCTATAGTTTTGTACTATAAAGCATGACTTTTTAACATTGTATTGACGGAGTTTTTATCATGATTTTCACATTGATTATACATATCTCTCTTTGTCAATAGAGTCAATTCTATACGTACATGGCACATATTCCGGTATATTGTCATTAGTTCACACTTTGCACTATAGGAACACAATCTTGGATATGAGGACCTCTCTATTGGATATTCCTTCCAATGGACTAGGAAATCATTGTTTCAAGGCCTCCGTAATTCTCCGCGAGTCTGGGATTCCCACTAGGACGCCGAGTTGGTTGTATCAATGAAAGCCCATTAATTAGAACACTCTATCGTGGTTTTGATTCTTGAAATGCAACGGCCTTGAACTGGACCGTCAGACTCACGTAACGGCCCAGTGCCAGACCGTCACATTCCTCTGAGTCTACTTTTATCTTTCTGGACTCGGATCACTGTAACGGCCTATTACTGGCGCGTTACATAATGTAACGGCCCAGCAAATGACCGTTACATAGCTTGCATTTGTTAACCCAAGGTTTGACCAAGGGTTGATATTCCAATGATTCTAGACAAACCTTGATGATATAGAACTTGTCATATTACTTAAATTGATCTAAAAGAAATGGAAGTTAAGGAAAATACCGTTATGCTGTCGATTTATTTCTATGAGCATGACATTGTTTAAAGTGTATTTCTTGACTCCTACATTCTTATGTTGAAGCATTCATTCATTAATTTTAGTTATCATGAAATTATTAGAAGTGCTATATTCTTAGCCATACGTTACTGTTATACTACGTGGAAGTAGCTTAATTTATAACTGAAGATGCGATCGAGCACTGATTGTGTTTAAGGGCTCTATGCTAGTCCCCTCGGCTGATTGCCGGAAACATACTATTTTATAAACCATGGGGTATGATACTACTAGCGTCGCATTGCGCTGGGAGTACTATTTCTATAAATAAGTGAAGATCCACGGCACGACATGACATTCTTGCTTGATATTCCACAGAAATTGACGAAGCACTTGCTCTTAAGTATAAGATGCTAAAGTGAGGAATATGTGGCTTGCTAGTACATTCTCGATATATTCTTGTTCATGGAAGGTCAATATTATGTTCTTGTTATATTCTTGCTAGCTCATTCTTGATCATTCTACCTTACATGGTTATCTTGTTTCTATTGATTTGATCGCATGATTGATTCGCATTCGCATGATTTTACCTTATTCTTTAGAGCTAAATTGTTAATTACTTTAATAGTTCCTTTATGTTGATGCGAAGATACCTACTGGGCAAGTGTGTTCATGACCTATTTTCTAATGGTTTTCAGGAGATGGAAATAGTTCAGATTCGGATTCGGGCCATACTAGTAGCGGGTCCGGAAGCGAGTGAAAGTATTATAAAGATGAGAGTGAAGACTTAGGAAGTTAAAGTGTCTAGATTGAGTCAATGTAATTTTCCTATTTCTTGAGTCTAGTAGAATGAAAATCAAATTAGTGATTGTATCTTGAATATTGAGCATTATGAAATAAAGTTGAAGTTTGATTAAATCTCGTGCAATTGCATTTACTTGTGTGATTGTCTTGCGCTCTGATTGATTCTTGCTTGAAAGAGGCTTACCATGCCGGCTGTTCGCACTCCCCGAGCGAGTCTTCCGCTGTAATTAAAGGCTCGGGGCGTGACACGCCCCCTACTGCCTTGGTTATTTGTCATTGTATCAAGAGTCGGGGTCTTATTGTAAAATGTGGGTTGCTTATATATAGGACCCCATTCCCCCCATTTTATGTTAATGAAAGTTGCCATTTTATGAGTTCAAAATTCAAGTTTCTTGTGGAGAGAATCTATTAGTGGGGTGAGAATCCCTAGGGAGAGAATCCCACACACCCCTCTCTTTCTCTTTCCCCCTTCCCCAAATTCAAATCCCACCTCTCTCCTCCACCTCATCCTCCACCCAAGCTTCCACCTCCACTACCTTTCCACTCCCCTAGGTGCCATCATTCCCCTCCCACAAAATCCTACCAAATATCTCCCCTCCCTAGGAGAAGATTGTTTTTCCCAACATAATATCACTCCCCCCAACACAATCCTCTCTCTTCCCCATGTAATCTTCCCATTCCCAAGGGAAGTTTGAATATTTTTCCCTCCACTCTCACCTCCCACAAGCCCTAGACCACCCCAAATAGGGAAACCATCATCCCCCTACCCATCCCTCCTAGCCCCAAATTCGTAGCTCACTCTCTCACCACCTACTAGACCACCTCCCTGCCCCCATTCTCCCCCTCCCTCACCTTAGTTTGTCCCCTTCCATACCCCCTAACACCCAAGGGTTGCCTCCACACCCATCCACCCCCTTTCCCCTCCCATTTACCTCATCTCCCACCTCCCATTTCCAACCTGCACTTCTCAGTTCACAGGCAGCAGAGTACCAGCATCTTGCAGATTCAGCCATGACATAATCCTGGCGTCCCAGAAAGCCCAAGTGGTACTGTTGGAAGCGCCTCTTCGTCCTCTTCGCGACGGCAGTGGTCTCGATCCATTCTGAGCTCGTGGCTGCCCGGAGGAGCTGATCTCCCCAGACTACGCGCCTTCCTCCAGACTACCAACCTGAAGTGGGTTTCAGAGGCTCCCACGGCCATCATCTTGAATATCTGGAGGCAGGGCCGGTCTGGGATCATCTACGACGAGTCTACTTCTAGGAACAAGAAGCGGAACCCCGTTTGGCATCTGGAGCTAAGAGTTCTCAATTTTCTCCCTCAGGTGCGTTGTTCTGTCCACTCTGGGACTGAACAGACACCCAGTCAATGTTCGGGCTGCCTCCGTCTACTCCGACCTCCTTCGGCATTCTCGTGGGTCTCCATTTGAAGAGGACTCGACAACGAATCCAATGACTCCAGCCACGCCTAAAACAAAGCTCAGGAGTCCCCATCATGACCTCGTCTTCCTGCTGCTGTGGTATCGTAGTAGTCAAAACCAGAACTCAGGGACCCTATTCGTGGCCCTTCCTCGACAAGCACCGTCAACTAGGAAATCCCACAAAAATTAGACGTCATCCTGATCCAATCTCGAAGATTTTTCCACTGGTCTCGTTGACAGAAAAATTCAGGAGTGGTCGCACCAGTGCTAACATCGACTGCCTGTCCCCTATTCCAGAGCGCGGACAGAACCGACATCCTCCGTATAGTTAGTTCTTAGTTCATCCTCCCCTTCCCGCTTGGCCGGCTTACTGCCCCTCCCTATGGGAGGTAGTGTTTGGATGTAAGATTGACTTCCCCTCCCCTTGTTCAACCCCCTTGCATTGAGGAGTAGTGTTGAAATCCCTTAAACAGGTTGAAGCTACACCGGAGTAGCGTGTGGGGAACCCACGCTTCCCCGCTCACCCACGTCTTCTAGCGGGATCGGTTTCTTCAAACCGATCGAGTAAGTGCTCTACTCCTTGCTCTCATTTGGTGTTTGTTCATTCAATATTAGTTCATAACTCCGCTGGCTCGAGAGAGTGAGCGTCGGGTCCCGTTAGCACCTTTGCTTTCGAGAGGCCGCCGTAGGGAAGAGTGTGTGACCCGTGCCCTCGGCACAAAGTCGGCCCCATTGAGGCCTTCATACCCTTGGGAATAACTTTGGCCTTGCTGGCCCTCTACCAGCAAGGGCCCAACCCTAACAACCTCCACTCGGCATCGCCGAGTTACCCCCGATTTTGGGTGAGTGTCAGGTGAGTGGCCGCCGATATCGGTCCGTTTCTATTGCAAAGTGTGCTTGCTTGTTAAGGCCCAAGGTGCATCGGTCTTGTGACTATCACCCCTAAGGTGGTGTCACATCAATTGGTATCAGAGCAAGTTTAGACTTGTCTCTATCAAGCCTAAGTCCTAGGACCTTTGCATTGAGTCAACCATCCATCAAGTCATTCCCCTCCCTTACATGTCCACCCGTAGTGGAGCCATGTATCGACCCGATCCATCCTCTTCGGTTCCCCCCGTGGATCCCAATTCCAAACTCAATCAAGATGCCCGTAGGGAGGAACCCCAAGGTTAAATGGACCGGGTGGATGCCACCCTTGCCACCATCCTTGCCCAACTAGAGTCCCTTTCCACTCGATTTGCTCGGCTAGAAGAGTATGAGCCCCACCCAAGGAACAATGGTCCAAGAGCCCACTCTCCACATGCTGAAATTGATAGGGAGGATAGGAATGTTGACCCCTACCATGACTATGAGAGGCCTCGCCACCACCAACCTAATGAAAGGCGACCACAGGACGACCACCCAAGGAACAATGGTCCAAGAGCCCACCCTCCACATGCTCAAATTGATAGGGAGGATAGAAATGTTGACCCCTACCATGACTATGAGAGGCATCGCCACCACCAACATAATGAAAGGCATCCACAGGACGACCCGGACGACCCTCTCTTAAGGATGATCAAGGTAGAAGCCCTAAACTTTGATGGTTCCCATGAACCAAGTGCCTACTTAGAATGGGAGACCGCCATGGACCAATACTTTGAATGGTACCCTATGTCCAACCAAAGGAGAGTGAGGTTGGCCAAGATACACCTTACCAAATTAGCCAAGACTTATTGGCTAAACCAAGAGGGGTTAAAGAGGGTTAGGCGGGAAGAGCATATTGACACTTGGGAAGGTATGAAGAACCAACTTAGAAGCAAGTACCTACCCCTATCCTACCACAAAATGCTCTTAGATGAGTGGCAAAGTCTCACCCAAGAAGGGAAGACCGTGGTTGAATACATTGAGAAATTTGACTCCTATCTTTTGAAGTGTGGAGTTCATGAGGACCCGGCCGTCACCTTATCCCGATTTAGGAATGGGCTCCAAAACCACATCAAGAGGGAACTTTTCATGAGAGAAGTCGATAACCTTGAACAAGCCTACCAAATAGCTCGGGATGTTGAGCGATTCTCTAGAATCCCTAGGTTTGCCCCTCTCCGACCGACCGACCCCAAAGGCATGGGGCCCCGAACCACCCCGGCCCCCCCTATGAAGGCCCCTAGCCCAAGTGGGAATGTCCCATTACAGCCTTACTATCCCCCTCCCACCACCACTCCCAACAAGGCCACCCCTAGCCACCCTCCTCCAAGGAGGGAAGAGAGTTCCAAAGGCCCAAATGTTGGAGGGACCACCCCGGGTAGTGGGCGTCAACAGTGCTATCGATGTCAAGGATTTGGACACTTCGTGGGACAATGCCCATGCAAGGGGTTATCTAGTTTGCTAGTAGAGGAAGAAGCTTCCCCACCCCAAGGGGAACTTGAGAGCACGATTGAGGTCCATGAAGCTTCACTAGATTGGGAGGAAGAGTACGAAGCCATGTACCATGAGTCGGGTCTAGACCACACCATGACATCTACCGACACCCATCTAGGAGTGATTATATGTACCCTTACCAAACCCCAAGAAGAGGATTGGCATCGAACCTCAATCTTTCACACCTTTGTTAAGGTAGGAGGTCATGTGAGAAAAGTGATTATAGATAGTGAGAGTTGTGTCAATGCCGTGTCCCCCGGCACCGTAAATCTCCTTGGGCTTACTACCACTCCCCACCCAAGTCCTTACCGGGTCTCATGGATCAACAACAACTCCATCCCGGTCAACACCCGCTGCCTTGTGCCCCTCACCTTCTCTTCCTACCATGGCCAAATATGGTGTGATGCCATTCCCATGGAAGTAGGTAGCATCCTACTAGGGAGACCTTGGCTTTATGATGTGGATGGCACAATTTTGGGTAAGACCAATACATGCACCTTTGAGCATGAGGGGAAGACCATCCGTCTTAATCCCTCCCCACTACGTCCCATGCCCAAGAGGGACACACTCCCTCAAGGACATCACCCCACCACACCACAAGCATCGGGGAACTCCACCCCTCCAACACAATCCCTTACCCAACCGAGGTGAGACTTTGGGGTTGACCAAGGGCCTTCATCTCATAACCAAAAGAGAGCTTGAGGAAAAAATAGCTCAAGGGGTACCTTTATGTGCGGTGGTCATTTATCTAGGAGAGCCAACTCCCTCCAACCCCCATCCCATAGAAATCTGGCATCTCCTAGACGAATTTCATGACGTGTTCTCGGAGGAACTCCCGGACCAACTCCCTCCCATGCGTGATGTGCAACACGCAATTGATCTAGTTCCGGGAGCCACCCTTCCCAGCCTTCCTCATTACCTCCTCAATCCCACGGAATATTCCGAACTTCGGAGGCAAATAGAGGAACTCATTAGGAAGGGCTTCATCTGCATTAGCAAAAGCCCATGTGCCGTACCGGCCCTTCTCACTCCCAAGAAGGATGGATCATGGCGGATGTGTGTGGATAGTCAGGCCATTAATAAGATCACCATCAAGTATAGGTTCCCCATCTCTAGACTTGATGACATGCTTGACATGCTAGCTGGAGCCACTATCTTCTCCAAGATTGACCTTAAGAGTGGCTATCACCAAGTTCGGATTAGGCCCGGAGATGAGTGGAAAACGGCCTTCAAGACCAAGGATGGCTTGTATGAATGGTTGGTCATGACTTTTGGGCTCTCAAATGCCCCAAGTACTTTCATGCGTCTCATGACAGAGGTCCTTAGGCCTTTCATTGGGGTCTTTCTTGTGGTCTACTTTGATGACATACTCATATATAGTCAATCCCAAGAGGCCCACCTTGACCACCTTAGGCAAGTTTGCACCGTCCTTCGACATGAGAGTCTATTTGCCAACCTAGGCAAGTGTCACTTCATGACCACATCCATCACCTTCCTAGGATTTGTGGTATCTACCAAAGGTGTCTCCATGGACCCCGATAAGATCCAAGCTATTCTAGATTGGCCGGAACCCCACACCCTTCATGAGGTCCGAAGCTTCCATGGGTTGGCCACATTCTATAGGAGGTTTATTTGGGGATTTAGCACCATCACCGCCCCTATCACCGATTGCCTCAAAAAGGGGACTTTTGTATGGACCAAACCAGCCTCCAAAGCCTTCCAAGAGCTTAAAGAGAAAATGACCCAAGCCCCGGTCCTATGCCTACCCGATTTCTCTAAGGTCTTTGAAGTCATATGTGACGCATCCGGGATAGGAATAGGAGGGATCCTTAGTCAAGAGGGTCACCCAGTGGCCTTCTTCAGTGAGAAGCTCTGTGATGCTAGGACACGGTACTCTACTTATGACAAAGAGTTCTATGCCGTGGTTCAATCCCTCCGACATTGGAGGCACTATTTGTTGCCCAAAGAATTTGTCAGTTTTTCTGATCATGAGGCCCTCAAATACCTCAACTCCCAACAAAAGTTGAATGCCCGACATACCCGTTGGGTTGAGGACATCTAATCCTACACCTTTGTCATCAAACACAAGGCGGGAAGTGAGAATCGAGCGGCGGATGCCCTTAGTAGGAGAGTCTCTTTGTTGTCCACTATCCAAGTGGAGGTCACTGGATTCATGAGGCTAAAGAATGAGTACCCTGGCTACCCCGACTTTGGGCACATCTTTACCATCTTGACCACCCATTCTAGCAGGGAACATGAGGGTTTCATCTTGGAGGATGGGTTCCTCTTCAAGGGGCCAAAGCTTTGCATACCACGGACCTCACTCCGTGATTTTTTAGTTTGGGAATTACATGCAGGGGGGCTAGCCGGCCATTTTGGGGTTCATAAGACCATTGCTCTAGTTGAGGGTCAATTCTTTTGGCCAAGTCTCAAGAGAGACGTGGCCAATATTATGGGCCAATGCCGCACATGTGCTTCGGCCAAACAAGTGAAGCAAAACACTGGCCTTTACACCCCTCTCCCCATCACCGACCGTCCATGGCAAGACTTTGTTGCATCCCTATGGTTTTGATGATGTCTCACACTATAAATCAATCTTCTATCTCTAGATTTATGCTGGTTCATCATGTAAGTGAGTACAGTTCATATGTTGTTTCATTATTTCATCTATGTACACTGTTTGGTTAGTATGGACAGTAGTTGGTCGACCCACCCTTGCTGATGCGTCGACCCATCAGAACATTGATCGTCTGGGTACCAAAGTCTATACACCAGCTTGATCGATTAAGTCTGTACATTGGCATATCATCTTCAAGTCTGTACATCAGGCACCTTCTAACTGAAGTCTATACACTGGTCTTCATATTATAAGTCTGTACACTGCCCGACCGCTTCAAGTCTACACACTCGATTGTTAGGTCTTCAACCCTATACATTCAATTGTTAGGCCTAAGTCTATACACTCAACTGTTAGGTCTTCAACCCTATACATTCAAGTGTTAGGCCTAAGTCTATACACTCAATTGTCAGACCTTCAACTCTATACACTGCTACAGGAACCAAGTCCATACACTCTCCCGTTCAAATCCTTCTAAGTCTGTACATCAGTTTCACTTCTCCAAGTCTATACACTGGACTTTGTTTTACCAAGTGTGTACACTCCACATCTTTTCCTACGCTTGGCCAAGTCTATACACTCATACCTTTCCCTACGCTTTCCTGGCCAAGTCAATACATTGCTAAGCCTGTACATTGCATACTGCTCAAATGATCAAAGCTCAAAGTCTGTACAGCGTGAAGTCTAAACATTAGCTCAGGGGCTTCAAGTCTATACATTGAACTATTCTTCAAAGTCTGTACAGTGGCTTCGAATCGGCAGGTCTGTACATCGGCTTCATTCACTCAAGTCCATACATCCACAGTGGATCATCAAGTCCATACATCCACAGTGGTACTTCCATGTCTGTACAAAGCTGAAGCCTTCACAAGTCTGTACACTGCTTGAGCCTCACCAAGTCTGTACATCGCTTCAAGCGATTCAAGTCTATACAGCCTGCCTTCACATTCAGAGTCTGTACATCGGTCTTTCAGCGTCTCATGCATCGTCTCACTCTCGCAAAGTCCATACATTGGCTCAAGCTTGTCGAAGTCTAGACATCGCCGATTGGGCATCAAAGTCTGAACATTGGCCTCATGCTTCAAGTCTATACATTGGGTTGTCCGACCACAACTCTATACATTCAGTTGTTATATCTTGAGTCTATACAGTGCTCACAGCACACTCGTTCCAAGTCTGTACACTGGTTCGGCTTCGTGAAGTCTATACAGTGGCTGAAGCTTTGTAAAGTTTACACATTGGTAAGGCTCGTTTGCATTGTTCATCACATGTCTATACACTGCCATTCATGAGCTTATTCATTAAGTCTATACACTGCCTTCACATGCGCTTATTCATTAAATCTATACACTCTCTCACATTGTACACACTTACTCAGTTGCTGTTTCTGAAGTATATACACTCGTGTTCATAGCCTGAACTAACTAAGTATATACATTCCTTCTGTCTCTGTCTGCAGGCGATTCAGGTTGATGATTGGGCACGTGAACCGAGATTGGCACCTGGCACGTGATCCAAGAAACCAGGAACATGACACGTGGATGGCAACACAGTCAGGATGCTGTCATGTGGTCGAAATTCAAATGATATGGCAAAAAGTTCTTGGGCGGGAACCTGGAAGCCACACGCCTAATATCTGCTATAAATATGAAGCTTCGTCCTTCAGTAGAACAGTGATCGTGAAAAGAAAAAGCAGAAGCCATTTGTGTGAGACTGCACGATCCAGAAAGGAAAAAGAGCAGAGAGTTCCATATTGTCCAGATCCGAGAGGAGTATGTTCGAGAGAGAGAGAGCAGTGTCTATAGTTTGATGAATTGCTTCCTTTGAAGCTACATTTGTATTGGTTTCAGAACCGACTGCTTCTTCGTTGGCCCTTGTTTCTATTTTGTTTTCCTTTTATTTTGTTCATTCTTCTGATTCGAATTGGTTCCCCTCCAGTGTGTGGAGGAAGGGAGTGTTACTCCGGTTTCCCTCTGGGTTGCAGAGGAAGAGAGATCGGTGATCTCTGGTGTTGCTAGTGACAGGTTGTCATTAGCAGGTTCCCTCCGGTGTGTGGAGGAAGGGAGAGGTGTCTCCGGTTCTATTCTAGCTGGTAGCTGGAACAGGTTTCAAGTTCTGTGGGTAGCAGAGCTTGGTTGAGGGATTTGTTTCCCTTGGTTGTTCAAGCAGTGTGGCAGCATGTTGTTCGCAGACTGAGTCTGCAGTGTTCTAGCATTGTCTAGTGGAATCCTCATTCTAGTTGGAGTGAGGGGTGGATGTAGATTGCGGACTGCAATCGAACCACCTAAAAACCGAGTGCCTCTTCTGTGGTTTGTTGTTATTATCTGCGCTCTCCATCTGCTTGTCTCTTTGCTTCCATGTGATCAGTTCTTCATTCTCATTTACTTATACTGTCTTGTTTGGTGACTGCGTTTACATTTCTCTGTGTGCAGGTTCAGGAGGGACGTAAGCAGTAGAATTAATTTTCCGCCTAAGTTTTTACAAATTGGGAGTGATCTATTCACCCCCCCCCCTTCTATATCACTCTTGCTGCGCTAACATTTGGTATCAGAGCAGGTTTACGCCATGTGGATGAACGGTCAAGGAAATGCCAGTGGTCTTAGAACCTTCATGGCCGAAGGTCAATCCATTAGTCGCCCTCCGTATTTTGATGGTAGTAACTATCTGTTTTGGAAGAACATGATGGAAGTGTTTATCAAGGCTCAGAGCCATAAACTGTGGCGAGTAATTACTGTGGGGCCATATGATCTGCCACCAAACGAGGACGCTTGGACAGAAGACCATGTCAAGCTCTCTTCACTCAACTGGATGGCGCTGAACATCATCCAGTGTGCTGTTCATCCAGAGGAATATGCCCGTATATCTGCCTACAAGACTGCCAAGCGAATGTGGGATGAGCTGCAATTGATCTATGAAGGTACAGCTCAAGTGAAAGCCTCGAAGGTAAACCTCTACACTTCTAAGTATGAAATGTTTAGGATGAATGCAGAGGAGAAGATAACTGAAATGTATGCTAGGTTGTCCTTGATCACAAACACACTTAAAGGGCTAGGGAAGGATCTTGATGAGGCAGATATAGTCAGGAAAATTCTTAGATCTTTATCCCCGACATGGCACACTAAGGCCATTGTGATTGAGGAGTCAAAAGATCTGACTATCTTGACTGTGAATGAACTCATAGGATCCCTTATGACCTATGAGATGAATTTCCAAGGAGGTGGAGAAGGAAGTGAGAGGAAGGCTAAGAATGTGGCTCTAAGGGCATCCTGCAACAAGGGTAGCAACAGCGGGAGCAGCAGTAGTAGCCCCGAGTCCGAGTCTGAGCTTGAAGGTTTTTCAAATCTCGACCAGGAGGAGCAGGCTATGCTCACTAGACAGTTCAGAAAGTTTTTGAAGAAAAAGGGAAAGACCTTTAGGAAGAAGAAGCCACACTCTTTTAACAAGAATGCTAAATTTACCAGTTACAGGGATAGAAATCCTAAGAGACTGACTTGTTTTAATTGTAACAAGCAGGGACACATGAGAGGCGAATGCCCAGACCTCCAGAAGAAGGGTCCCTATCTTCAGAAGAAAAACATAAAGGTGCAGAAGAAGAAGAAGTCACAGGCGATGGTCTGCACATGGAGCGAGGAAGAAGAAGACCACGAAGACACTTCCTCAGAAGAATATGAAGATGGAATTTGCCTTATGGCAAATAGTGAAGAGGAGGTAATAAATATTTTTGAAAATTTCTCAATTGATGACTGGGAGGATGCTTATGGTGAATTGTTAGATAAATTTAATTCTCTTAGTAGAGAGCACAGAGTTTTGAAAAGAAAATTTAACACAAATGTTGAAGAACAAACTCTGGTCTGTGAGGAAAATGAGAAGCTAAAAGAACAACTAGAATAAATGACCTCACTAAGGAAAGAAAATGATAAGCTCATGGGAGAAATTCAAGAAAGTCAAAATCAGATCAATGAATTCAAAACTAAAATTGAAGAAAGCATGAATGAAATTAGAGTGAACTCAGAGAAATATGAAGCTGTGAAGAAAGTAAATGCTGAACTCCTAAAAAATTCTGAGTCCCTTCAAAAGGAACTGGAAGACAAACAGAAAGTCTTAGAAAAGTTTGTCCAAGGAAAAACTAGTTTAGATGCTATACTAGGGACTAGGGTCAGCTTCAATAAGGAGGGTCTAGGCTATGACCAAACCAACAAGAGACCCTTGCAATTCAAGACCATCACCTTCTGCCCAGAGAAGGGAAAAGAGAAGCTGGACACACCATCCAGCTCAAACAGCACTAAGGGAATTGAAAGTCCTAAAGAAAACATAAAAACCAGTGCTGGACAACCATTTAAGATGGGAATGAATTTTATGAAGAATATCACTAAGCCCACTCACCAGAACACAAATGGTAGATGGACCAAGAAAGTGAATCAGAATAAGAGCTGGAATTACAACAATCAGATGAGTCCAAACAGGACCTACTGGAGAAATAATTTTCATGGTCAAAAATATATTAATCAACAAGCTTACAGGAAATTTCCTAGGAATAGGAAGACTAATGAGTGGAATAGAACTCACTTCTCCAGTCCAGCTGGATTCAACTTTAATAAACCAGAAAGGAAGGTGCCAGAGAAAACCATGCTGAAGCAAATCTGGATACCTAAACACTTGATCAGAGATTTGAACAATGTCTTTGGACCCAACTCATCTTGGGTTCCAAATCACTCTGCTTGATGTATTTGTGTAGGTCGGCCTAGCAGCTGAAGACAACAAGTGGTACCTCGATAGTGGCTGCTCCAGGCATATGACAGGAGACCGATCCAAGTTTAGCAAGATAGAGATGAAACCAGGGGGTCTGGTCAAGTTTGGAGGAAAGAACAAAGGTAAAATAATTGGAGTTGGTACAGTAGGTAAGTCTTCCACAAACTCCATTGAAAAAGTCTTACTTGTGGAAGGGCTTCAACACAACCTGATTAGCATGAGTCAGTTATGTGACAGGGGTCACAGGGTTGTATTTGATGATAGTTCATGCAAAATTCTTGAAATAAATTCTGATGTGGTTAAATTTGTAGCCAACATGATTAATAATGTCTACATTGTAGACTTAGATGAGGAATCTGAATCTACTATTTGCTTATCTGCCAACTCTGAAAATGATGCTTTTGAATGGCATAGACGTCTAGGTCATGGTAGCTTTACAACTTTAAATAAATTGGTCAAGCATGATTTAGTTAGAGGCATGCCTAGAATTAAATTCTGTTGTGCCCCCTAGGCACAAGCATGTGCTATGTTGATTTGATGATAGCAATGCTGTTGTGTTTTGATGATAGCATCACCATGAGTGTTTTGATGACATTGTGTTTTGATGATAGCTTCATGATTGTGATTGGTATATCATCTGGAGAATGCACGTGTATGACTGATATATTGTTTGTGTTAGACTTCTGGTATGTGCATAGTCTATACATTGCATCGTGGGGTTTATGCTCTAAGTCTATACACTGCATAGCAAGCTCAAAGTCGATACATTGAGCATCTCATGCATCATTCGTCTAAGTCCATACATTGGACTGTAGTATGCATTTGGCGAAGGCATCGCAAGTCTAGACAGTGGACAACGTCTCGTGCATATAGCAAGTCTAGACATTGCACTGTAGCATGCATTTCTTTAAAGTCTATACATCGGACTGGTCTGCATAGGCTAAGTGTATACATCGTCCAGTACAATCATGCATTGTTCATGAAGTTTGTACAGCCTGTTGCATTGGATTTAAAGTCTATACATTGCACTGTTCCTTTCGTCTTCGTGCTGTTTTTCTCTTTAACTTCGTGTCACTTACTGTTGTTCCTCGTGTCATTTCTTTCTGGTCCCACTGCTTCATCACGTGTCGTGATAGCCGTGGCATCTTCCGTCTTCGTGTTGTTTTCACTTCATGCAGTCTTCTCCTAGTGTTGTCCTAACTTCGAGTCGTTTCTTTGTATTCTATCTTCGTGTTGGTTTTTCGCTTTAGACTTCATGTCTATCTCGCTTTGACCACACTCCGTGTCGATTTCAGTTTTCATCTTCGTGTTGTTTTCAACTCGTGTCGGTTACTGTTTCGTCTCCGTGTTGTTTCATGTCTCGTGTCGTGTTTCCTACACCTCGTGTCTTTGTCGCTTTTTGACTTCACCTCGTGTCGTTTTCATCGTCTTCGTGTCGTTTTTGTTCTATTGCGTGCAGGACATCGCAGCACCTCGTGTTGCTTTCTGTGCCACTTCGTGCCGTTCTCTGTGTAGTGTGTGTTTCTGTCACTACTGCACTTCGTGTCGTTCTTGTTTCACTTCGTGTCGTTTCCGTATTATGTCTTCGTGTTGTTCTTCCTAGACCTCGTGTCTTTCGTGTGTTGAAACCACACTTTGTGTTGGTTTCTATTTTTGTCTTCGTGTCGTTCTCAGTGCATCTAGTATTACTATTACATACCTCATGCAGCTTTAGTTCCTGTGGCCCTCAATTTCAATGCGTTGTATCTTCTTGTAGGTCGAGGAAGAACATTTCCACGTGACTGGGCAGCACGTGATCCGAGGCTGAAGGACTGACAGAATGCTGACACGTGGCCAAATATCTGGGTGGGAAATGTGGAGGACACACACGCCCAGTGCTGCCCTCCTGCTGGCTGCTGCTATATATATGAGCCTCCTTCCACAGAAGAAGGTTGATCGAGTTGGCGAGAAGAAAAGCTCATACAGAGAGCCACGATCCAGATAGAAAGAGAAAAGAGAAAGAAGAAGAGCAGAAGGAGAAGAAGAGAGGCAGAGAGCTCGAGAAGAGTGTGAAGAGAAGAAGAAGAAGAGAGAGAGAGAAGGAGTTCGTTCCTCAGATCTTTGGTTTAAAACCAGATCTGAAGTTGCTCATTGTTGAGCTATATTTTGTGCTTTATTGCTTCAGCTTTCCGTTGCTGTCTTGTTCTATTTTCATTTTCCTTTATACATTTCTTCAAGCTGTTTGTCAGCGGTTTGCAGAGGTGCTGCCTCTGGACAGCAAGCTGTGTAGCTTAGCGGGCAGTGGAGGTTTCCACTGGACAGGTAAAGCTGTAATCCTCAGCTGGCGAGACTTGGTCTCGGACGGGTTAAGCTGTATTCCCCAGCGGGTTCAAGCTGTGAGTCAGCGATGGCTAAGCTGTATTGCCCAGCGGAAGTAAGCTGTGATGCTCAGCGGTTGGCAAGCTGTGAGGCCCAGCTGATTGTTGGCAAGCTGTGTTGCCCAGCGGTTAGTGAAGCCACACTCGGGTTGAGTGTGGGGTGGATGTAGGTCTGCTGGACCGAACCACCTAAAAACCCTTGTGCATTGTGATTTGATTTGTTCATTTGTACTTCCGCTAGATGAATGCATAGGGGCGCTCCATGTGTCTTCTAACTAGTCGAATAGAATAGTTGATTAGCTTTAAGATTTGGTAAATCTGTCTAGTTAGCATCATAGTTCCTTTTTGAGCGAAATTTTATATGGGGTGAAAGTTTTTATAGGCCATATTCATTCACCCCCCCTCTGAATACTAGCACCGAACCCAACAATTGGTATCAGAGCGGGTCTCTGATCTAACAGATCTAACAATCTGCAGAGGATCCTGCTAACTGTTTAGTGCGTTTTCAGAGTGGATGCATTGTGCTCGTTGTCTTGTTTCACCGGTTTAGTGCTTTACCTTGCCCATTTGGTTTTGCTGCATTTCCTGTCGGTTGTTTTAGTATGTTGATTCTGTTTGCCATCTGTCCAAATGGATCGTCCTCCAATTTATGATGGTTCTAACTTTAAAAATTGGCTAGGAGGCCTAGTTGTGTATGTAGATTCCATTGATCCCAAACTATGGAGTTTACTATCCAAAGGCCCACATCGACTACCCAAAGACTAGACCAAGTGGTCTAGTGAGGACACGTTTAAGAACCGTGATAATGTCATAATTCTTAATATCTTGAGAGCTGCTGTTAATACTGATGTATATTCTTTTGCTCTCAGGTGCACATCTGGAAAGGAGATATATGATAGAGTCGTCTCTGTGCATAATCAGCAAGGTGATAGCTGCTTGATGGCCAACCGGGATGATGAAGATGAGATCTCATCTCAGGTAAGTTCTGAATCAGAAGGATACTCTTTCGATGAATTAATAGAGATGTATGAAAATTTGTTAGAAGTATCCAAGAAATTGAAATCTGAGAACAAAAAGTTGAAAAAAAAATGTGATAGAATAAATCTGAAAGATTCCTGTGAAAACTGTCCAAATATGAAAAGGTCTTATGATGCATGCATGCTAGATGTTCAGAATATTAAGAAACAAAATGATTCTCTAAAAATTGAAAAACAAACATGCTTAGATAAAATGTATGAACTTGAGAATCAATTGAATGATAAGAAAAATGAGCATCTAAAAGGCATGCAAGAACTAACTGAAGTTAATTCTGAATTGGACAAAATGAAATTGGAGAATGAGGATCTTCAAAAGAAGAATAAAACTCTTATTATCAGAATGAATGAAATCAATGAGGTTTCACAGTCCTCTTCTGCTAAATCAGATTGTAAAATATGCTCTGCTTTAAGAGAACGAAATGAAGATCTCTTTAGTGAGAATGAACGGCTAAATAAACAAATTGCCTCACTTAAAGATGATCACAAAAATCTGCTCGCTGAGAAAATTAAAGCAGAAGAAAGAGAAGATGAACTGATTAAAAAATTGAAGCACATGTCTGGAAGAGAGAGATGTGCTAACAATGAAATTCAAGATAAAAATCTTAAGGAAGAAAACACTGAATTAAAAGCTGAAGTTGAAAAACTGAAGTTGTTGAATACTGGCTTGTCTGAAAGACTTCTCACTACAGAAAAAGGAAAGGCTGTCTATGATGAAAATTCAGAAATTTTGAACAGCCTAAAACAAGAAATTGAGAAGTATAAAACTGCAAACCAAGTTCTAAGCGAATGTGTTAATTGCAGTGAACAGGAAATAGCCAGTTATGAACTTCACATTGCTAGCTTGGAAGATAAAATTCATAATCTGGAAACTTTAGCAATTGAGTCTGCTAAGAGTGAAGGAAAAATGAAAGATGTTATGAAAAGTGAGAATAAGAACTCTAAAAGGAGGATAAGCTGTAATTCTGATGTTAAGAACATCACTAAAAGCCAGCTATACAACACATTTGTGCAAGGTTCAGATGTAGCTAGTACTTCAAGGCAATCCCCAAAACAAAATGAAAATCAGAAATCACCTTCAAAACCCGTTTTCCAGTTCAGAGCCCAGAAAATAGAAAAACAAACAGAACCTGTTAAGGATAATCAGAAATTGAAAAGAAAGAGTCAAATAAAGAAGGTAAAGACTATTCCTGCTCATGAACAGAAAGCTGCTAGCTCGGTTGAGCCTGATGGTGTACACACTGTTCATGCTTCCTATACTCATTCACATACATCTAGGAACTCATATGATAGAAACCATGTTCCTAGGAAATCTGATGCCTCTTGTTACTACTGTGGTAGGCATGGTCATTATATGGATGACTGCAGAGTGATGATAAGTGATGATATGATACATGATAAAACATTTCCAAATAATCATCACCACCCCAAAAGAAACATGTCTTCCTCAAACCAACATATCATTTGTTACAATTGTAACAGACGTGGTCATAAAGCTGTTGAGTGTTGGTTTAGGCCTTCATGGGGATTTACTGGCTCAAGAGGTAAGCACCCTAGGTGCATTGAATGTGGCAAGTATGGGCATGCAGTCAAGGACTGCTGGTTTGTTCAGGGAAATCATTTTAATTCCAAATTTGTAAGATTCCCTCCAAACAAAAATTTCTTGGGCAGAAATAAAGCTGGTCTTAAAGAAAAGACTCTTGTTTGTTATGAATGTGGAAAACCTGGCCACCGAGCTTCTGAATGCTGGTGGGCAGGTAATGGTAAATCAAAAATTCATGCTTACAACAGAACAATTCATGCTCATTATCATAGGTCTCATGCTGCTGTTGATATGCATCATAGGACCAGAAAATCTACTGTTTCATGTAGATATTGTGGTAAACTTGGTCACTCTATGGATAATTATTTTCTAATGAAATTTGATGACCATGTTGCTAAGAAACTGTTTAGAACACCTGATAGGGGTAGTGCATGTCACGCCCCGAGCGTGGAAGATACCCGGAGACGCGTGACGAGTTTATATCAATCATGTCAATCAGAGTGGTCGTGTATTCGACACAAAGACAGAGATGCGCAAAAATAGCAAGATAACCCAATCCTTTATTTCATAATGAATAGACTATTACAAATCCAATACTCTGTTTAATAAAAAGGAAAAGAATACATATTTGACTCAAGAAACTAATAAAAAAAAACTAGATGACACTTGAGCAGCTCTATCACTTTCACTCCTGACCATTCCCATCTGATTGACTTCCATCGTCGTCGGACTTACCTGAAAAGTAAAAAGGGACAAACGGAATGAGCGAACACTCAGTAGGAAATTATATCTCAAGTACTAGCAAGAGGTTTAAGTGATTACATTTTTCATGAATGCAATAAAGCTATGCATGCTCGCATAAAACGACAAGATAGAGAGAATGTAATATCCAAGAATAAGATGAACAAATCATGAACTTTCAACAATATAACAAGTGTATTCAAGATATTCAAGCAAGTACGGTTAACAAGTCATGTCAAGAACTTTGGCTATCATGTATCAAGCAGGTAAATTACCCTTTTTCGGGCCACGCACTTCATGTCAAGTCAATTACGATTCAAGTGCAAGATGTGTGTGGAATGTCCAATCAAGCAAGTCAAGTACTCGGTATAATGTCAGATACCTTATCATTTTAACTCCCATAGGCACAAGTACTTTCGGGTGCTCCTCCCAGGACCAGATCGGGCCCTATATGCGCAGGCATTTATCATGTGTTTTGACATCCACTCTTGTTTATAGCCAACATAGAATTTCAATAATCAAGCTTGTAGACATGTATGACAACTTTGATAAATAGAGTCCAAAATATGACAAAGGACATAGATTGGCGATAATAACGGTAATAATCACGATTTCGATAAAACTAGGTAGAATATGGTTCCTTTAACTTGGGTACCATGACAAATCAATATGGACATTCTTTATATAGAATTGAGGTCCACATGAACAGTATATCAAAGGTAAGATACCCTCATTCTTATCATAGAATTGAGGTTCACAAGAATGGCATGATATGACATGATATCATCATCCCATTAAGAAATTTCTTATGATATACTCTTTGTATAATCATAAGGGCCGGTATACCATGTTTCTTTAGATTGACATGGCATTAATTGTGTCATAGGTTTTTAGGGTACAACCAGCTTAGTCGGCCTTGAGGGAATCCAAGGCTACGAGGAGTCTTACGGAGGTCTCTATGACTAACTCGCTAGTCCAAAGGAACGGAATGTCCAATGGAGAGCTTGTATGTCAATGAGAATTGAGTGTGATCGATAAAACAATCGTGAAAAGTGGGACTATACTCACAGAGTGGAGAATAGTGCCGATATATATATTATATGATATGAAACCATCGGCTAACAGAATCAGGATTAAAAAATCATTTTTTACAGTAAAATAACGACTTATGCTAAGTCGTTTCTCAAGTAAATAACGCCTAACAGAAGGGCGTTTACATATGTTTCCATTTTACAGAATTTTCAATATTTCAGTAATTTAGCTAAAACGCGCCCTAGGCAGGGGCGTTTCTTCACGATTTAACGCCTATACCAGAAGGCATCCTTTTTATTCACAATATTGGACAGGATATAATTAATTTCAGGAGTTATCAAAAACGCGCCCTTGGAAGGGGCGTTAATCATTAAATTCTTATTTTCACAGAATATATTGTTCGGGATTTTAACAGAAACGCGCCCTATGAAGGGGCGTTACTTTTATAATTCACGCCCTGTGATGGGGCGTTAACATATGGGAAACGGCCTTGTACAGGTCGTGAATTCAATAAATATCAGAAAGCACGATTTGCATGATAATCAAGGATAACAATCATAAAATCTTGATAATAAAATCAGTAGGGTTGAGGACAGAGGATCATGCATTAATGTAATCAGGATTTCATATATAATCAATTCTTAACATGGTTAATTCATGATTAAGTGAAATTAACGCCTGAGTACAGGGCGTCAAATATTAAATTGACGACCTGGGCAGGGTCGTGTCGTGTAAAGTAGCGCCCTTGACAGGGGCGTCTCTTTCAAAATATTTCAGAAAACACACCGAAACTATATATAAACCGTATGCATGACATGCTTATATATATATATCTTGCATTAATTTCATTTGGGCTACAGTAACTTGAGAAAACCTACCTTATGATAATCTGAAGATTGAACCGTGAAGGTTTCGGGAAGAGGATCGATGCTCTATTTAAGATGGTAGCTACTGGCTGATGGCTTTGATGAAGAACCCTTGTTCTTCGGTTCTGTACTCCTACAGGAACAGAAGAAGAAACATTTATTAATTTCTTCACCTATCGGAACAGAGGAGATTAGAAGAACGTTACCTTGTTCTTCACTTATGCTGCTGCGTCCTCAACCTGTAAGAGGAAAAGAGGATGAAGAACTATTAGTTCTTCATGTAACCGAAGCAAAGAGAAACTATATGAACTGCTATTACGTTCATAAGAAAAAGAAGAAGAAGAAGAAGAAGAAGAAGAAGAAGAAGAAATGTTCTTCACGTACCTGTGCGGTTCGATCGTCCAAATAGGTTTAGGGTTTGTTCGATCAAGATTATTTATAGGATTTTGGACGTCCTGTTAAGGTTAGTGTTCTAGTGGAAGTAATGCTTCCAATATAGAGTCCTTGCCCTATTAAATACTTACTGGATTAACATAATCCTTCCCTGGATAAGCTCCCGTGTCGAACGGAACTCGAATGGAATTAACGACTTAGGTCAGGGCGTCGATTCCCGAATTGACGACCTTGTTCAGGTCGTTTATTAAGAAGCGCCTTGTGTAAGGGCGTTCCTTGTTTTAAAACACGCCCAAGATAGGGGCGTTTCTTGGCCTTACCATTTTTGGCGTTTAGAATTTGACGCCGTGTTGTCAGGGCGTCCCTTCTTGAATCACGCCTTTGCTAGAGGCGTTTATAATTTAAATAGCGCCTTTATCAGAGGCGTTATTTTTATATTGTTTTATTTATCTATTTATTTGATTTATTTAAAAATATTTATTGTTATTAATATTTTATCAGGGTTGCTACACCCTCCCCCACTTAAAAAGAATTTGGTCCCCAAATTCAATTGCATATCATGTATACACGCGGAGAGTGTAGAGTATATACCTCTTAGAACAACTCGGGAAATCGTTTCTTCATAGATTCCTCGGTCTCCCATGTCGCTTCGTGTTTATGATTCTTATTCCATTGCACCTTGAGCATGGGAATAACCTTATTCCTTAGAGCTCGTATTTCTCGATCTAAGATCTTCATAGGCTTTTGTTCATAGGTGAGATCTTTCTGGATCACCAGATCTCCATGTTCAATAATATGAGATGGATCGTGCACATACTTCTTCAACATAGATATGTGAAACACATTATGCACGTCGGGTAATTGAGGAGGCAACGCGATGCGATAAGCAACCTCGCCAACTCTTTCGAGTACCTTAAATGGTCCGATGAATCTTGGCGTAAGCTTGCCCATAACACCAAATCTTCGTATGCCACGTCCAGGCGATATTTTAAGAAATACATGATCTCCAACCTGGAATTCAAGATCTCTTCTCCTTGTATCAGTATAAGCCTTTTGTCTGGTCTGAGCAACTTGCAATCTATCTCTGATTACTTGTATCTTCTCAGTTGTATCCCTTACCATGTCTGGACCTAATAGTTATTTTTCTCCAACTTCGTTCCAGCATAAGGGTGATCGGCAATTCCTTCCATATAAAGCTTCGAAAGGTGCCATTTGGATACTAGCTTGGTAGCTATTATTATATGCAAATTCCACTAGTGGCAAGTGATCGTGCCAGCTTCCTCCAAAGTCAATGATGCATGCTCTAAGCATATCTTCAACAACTTGGTTAGTTCTCTCGGTCTGACCATCTGTTTGAGGATGAAAAGCAGTACTAAAGTTGAGCCTTGTTCCCAACGAATGTTGTAGTCCCTTCCAAAAATGAGAAGTAAAACAGGGATCTCTGTCAGACACGATTGAGACAGGAATTCCATGTATCCTGACTATCTCTTTGATATATAATGCAGCTAAGACATCAATTGACCATCGACTCTTGATTGGCAAGAAATGCGCCGATTTAGTCAATCGATCAATAATAACCCATATTCGATCATGTCCTCCTTTTGATTTGGATAAACCCATGATGAAATCCATACCAATGTCCTCCTACTTCCACTTAGGAATATCTAGAGGATGTAGTTTTCCAGCAGGCTTTTGGTGTTCTGCCTTGACCTGTTGGCATGTGAGACAGCGAGATACATAGTCTGCTATTTCTCTTTTCATATTAGGCCACCAAAAGTTCCTCTTTACATCTTGGTACATTTTGGTTGATCATGGATGAATAGTGTACCTTGATCTGTGAGCTTCATCTAAGATCTTCTTCTTTAATTCCGGACAATTGAGTATACAAGTTCTACCTTTGAATAATAATCTTCCATCAGAAGTTAGTTGAAAATTAGATTGTCCTTCTAATCTGCCTTTGATTTCCACTAACATAGGATCATCATCCTGAAGCACTTGTATCTCCGATAATAAATCTGACTGTATGCTTACATGAGATAATGTGACAAATTTGGCTTCCTTTTCCAAGCTTATATTGAGCTCAGAGAATTGTTCTAGCAACCTCCATTCTTGTATCATACAATTGGCTATCATTGCTCTCGGCTTTCGACTAAGGGCATCAACAACATAATTACCCTTTCCGGGATGGTATTGTATATTGAAGTCGAAGTCCTTGAGATATTCTAGCCAGCGTCTTTGTCTCATGTTTAGCTCCTTTTGTGAAAATAGATATTTGAGACTTTTGTGATTGGAGTATACAGTAAACTGCACTCCATATAAGTAGTGTCTCCATATCTTTAGGGCAAATACCACCGCGGCCAGTTCTAAGTCATGGACGGGGTAATTCTCCTCATGCTTCTTCAGTTGACGTGAAGAGTATGCTATGACCTTTCCTTGTTGCATTAGGACACATCCGAGGCCAATGCCAGAAGCATCTGTGTAGACCTCGAATTTTTCTCCTTCTATTGGTAGAGCTAACACCGGAGCTATAGTGAGATGATCCTTGAGAGTTTGGAAACTTCTTTCACATTCCTCACTCCATTCATATCGGATCTCCTTACGAGTTAATCTTGTAAGTGGTACGGTGATCCTAGAGAAATCTTTGATGAATCGCCGATAATAGCCTGCAAGACCTAAGAAACTTCTGACCTCGCTTGCATTAGTGGGTCTTTCCCAATTTTTCACAGCTTCAACTTTTGACGGATTTACAGATAATCCGTCCTTTGATATGACATGTCCGAGAAAAGCCACTTCTTCAAGCTAGAACTCGCATTTGCTGAGCTTAGCATATAGTTGATTTGTCCTCAAGATTTGCAATGCAATCCTCAGATGCTCTTCATGTTCTTCCTTAGTTTTGGAATATATCAATATATCATCAATAAAAACCACCACAAATTGATCTAGATACGGCCTGAATATGCTATTCATTAACTGCATAAAGGCAGCAGGGGCATTTGTTAGTCCAAAAGGCATAACAACAAATTCGTAATGGACATACCTGCTTCTGAATGCAGTCTTATGAATGTCATCATCCTTGATTCTTAACTGATGATATCCCGACCTGAGATCAATCTTGGAGAAATATTTGGATCCTGAAATCTGATCAAATAACTCGTCGATTCTCGGCAGTGGATACTTGTTCTTGATAGTGAGATGATTCAACTGTCGATAGTCGATGCACAATCTCATGGATCCGTCCTTCTTCTTCACAAACAAGACTGGTGCTCCCCACGGGGAAGTACTTGGTCTAATAAACCCCTTTCGAATTAGTTCCATCAACTGCTCCTTCAACTCTTTGAGTTCTGCAGGGGACATTCTATAGGGTGCCTTTGAAACAGGACCAGCACCAGGGACTAAGTCAATGGTGAAGGCCACTTCTCTTTGAGGGGGTAATCCCGGCAAATCTTCCGGAAATACGTCTGGAAATTCTTGCACTACCTGAATGTCTTCTATCTTAGTGTCCTTCGTTTCCTTAACTGTGACAAATGCAAGGAAAGATACACATCCTTTCCTGACGAGCTTGCTTGCTCGAAGAGCCGAAATAAGAGGGGATTTGCTCCGACTCTTGGGGCGAGTAAAGACTAATTCTGGAAAACCTTTGAAAGCAATTTGGCTATTGCGGCAATCAACCGTTGCCTGGTATTTGGATAACCAGTCCGCTCCCAGTATAACATCATACTCCTTTAGATCGAGGCATATGAGATCTATAGGTAAATTCCTACCTTGAACCATTACCTCACAGTTTTGGTAGTGATGAGTAATATCATTTTCGCTTCCAAGAGGAGTAGTTAGAACTATTTTTATCCATTCTGGTTCTAACGGTAACGGGTCGGCAAACTTCTTAGAAATAAAGGAATGTGATGCACCCGTATCAAATAAGACATAAGCACTTTTGGAACAAATTTTCAATGTACCTTCCACTAATCCGCCTTCTTCTTCAGGTTCGGTCTCCTGGATTGCATGAAGACGAGCATTCTTCGTCACCGGGCGTTTACCATCACCGGCTTGGTCATTCATTAATGGACACTCGGGAATCCGATGCTCACGGCTTCCACAACGGAGACAAGCTCCTAATTTCCTCCAGCATTCTTCGGTCTTGTGACCAGCCTTGTCACAATGCTTGCATACTGTATTAGAAGGTGTAGTGGTGATAGAGAAGGGCTTGGATTTCTTGAACTTGGAATCTTGAGAGGATGAACCTCCATTATTGGGCCTCTTCTTAAAGTTGGGTTTGAAAGAACCCGAACCTGTGACTTGCTCCTTCTTATCTTTTCCACGGATCCTATCAGATAGTTCCGTGGCATCTTCAAGTAATTGAGCTTGGCGCACTATTTCAGAATAAACTTGGATGTCCATAGGCGCCAGTTGAGTAATATAGTGGGGCCTAAGCCCATTAAGAAATCTACGGGCTTTCATCTTCTCTGTGCTAATAAGATGCTTAGCATATCTAGACAACCTGGAGAACTGAGCTTCATAATCTGCTAATGATAAGGATCGTTGCTTTAATGCAGCGAATTTTGCAGCCTTCTTTTCTTGGACTCGGTCCGAGAAATATTGAGCATTGAAGTATTCCACAAATTCTTCCCATGTTACTTGAGTAGGATCGATGGTTGCTTCAATAGACTCCCACCAGCATCTAGCATCTTTCTCTAACTGGAATGTAGCTAATAGAACTTTGTCCTGGTCCGTGCATTGCATGACACGGAATATGCGTTCGGTTTCCCGAACCCAATGCTCGGCATCGTCCGGATCGGTCGATCCCATAAACTTCGGGGGATTCATGTTCTTAAAGGCTTGGTGTAAGCTTCCAGCTCGTGGAGTACCATCTTGTGCTACCTGTTGTAGCAATTGAGTCATCCCTTTAAGGGTACGCTGCATGTTGTGCCATTGAGCACGTTCGGTAGCCATTATCCTACAATTACGATAGCTACGTTAGTATTATATCACTGTGATCTTATTAAAAGACTCATTGACTCTTAACCCTTGGTTCTACCCAATCTCACTTGGTTAAACGTTCAACTTATCCTTGGACTTGGGTTTTTCCTAGGAATTGAATACCTTAGGCTCTGATACCACAAAAATTGTCACGCCCCGAGCGCGGAAGATACCCGGAGACGCGTGACGAGTTTATATCAATCATGTCAATCAGAGTGGTCGTGTATTCGACACAAAGACAGAGATGCGTAAAAATAGCAAGATAACCCAATCCTTTATTTCATAATGATAGACTATTTCAAATCCAATACTCTGTTTAATAAAAAGGAAAAGAATACATATTTGACTCAAGAAACTAATAATAAAAAAAAACTAGATGACACTTGAGCAGCTCTATCACTTTCACTCCTGACCATTCCCATCCGATTGACTTCCATCGTCGTCGGACTTACCTGAAAAGTAAAAAGGGACAAACGGAATGAGCGAACACTCAGTAGGAAATTATATCTCAAGTACTAGCAAGAGGTTTAAGTGATTACATTTTTCATGAATGCAATAAAGCTATGCATGCTCGCATAAAACGACAAGATAGAGAGAATGTAATATCAAAGAATAAGATGAACAAATCATGAACTTTCAACAAGATAACAAGTGTATTCAAGATATTCAAGTAAGTACGGTTAACAAGTCATGTCAAGAACTTTGGCTATCATGTATCAAGCAGGTAAATTACCCTTTTTCGGGCCACGCACTTCATGTCAAGTCAATTACGATTCAAGTGCAAGATGTGTGTGGAATGTCCAATCAAGCAAGTCAAGTACTCGGTATAATGCTAGATACCTTATCATTTTAACTCCCATGGGCACAAGTACTTTCGGGTGCTCCTCCCAGGACCAGATCGGGCCCTATATGCGTAGGCATTTATCATGTGTTTTGACATCCACTCTTGTTTATAGCCAACATAGAATTTCAATAATCAAGCTTGTAGACACGTATGACAACTTTGATAAATAGAGTCCAAAATATGACAAAGGACATAGATTGGCGATAATAACGGTAATAATCACGATTTTGATAAAACTAGGTAGAATATGGTTCCTTTAACTTGGGTACCATGACAAATCAATATGGACATTCTTTATATAGAATTGAGGTCCACATGAACAGTATATCAAAGGTAAGATACCCTCATTCTTATCATAGAATTGAGGTTCACAAGAATGGCATGATATGGCATGATATCATCATCCCATTAAGAAATTTCTTATGATATACTCTTTGTATAATCATAAGGGCCGGTATACCATGTTTCTTTAGATTGACATGGCATTAATTGTGTCATAGGTTTTTAGGGTACAACCAGCTCAGTCGGCCTTGAGGGAATCCAAGGCTACGAGGAGTCTTACGGAGGTCTCTATGACTAACTCGCTAGTCCAAAGGAACGGAATGTCCAATGGAGAGCTTGTATGTCAATAAGAATTGAGTGTGATCGATAAAACAATCGTGAAAAGTGGGACTATACTCACGGAGTGGAGAATAGTGCCGATATATATATTATATGATATGAAACCATCGGTTAACAGAATCAGGATTAAAAAATCATTTTTTACAGTAAAATAACGACTTATGCTAAGTCGTTTCTCAAGTAAATAACGCCTAACAGAAGGGCGTTTACATATGTTTCCATTTTGCAGAATTTTCAATATTTCAGTAATTTAGCTAAAACGCGCCCTAGGCAGGGGCGTTTCTTCACGATTTGACGCCTATACCAGAAGGCGTCCTTTTTATTCACAATATTGGACAGGATATAATTAATTTCAGGAGTTATCAAAAACGCGCCCTTGGAAGGGGCGTTGATCATTAAATTCTTATTTTCACAGAATATATTGTTCGGGATTTTAACAGAAACGCGCCCTATGAAGGGGCGTTACTTTTATAATTCACGCCCTGTGATGGGGCGTTAACATATGGGAAACGGCCTTGTACAGGTCGTGAATTCAATAAATATCAGAAAGCACGATTTGCATGATAATCAAGGATAACAATCATAAAATCTTGATAATAAAATCAGTAGGGTTGAGGACAGAGGATCATGCATTAATGTAATCAGGATTTCATATATAATCAATTCTTAACATGGTTAATTCATGATTAAGTGAAATTAACGCCTGAGTACAGGGCGTCAAATATTAAATTGACGACCTGGGCAGGGTCGTGTCTTGTAAAGTAGCGCCCTTGACAGGGGCGTCTCTTTCAAAATATTTCAGAAAACACACCGAAACTATATATAAACTGTATGCATGACATGCTTATATATATATATCTTGCATTAATTTCATTTGGGCTACAGTAACTTGAGAAAACCTACCTTATGATAATCTGAAGATTGAACCGTGAAGGTTTCGGGAAGAGGATCGATGCTCTGTTTAAGATGGCAGCTACTGGCTGATGGCTTTGATGAAGAACCCTTGTTCTTCGGTTCTGTACTCCTACAGGAACAGAAGAAGAAACATTTATTAATTTCTTCACCTATCGGAACAGAGGAGATTAGAAGAATGTTACCTTGTTCTTCACTTATGCTGCTGCGTCCTCAACCTGTAAGAGGAAAATAGGATGAAGAACTATTAGTTCTTCATGTAACCGAAGCAAAGAGAAACTATATGAACTGCTATTACGTTCATAAGAAAAAGAAGAAGAAGAAGAAGAAGAAGAAGAAGAAGAAGAAATGTTCTTCGCGTACCTGTGCGGTTCGATCGTCCAAATAGGTTTAGGTTTGTTCTATCAAGATTATTTATAGGATTTTGGACGTCCTGTTAAGGTTAGTGTTCTAGTGGAAGTAATGCTTCCAATATAGAGTCCTTGCCCTATTAAATACTTACTGGATTAACATAATCCTTCCCTAGATAAGCTCCCGTGTCGAACGGAACTCGAATGGAATTAACGACTTAGGTCAGGGCGTCGATTCCTGAATTGACGACCTTGTTCAGGTCGTTTATTAAGAAGCGCCTTGTGTAAGGGCGTTCCTTGTTTTAAAACACGCCCAAGATAGGGGCGTTTCTTGGCCTTACCATTTTTGGCGTTTAGAATTTGACGCCGTGTTGTCAGGGCGTCCCTTCTTGAATCACGCCTTTGCTAGAGGCGTTTATAATTTAAATAGCGCCTTTATCAGAGGCATTATTTTTATATATATTTTATTTATCTATTTATTTGATTTATTTAAAAAACTTTATTGTTATTAATATTTTATCAGGGTTGCTACAGTGCAGGACCCAAGACTGCTTGGGTCTCTACAGGATCAACTTGATTGACTTGCTGCAGGTGTGCCTTGGAAGGAGAAATAGAAGGGGTCAACTAAGGCACTCAAAAAAAAAATCCCATGATTCAATTCAGGTCAGTTCTGAAATCTATTTTAAATTCCATTATCTGAAATTGTGAGCATGAAAATTGTGAGTTTCATGTTGATTTTCTTGGTTGATTTTTTTAATGAACTCTTCATCTCTAGCTGATCAGTCTGCATTCCAGACTCAGCTATTGAATTCAATTCTGCATATCTGATGCTCTTCTCTTGCTATATGTTGAACTAAATTTGAATGCTTCTTTAGTGTATACAGTTGATGCACTATATAGACTCTGTGTCCATGCATGTGTTTTGTGTTAATGCATTGCATGCTTGTTATTGAATACATACTTGGACTGATTGTGTATAGACTGATTGTCATTGCATGTGTCAATGATGCTGTTTAATGCATGAAGGACTGCTTTATGTTGCATTGTCCTTGTTAACCCTGGTATATCAAATGGTAAGTTACTAAAAGGCAGGGAAATCTGCCTGGAGGTTCCTACCATGTGTGAGATGGTCTTTGAGACCAGGTTCTCTGCCAAGTACCAAGGGTCTAGTCCTCATGTAGAACAGTGTACTGCATCATATTTTTGAAAAATCTGAAAAAGGATAAAAATGTGCATGACTTGGATGCATAAACTTGAATTGATTGCATACTTGCCTCATATATCATTGTTGCATAGTCTGCATGTAGAACAGTCTAGTGCATAGCATATCCTTGCATCATGATGTCAGGGGGAGCTGAGAGTTTTTCTGGTCAATTCATTGAATCCTCACTGTCCCCATCTAGTTCTTTCATATCTTTTGACATCAGGTGCTCTAGGAACTCAATGCCTAGTGCTATCATTTCCTTAACCTTCTCTGAACAAATGTTCTGTTTCTGGTTTAGTACATTGAGTTGTGATTATGACAATTGTTCACTTATAAGAATCACATTTACAAATTGAAAAGAACTAAAGGTTTAACCTTTATAAATTGGAGAGTTAAGTGTCTGCACTTCAGAATTTGAGATAAAAGAAAACTTTTATAGCTCTTAATCTTTGTCTCATGGTAAGATTAGAAAAAAGTTTTTGTAATGCCTAATGTGTTGATCTGGAAATTTCTAGAACAGGCTAATAAGAGTGTGTACTGACTTTTTAAACAATCACTCTAAAAGAATTAAGGGCAGCAGTAAATAAGATCATAAAAGTAAAGAACTGAACATTGTGACAGAGCAATGGTTAATTGCACTGAGAAACTGTGAACTCCTCCAATGAAGCAAGAAAATTCACATGTCATGAAGTGCCTCAAGCTAACTCTGTTCATAGGGTCAAATCTATAGGGGGAGTCCTCACCAAGTAACTGAGGGTACTGGCCTCTAATCAAGGTATACCCTTAATGTCAAAAGTGAAGACTATTCTTTGTGGATTTTGATTTGAAATAGGTCTAGTAGTTTATGCCTAGTAACTGGGGGTACTTGCCTCTGATAAAGGTGTACACCTAATGTCAACAGCATAAATGCCACAAGTCTATTCACTTAGTTCAGGTTCTGAAAATTAAAAAGTGAAATTAAACTGCTGTAACCCTTCGAAAATCAAAAGTCATTGAGTGAAAATTATTTTTCTCAATACATATTCAAGTTGCCTTTCTTGAACTTCCATGTTTAGACACAAAAGGGTATTATTTCAGACTTATCTATTAATACCATGTGCCCTATATTCATTGCTATAAATGGAATCTAAAACTCTTTTTCAGGGGTCAGGTGTTTTACTCTAGATTTATCACTGTTAAACCTGAATTTTTGAAAATTGTATGTTGATGATTATTATACTTTAACTATTGTTTATAATCAGGCTTATTCTCTGAACCAATGATTCAGGTGTTGTCTAGTGACCCTCCTACCTTTTCTACCTTGGTTATCTGTTCATATTCCTTCTCAAAGGGGGAGCTTTTATTTAGGGGGAGAAATAATTCAGGGGAGTCTTACATTCAGGGGGAGAATGTTCTAGAGGAATTTGCCTTCATATTGTCATGTTGCACTCATATTTTTACAGTTTTTTTTCTCTTTTTGATCATGTCAAAGGGGGAGAAAAATTTGTGTGTGACTCACTGTCACAGTGTGTTGCCATCATCAAAAAGGGGGAGAATGTTGTGCCCCCTAGGCACAAGCATGTGCTATGTTGATTTGATGATAGCAATGCTGTTGTGTTTTGATGATAGCAACACGATGAGTGTTTTGATGACATTGTGTTTTGATGATAGCTTCATGATTGTGATTGGTATATCATCTGGAGAATGCACGTGTATGACTGATATATTGTTTGTGTTAGACTTCTGGTATGTGCATAGTCTATACATTGCATCGTGGGGTTTATGCTCTAAGTCTATACACTGCATAGCAAGCTCAAAGTCGATACATTGAGCGTCTCATGCATCATTCGTCTAAGTCCATACATTGGACTGTAGTATGCATTTGGCGAAGGCATCGCAAGTCTAGACAGTGGACAGCGTCTCGTGCATATAGCAAGTCTAGACATTGCACTGTAGCATGCATTTCTTTAAAGTCTATACATCGGACTGGTCTGCATAGGCTAAGTGTATACATCGTCCAGTACAATATTGCATTGTTCATGAAGTTTGTATAGCCTGTTGCATTGGATTTAAAGTCTATACATTGCACTGTTCCTTTCGTCTTCGTGCTGTTTTTCTCTTTAACTTTGTGTCACTTACTGTTGTTCCTCGTGTCGTTTCTTTCTGGTCCCACTGCTTCATCACGTGTCGTGATAGCCGTGGCATCTTCTGTCTTCGTGTTGTTTTCACTTCATGCAGTCTTCTCCTAGTGTTGTCCTAACTTCGAGTCGTTTCTTTGTATTCTGTCTTCGTGTTGGTTTTTCGCTTTAGACTTCGTGTCTTTCTCACTTTGACCACACTCCGTGTCGATTTCAATTTTCATCTTCGTGTTGTTTTCAACTCGTGTCGGTTACTGTTTCGTCTCCGTGTTGTTTCATGTCTTCGTGTCGTGTTTCCTATACCTCGTGTCTTTGTCGCTTTGTGACTTCACCTCGTGTCATTTTCATCATCTTCGTGTCATTTTTGTTCTATTGCGTGCAGGACATCGCAGCACCTCGTGTTGCTTTCTGTGCCACTTCGTGTCGTTCTCTATGTAGTGTGTGTTTCTGTCACTACTGCACTTCGTGTCGTTCTTGTTTCACTTCGTGTCGTTTCCGTATTATGTCTTCGTGTTGTTCTTCCTAGACCTCGTGTCTTTCGTGTGTTGAAACCACACTTTGTGTTGGTTTCTATTTTTGTCTTCGTGTCGTTCTCAGTGCATCTAGTATTACTATTACATACCTCATGCAGCTTTAGTTCCTGTGGCCCTCAGTTTTAATGGGTTGTATCTTCTTGCAGGTCCGAGGAAGAACATTTCCACGTGACTGGGCAACACGTGATCCGAGGCTGAAGGACTGACAGAATGCTGACACGTGACCAAATATCTGGGCGGGAAATGCGGAGGACACACACGCCCAGTGCTGCCCTCCTGCTGGCTGCTGCTATATATATGAGCCTCCTTCCACAGAAGAAGGTTGATCGAGTTGGCGAGAAGAAAAGCTCATACAGAGAGCCACGATCCAGATAGAAAGAGAAAAAAGAAAGAAGAAGAGCAGAAGGAGAAGAAGAGAGGCAGAGAGCTCGAGAAGAGTGTGAAGAGAAGAATAAGAAGAGAGAGAGAGAAGGAGTTCGTTCCTCAGATCTTTGGTTCAAAACCAGATCTGAAGTTGCTCATTGTTGAGCTATATTTTGTGCTTTATTGCTTCAGCTTTCCGTTGCTATCTTGTTCTATTTTCATTTTCCTTTATACATTTCTTCAAGCTGTTTGTCAGTGGTTTGCAGAGGTGCTGCCTCTGGACAGCAAGCTGTGTAGCTCAGTGGGCAGTGGAGGTTTCCACTGGACAGGTAAAGCTGTAATCCTCAGCTGACGAGACTTGGTCTCGGACGGGTTAAGCTGTATTCCCCAGCGTGTTCAAGCTGTGAGTCAGCGATGGCTAAGCTGTAGTGCCCAACGGAAGCAAGCTGTGATGCTCAGCGGTTGGCAAGCTGTGAGGCCCAGCTGATTGTTGGCAAGCTGTGTTGCCCAGCGGTTAGTGAAGCCACACTCGGGTTGAGTGTGGGGTGGATGTAGGTCTGCTGGACCGAACCACCTAAAAACCCTTGTGCATTGTGATTTGATTTGTTCATTTGTGCTTCCGCTAGATGAATGCATAGGGGCGCTCCATGTGTCTGCTAACTGGTCGAATAGAATAGTTGATTAGCTTTCAGATTTGGTAAATCTGTCTAGTTAGCATCATAGTTCCTTTTTGAGCGAAATTTTATATTGGGTGAAAGTTTTTATAGGCCATATTCATTCACCCCCCCTCTGAATACTAGCACCGAACCCAACAAATTCAACTCGATATCAAAAGCATGTGATGCCTGTGCTCTAGGCAAACAGACCAGAAATTCCTTTAAATTGAGATCTGAGCCATTGTCTTCTAGACCAATGGAACTTCTTCATATGGACCTTTTCGGTCCCACTAGAACTCAGAGTCTTAATGGAAACAGGTTTGGCTATGTCATCATAGATGACTTCTCTAGATATTCATGGATATTTTTCTTAGCAAATAAGAGTGATGCATTTCAAAAGTTTAATCTATTTTTCAATAAGGTCAAACAAGAAGAGAAATACAAGGTCTGTTCTATTCAATCTGACCATGGAGGTGAGTTTGAAAACTCCATGTTTACTGATCTTTGTGAAAAAGAGGGACTAACTCACAGGTTTTCTTCTCCCAGGACACCTGAACAGAATGGGATTGTGGAGAGAAGAAATAGAACTGTGGTGGAGATGGCCCAAACTATGTTGATTGAAAGTAAATTACCTAGAAGGTTTTGGGCAGAAGCGGCCAATACAGCAACTTACATAATCAACAGGGCCATGGTAAGACCCATTCACAAGAAAACACCATATGAGCTTCTAAAAGGTAAGAAACCAAACTTGTTTCATTTCAGAATTTTTGGAGCAAAATGTTTTATTCATAACAATGATAAGAAAGATTTAGACAAGTTTGAAGCTAAAAGCTCCCCAGGAATATTCTTGGGTTACTCTGAAGTGTCAAGGGCATATAGGGTATTTAACATATCAGATCAGAAAGTGGAAGAGTCTCCACACATCCTTTTTAGTGAAAAGAAAGATGTTTCTAATGTTGAAAATCTTGACAGGGATTCCAATCATGATGGGGATTTTCTAGAAGACCAACAAGAAGAAGAGAAGACTCAGCCGAGTGGAGAAACAAATTCCCCCAATCAGGAAGGGCCAAGAGAAACAGGTGAGTCTTCAACAAATGTTAGATTTCTTAAAGACCATCCATTAGATAATGTCATAGGCCATCCTGAAGATCCTCTTCGGACTAGGTCTCATTTTAAAAATGTGAATAATGATGACTTAATTTCTTTAGTCTCACAAATTGAATCCAAAACAGTAGAAGAGGCCTTGGCTGATCAAGCTTGGGTCAATGCTATGTGTGAGGAATTAGGTCAGTTTGAAAGGAATAATGTCTGGGAGCTTGTCCCAAGACCAGATGGTATTAATATCATAGGAACCAAGTGGGTGTTCAAAAATAAGATGAATGAAGATGGAATCATCTCGAGGAATAAGGCTAGATTAGTAGCCAAAGGCTACTGTCAGGAATTCGGTGTAGACTTTGATGAATCCTATGCACCTGTTGCTAGGATGGAAGCTATAAGATTGTTGCTTGCCTTTGCTTGTTCAAAGAATATAAAACTCCAACAAATGGATGTTAAAAGTGCCTTTTTAAATGGAGTCATTAAAGAAGAAGTTTTTGTTGAACAACCTCCTGGATTTCAATACTCTCCTCAACCTAACCAAGTTTTCAGGTTAAACAAAGCCTTGTATGGTCTAAAGCAGGCTCCAAGAGCATGGTATGAAAGATTGACTGAATTTCTGATCAGCAAGGGCTACAAAAGAGGTAAAGTTGATCAAACTTTATTTACCAAGGGCATAAATAGAGATCTCATCATAGTTCAGGTATATGTAGATGACATTGTATTTGGATCAACTAAGCATGAACTATGTGATGAATTTTTTACCATGATGTCTACTGAATTTGAAATGAGCTTGGTTGGTAAACTAAAATATTTTCTTGGATTGCAGGTACAGCAGCTAGAGGACGAGTGCTTCATCAACCAAACCAAATACACAATGGAACTGTTCAAGAGGTTAGGTATGGAAAACTTAAAGCACATTACAACACCCATGGGCACCAATACCTCACTAGATGCAGATGAGACAGGTAAAGAAGTAAATGCCAAACTTTATCGAGGTATGATTGGATCACTTCTTTACTTGACAGCCACTAGACCTGATATACAATTCAGTGTAGGAATGTGTGCAAGGTATCAGTCTAAACCTACTGAACTACACTTAGCTGCAGTTAAAAGAATTTTCAGATATTTGTCAGCTACTCATTCTCTTGGTTTATGGTTTCCTGCATCACATACATTTAACTTAGTTGCATACACAGATACTGCTTATGCAGGCTGTAAACTAGACAGGAAAAGCACTAGTGGTCATTGTGAATTTTTGGGTGGGTGTTTAGTGTCTTGGGGTTCCAAGAAACAACATTCTGTGGCCCTCTCCACTGCAGAAGCTGAATATGTGGCTGCAGGGAGTTGTGGAACACAAGTCATATGGATTAAACACCAGCTTCATGACTACCAAGTAGACCTGGGGTGCACTCCAATCTACTGTGATAATACTAGTGCCATCAATATTGCTAAAAATCCTGTTTTGCATTCATGAACCAAACACATAGAGATAAGACATCATTTTATAAGAGATGAGGTGTCTAAGAATAATTTTGAACTGATTCATGTAGGCACAGATAATCAGATTGCTGACATATTCACAAAACCTCTGGATAATGAAAAATTCACCACATTGAGAAGAGAATTAGGCTTATACAAATTGTCTTAATTATGAAGCCTGTTCTTGTTGTGAGAGGGAGTTGTGTTTGTCTGATGTTTAGCCTTATGTCATGCTAGTTTAAGGGAGAGTTCTGAATGTCTGCTGGTTAGCTTTCAGGAATGCTTTGAGTGAGGGGAAGCTTTGAAAATTTGCTAGATTGTTTCATTGAGGAATGCTATGTCTTAGGGGGAGCTGAGTTGTAGTGTGAGAGGAGAAGTTCTTTGACAGATTCAAAAGGACTGTCCAGATGTGTAACTTTGCTGGTTTTGCATGACTGATCTAGTGTGGTTCTCTCAGACAGTAGAGTGTCACTTATTTCTTAAGTCTATAAGTCAGTGACTCTAAAATCCAGTTAGAATCTTTCCTTTGGTACTCCTTCAGAGATCTGGACTAATTGCATAAAGTATATCTTCCTACATTGTCATTGATTCTGGTTCAGGCTAAAACCTGTATGTCTTGATATCTGACCCAATCAGCTTGAAATCTAGACTTCAAGACTCAATTCAAGAAATAGTCCTTCTGGTATTGTTTTCAATCATTCTATCTCTTTAACTCAAGGGCTTAACTGAACAAACATGTTCTGTTTTGATCACTGGGAAACTGGGAGCTTCATCAATGAAATGAATATTTCTCCTGTCACACCCCGAACAAGGCGGAAGTATCGGGACGTACAGTTAGGGACACGCTAGCAAGAGAGGGAACTAAATCTAAAACAATACACAAGTGCTACAAGATGGAAATGCTAAATGATTAATAATAAACCACAACTAATATAATAATCCTCAAGTTCAACTTAATACAACTGGAATAATCAACCACTAAAACTCAATAACATGACTGAGACTAAAAGCTCTCCAAAACACAACTAAAGAAGGATGAAGGGTAGCCAACGGCCTACTGACCGACCTCCACAAATTGAACTAGATCTCTCCAGATCCGAAATTTCAGCGAACCCCACAGCAGTCAAATGAAAGAAGACTCGTAGGGCTTCATTTTGATAGCTCATAGAGCTTCTGGAGCCTTCTGAATTGGGAGTATTTGCTGCTGCAAGCTACGAGTTTAGAAACGGCGCCGAAATCCTTGACTTGACCAAACTATGTCGGCAGCACGTTTTGGGGCTAAGTTTACCTCAAATTAATTGAGGGTAAAAGTTCCTTTATGTAATACCTTTCATTTGCCTCTGGAATCACCCCATTTGGTTGAGAATCAAGCTCGAATTTGATGTTCAAAGTTTGGGTGAATAGTAAATTCGAATTTGGGTTAGGTGGGTTATAAGTCAGGCTTAATCCACCGATTAGGGCTAGATAATGATTTAATTAGGCTTACTCCAAGAAGACAAAAGTGTTAGTCGAAACATCTATTATTTAATTACTATTTTTATGATTTTTTATATATTAGATAAAATTCTATTTCTACTATTCCGTAATTAATTAAATATTAAGTTCGGAAGAATTAGTTCGCTAATTCGGCTTAATAAACGATTGTATTAGGCTTAATTGTAGAAGACAAAGTTGATAAACAAAATTAATTCTACAAGATGTGATTTTTGGGGATTTTTAGAAAATAGAAGAAAAATGACTTATTCTATTAATTAATTAATTAATCTAATTAATTTGGATAATTCTCATTAATTTCGAATAACTTCAAATAAATTCCAAGTAATTACAAATAACTTTCTAAATAAATTTCTAAAGAATTTGGGGTCTTACACCCTCCCCTACTTAAAGGAATTTGGTCCTCCAAATTCACTGCACTAAAACTGAGAGTAGAAAAAGATCGCTCACCTAGAATAGATCGGGATACCGCTTTCGCATAGTCTCTTCGGATTCCCATGTAACTTCTTCGGTCCCACGCCGACTCCACTGAATCTTGACCATCGGTATCGAACGATTCCGGAGTTGCTGATGCTTCCGGTCCAGAATCTTGACAGGTCTTTCCTCATAGGTCAAATCTTCCTTCAGTTCAAAATCCACTTGCTGAATGATATGAGTGGGATCGTACACATATTTTCGTAACATAGACACATGGAAAACATTATGTACGCCAGACAAATGCGGTGGTAAAGCCAGTCTGTATGCCACCTCTCTCACTCTATCTAGAATCTCGAATGGACCAATGTACCTCGGACTCAGCTTGCCATGAATGCCAAATCTTCGGATCCCTCTCGTCGGAGAGACCTTTAAGAATACATGCTCGCCAACCTGAAATTCCAATGCCCTTCTCCTGTTGTCGGCATAACTCTTCTGTCTTGACTGGGCTACTTGTAACCGGTCTCGGATAACACGGATGTTCTGTGATGATTCCGAAATAAGATCTGGTCCAAGCCACTGTTTCTCACCTACCTCATCCCAACACAATGGGGAACGACAACTTCTACCATATAGTGCTTCAAAAGGAGCCATCTGAATGCTAGACTGATAGCTGTTATTGTAGGCGAATTCAATTAATGCCAAATGCTCACTCCAATTACCACCAAAATCAATCATGCAAGCTCGCAACATATCTTCCACTATCTGATTGGTTCTTTCAGTCTGTCCATCTGTCTGTGGATGAAAAGCAGTACTGAAGTTCAGACGAGTACCCAAAGACTCTTGCAGTCCCTTCCAGAAATGTGAAGTAAATCTGGGGTCTCGATCAGATACTATATTCACTGGGATACCATGCAATCTCACCACTTCCTTTATATACAAAGCAGCCAATACATCAATCGTCCACTTCGACTTAATTGGTTAGAAATGAGCCGACTTCGTCAATCGATCGACAATCACCCATATCGCATCAAATCCACCACGAGTCCTAGGTAGACCCATAATGAAATCCATGCCAATACTTTCCCACTTCCATTGGGGTATGTCGAGTGGTTTCAATTTCCCTGCTGGTCTGAAATGTTCGGCCTTAACTTGCTGACATACCAAACATCTGCTCACAAAATCTGCAACTTCTCTTTTCATATTCGGCCACCAAAAGGACCTTTTCAAATCTCGGTACATCTTAGTGCCTCCAGGATGAATGGTATATCTGGATCTATGGGCTTCCTCAAGGATTTTGTTCTTTATTGTAGCCTCATCCGGAACACAAGTTCTACCTTTAAATAATAATCTACCATCATCGGCCAACATGAAGTCAGGTCTGCTACTCAAGCTTCCCTTGATCTCTACCAACTCGGGATCATTATCTTGCAAGGACTTGATCTCTATCAATATTTCAGGTTTAAGTTGAATCTGAGCAATTAAGATCCGATCATTGTCAATATTGAGATCCAGACTAGATAATTGTTCCAACAATCTCCATTCTTGTAACATGAGACTTGACAATCTAGCTACCGGCTTCCGGCTTAATGCATCTGCCACAACATTACCTTTGCCATGATGATACTCAATCGAGAAGTCGAAGTCTTTCAAGTACTCCAACCATCTCCGCTGCCTCATGTTGAGTTCCTTTTGAGAGAATAAATACTTCAAACTTTTATGATCTGAAAACACTGTAAAGGTTTCTCCATACAAGTAATGCCTCCATATCTTCAAAGCAAACACGACTGCAGCAAGTTCCAAATCATGAACAGGATAATTATCTTCGTGCTTCCTCAACTGCCTAGAGGAATAGGCAATCACCTTCCCATGCTGCATGAGTACACAGCCTAAGCCAATACCTGAAGCATCAGTATAAACAACAAATCCTCCTTCACCAGAAGGTAAAGCCAAAACAGGTGCAGTAGTCAAACACTCCTTCAGAGTCTGAAAGCTTCGCTGACAATCATCTGACCAATCAAACTTATTTTCCTTGCGGGTTAATCTTGTCATAGGTACTGCAATCTTGGAGAAATCTTGAATAAATCTTCGGTAATAGCCTGCCAGGCCTAGGAAACTTCTAACTTCAGTTGCACTAGTAGGCTGCTCCCAATTCTTCACTGCCTCAATCTTCGAAGGATCAACAGAAATACCTTCCTTGGTGATAATATGTCCGAGAAAGGACACTTCTTGTAGCCAGAACTCACACTTACTGAACTTAGCATATAGCTGATGATCTTTCAATAGTTGCAATGCCATTCTCAGATGCTCAGCATGCTCCTCCTCATTCTTAGAATAAATCAGGATGTCATCAATAAAGACTACGACCCATTGATCAAGATAGGGCCGAAATACATCGTTCATCAACTGCATGAAAGCTGCTGGAGCATTCGTTAGACCAAAAGGCATAACGACAAATTCAAAATGACCATACCTGCTGCGGAAAGCTGTTTTATAACTGTCCTCTTCCTTAATCCGCAACTGGTGATATCCAGATCGAAGATCGATCTTAGAGAAATATTGAGCTCCCGCTATCTGGTCAAATAACTCGTCAATCCTCGGCAAGGGATATTTGTTCTTGACAGTCTGCTGGTTTATTTGCTGATAATCAATGCACAACCTCATCGAACCATCTTTCTTTCTGACGAATAACACAGGGGCTCCCCACGGAGAAGTACTAGGACGAATAAAACCCTTCTCGAGTAATTCCATCAGTTGCTGCTTCAGTTCCCTCAGTTCTGCAGGAGACATACGATAAGGAGCCTTAGAAATAGGAGCTGTGCCAGGAATAAGATCAATAGAAAAGATAACTTCCCGCTCAGGCGGAAGTCCTGGTAGTTCTTCTGGAAAGACATCAGGAAAATCTCGGACAATAGGAATGTCCTTGATCTCCATCTGCTGCTCAGGAGTTGCACAAACAAAGGCTAGAAAAGCCTCACACCCATGCCTCAAAAGCTTATCAGCTCGAAAAGCCGAAATGAGTGGTACGGAGTTATGGTGCTTGACTCCCGTAAAAGATAAACCAGAATGTCCAGTAAAAGTCACTGAGCTAGAACTACAGTGAACATTGGCCTCATACTTAGCCAACCAATCTGCTCCTAGGATTACATCATAATCCTTCATATCCATGCAGACCAAATCTGCTGGAAAGTTCTGTTCACCAATCATAACCTTACTAGAAGGATAGAAATACTGGATTGTTGATCTAGTGCCAATAGGGGTTGAAATCTCTAACGGAGTATTCATCAAAATAGGTTCCACAGCTAATGACTTAGCAAATCTCCGTGAAATAAAAGAATGTGTTGCACCAGTATCAAAGAGAGCAAACGCGGGCTTATCGATTATAGTAAGGGTACCTTCGACGAGTCCGCCATCATCAGAAATCCCAGTTTCATCTTCATGTAAAGCTTGAAGCTTGCCTTGTGGTTTCTTGAATACTAGAGGTTTTGCCGGTGTAGCTTGTTCCGATATGAGAGGGCAATTGGGGATACGGTGCTCCTTGCTTCCACACCGCAAACATGCGCCTTGCTTGCGCCAGCACTCCTCTATCTTGTGACCCGGACGATCACAATAGTTGCACACGCCCTTAAATGGAACAATAGGGCTAGGCTTCTTGTCTTCATGCCTCGGCATCTTGCCCTTCCACGATCCGGACCCGCTCCACGAACCAGGTCCACTAACAGGCCTCTTCTTGGCATACCCGGGTTTGACACTCCCGGAACCCGTAGGTAATTCTTTCTTGGTGCCTTTCCCACGGATTCTCTCCGTCATCTCAAGAGTATCCTCCAGAACTTGCGCTTTCCTTACCATCTCGGAATAAGTGGAAATCTCCATCGGTGCCAATTGGTTGATATAATGAAGCTTCAAACCATTGAGAAAGCGCTTCGCCTTCATCTTCTCGGTGGAAATGAGATGTGTAGCATATCGAGAAAGCCGTGCGAATTGAGCCTCATACTCTGCCACGGACAAACCTCGCTGTTTCAAGGCCGCGAACTCTGCCGCTTTCTTCTCTTGCACTCTATCAGAAAAATACTTGCTGTTGAAGAATTCTTCGAACTCTTCCCACATAACTTGCCGATCTCCGAGAGTTGCCTTGATAGAATCCCACCAAGTACGTGCATCATGTTCCAGTTGAAATGTGGACAAAAGGACACGCTCCTGGTTGGTGCATTGCATAACTTCAAAGATTCTCCCCATCTCGTCTAGCCAGTGCTCGGCTTGGTCAGGGTCAGTCGAACCAGCGAATCTAGGCGGATTCATTCCGCGGAAGTTCCGGTATAGATCACCGGTGCCATGCTGTGCCGCTCTTGCCTGAGCTACTTACTGAAGGGCCTGAGTAAGGCCTTGAACCGTACGTTGCAGGTTCCTCCATTCAGCACGATCAGCTGCCATCTACACGAGAAATAGATTACTTAGGTTCAAATAAGATAGATAATTACACGATTAAGAAATGAACTTAACCCAAGTTCTACCTAATCTCACCGGTCAGGTCTTAGACTTTTACAAGGTTAGGGATCTAGTGCACCTAGACACGACCAAAAACTCGGTACCTGGCGGAGGTAATCGGTCCGAAGACCACTCGCGCAAGTGTGCGACCTTCCGATAGGCGTAGCCTAACGTTCGGACAACACCTTTTGATATACCGATTATTGGGATGCAATGCAAGAAAACTTAAACTTAGGAAACCTAGGAATGTGAAACCTAGGGCTCTGATACCAACTAAACTGTCACGCCCCGAACAAGGCGGAAGTATCGGGACGTACAGTTAGGGACATGCTAGCAAGAGAGGGAACTAAATCTAAAACAATACACAAGTGCTACAAGATGGAAATGCTAAATGATTAATAATAAACCACGACTAATACAATAATCCTCAAGTTCAACTTAATACAACTGGAATAATCAACCACTAAAACTCAATAACATGACTGAGACTAAAAGCTCTCCAAAACACAACTAAAGAAGGATGAAGGGTAGCCAACAGCCTACTGACCGACCTCCACAAATCGAACTAGATCTCTCCAGATCCGAAATTTCAGCGAACCCCACAGCAGTCAAATGAAAGAAGACTCGTAGGGCTTCATTTTGATAGCTCATAGAGCTTCTGGAGCCTTCTGAATTGGGAGTATTTGCTGCTGCAAGCTACGAGTTTAGAAACGGCGCCGAAATCCTTGACTTGACCAAATTATGTCGGCAGCACGTTTTGGGGCTAAGTTTACCTCAAATTGATTGAGGGTAAAAGTTCCTTTATGTAATACCTTTCATTTGCCTCTGGAATCACCCCATTTGGTTGAGAATCAAGCTCGAATTTGATGTTCAAAGTTTGGGTGAATAGTAAATTCGAATTTGGGTTAGGTGGGTTATAAGTCAGGCTTAATCCACCGATTAGGGCTAGATAATGATTTAATTAGGCTTACTCCAAGAAGACAAAAGTGTTAGTCGAAACATCTATTATTTAATTACTATTTTTATGAATTTTTATATGTTAGATAAAATTCCATTTCTACTATTCCGTAATTAATTAAATATTAAGTTCGGAAGAATTAGTTCGCTAATTCGGCTTAATAAACGATTGTATTAGGCTTAATTGTAGAAGACAAAGTTGATAAACAAAATTAATTCTACAAGATGTGATTTTTGGGGATTTTTAGAAAATAGAAGAAAAATGACTTATTCTATTAATTAATTAATTAATCTAATTAATTTGGATAATTCTCATTAATTTCGAATAACTTCAAATAAATTCCAAGTAATTACAAATAACTTTCTAAATAAATTTCTAAAGAATTTGGGGTCTTACATCTCCCATGTCATGAGGTGTCAAATGCCTAAAATGAATGAAAAGACATGACAGAGCAATGGTGGCTTGCTGGTGAGTAACTGGGGACTCTGGCCTCTAATCAAGGTGTTTCCTCATGTCAAAAGCCACAGTTACTAACTCTGTTCCTTAATAAAAAAAAAGAGGAAGGAAGTAATGAGGTACTCACTCTGAGTAACTGGGGATTCAGGTCTCTAATCAAGGTGTCTCCATAATGTCAAAGGAGTGAACTACCAACTTACTCATTGATCTTCTTGAAAATCATCTCAAAAAGAAAAAAAATTCCTTGTTGTTATGCCACTAATGGATTGCTTGTCCTCAATACCTTGAGAACACCTCTCTGATTTCGTCTCTTGCTGTCATGTGGGATAGTTGAATGATCAGCTATATCTGGCCATACTTGTTAACTCCTGCTCTAAATCATACACTATGTATGCTGATAAACTTTTCTATCATTCTACTTCTCTATTGTGTACTGGAGTTTAAAGAATCTTCTCTTGAAATTAGAACCTCACTTATTCTCTTAAGACCTACTCGTGACTTTCTGCACTAAGAAGTTACCTCACTTCTTCTTCATGTTTCCAGCACTGTCATACATTCTGTATTTCTTTTTGCTGATGTCAAAGGGGGAGAGAAGTTCTGCAATATCAGTGAGCCTTGGATTTGTCTTGAGCTTTGGGGGAGTCAAGTTGCTTCGGGGAAGATATGTTTATGAGTTGTGGGGGAGATGAGAGTGTGTTGTAGGGAATGTATAATTCATCTGCATGAGCATGCCTTGAATTTACTCTGTTTGTTGCAGTTGATATTAATTTCTTGTTGAACTTTGATATTGCTTGATTCATAGTGTTGCCATCATCAAAAAGGGGGAGATTGTTGCATCCCTATGGTTTTGATGATGTCTCACACTATAAATCAATCTTCTATCTCTAGATTTATACTGGTTCATCATGTAAGTGAGTACAGTTCATATGCTGTTTCATTATTTCATCTATGTACACTGTTTGGTTAGTATGGACAGTAGTGGGTCGACCCACCCTTGCTGATGCGTCGACCCATCCGAACATTGATTGTCTGGGTACCAAAGTCTATACACCAGCTTGATCGATTAAGTCTGTACATTGGCATATCATCTTCAAGTCTGTACATCGGGCACCTTCTAACTGAAGTCTATACACTGGTCTTAATATTATAAGTATGTACACTGCCCGACCACTTCAAGTCTACACACTCGATTGTTAGGTCTTCAACCCTATACATTCAATTGTTAGGCCTAAGTCTATACACTCAACTGTTAAGTCTTCAACCCTATACATTCAAGTGTTAGGCCTAAGTCTATACACTCAATTGTCAGACCTTCAACTCTATACACTGCTATAGGAACCAAGTCCATACACTCTCCCGTTCAAATCCTTCTAAGTCTGTACATCAGTTTCGCTTCTCCAAGTCTATACACTAGACTTTGTTTTACCAAGTGTGTACACTCCACATCTTTTCCTACGCTTGGCCAAGTCTATACACTCATACCTTTCCCTACGCTTTCCTGGCCAAGTCAATACATTGCTAAGCCTGTACATTGCATACTGCTCAAATGATCAAAGCTCAAAGTCTGTACAGCGTGAAGTCTAAACATTAGCTCAGGGGCTTCAAGTCTATACATTGAACTATTCTTCAAAGTCTGTACAGTGGCTTCGAATCTGCAAGTCTGTACATCGGCTTCATTCACTCAAGTCCATACATCCACAGTGGATCATCAAGTCCATACATCCACAGTGGTACTTCCATATCTGTACAACGCTGAAGCCTTCACAAGTCTGTACACTGCTTGAGCCTCACCAAGTCTGTACATCGCTTCAAGTGATTCAAGTCTATACAGTCTGCCTTCACATTCAGAGTCTGTACATCGGTCCTTCAGCGTCTCATGCATCGTCTCACTCTCGCAAAGTCCATACACTGGCTCAAGCTTGTCGAAGTCTAGACATCGCCGATTGGGCATCAAAGTCTGAACATTGGCATCATGCTTCAAGTCTATACATTGGGTTGTCCGACCACAACTCTATACATTCGGTTGTTATATCTTGAGTCTATACAGTGCTCACAGCACACTCGTTCCAAGTCTGTACACTGGTTCGGCTTCGTGAAGTCTATACAGTGGCTGAAGCTTTGTAAAGTTTACACATTGGTAAGGCTCGTTTGCATTGTTCATCACATATCTATACACTGCCATTCATGAGCTTATTCATTAAGTCTATACACTGCCTTCACATGCGCTTATTCATTAAGTCTATACACTCTCTCACGTTGTACACACTTACTCAGTTGCTATTTCTGAAGTATATACACTCGTGTTAATAGCCTGAACTAACTAAGTATATACATTCCTTCTGTCTCTGTCTGCAGGCGATTCAGGCTGATGATTGGGCACGTGAATCGAGGTTGGCACCTGGCACGTGATCCAAGAAACCAGGAACATGACACGTGGATGGCAACCCAGTCAGGATGCTGTCATGTGGTCGAAATTCAAATGATCTGGCAAAAAGTTCTTGGGCAGGAACCTGGAAGCCACACGCCTAATATCTGCTATAAATATGAAGCTTCGTCCTTCAGTAGAACGGTGATCGTGAAAAGAAAAAGCAGTAGCCATTTGTGTGAGACTGCACGATCCAGAAAGGAAAAAGAGCAGAGAGTTCCATATTGTCCAGATCCGAGAGGAGTATGTTCGAGAGAGAGAGAGCAGTGTCTGTGGTTTGATGAATTACTTCCTTTGAAGCTACATTTGTATTGGTTTCAGAACCGACTGCTTCTTCGTTGGCCCTTGTTTCTATTTTGTTTTCCTTTTATTTTGTTCATTCTTCTGATTCGAATTGGTTCCCCTCCAGTGTGTGGAGGAAGGGAGTGTTACTTCGGTTTCCCTCTGGGTTGTAGCGGAAGAGAGATCGGTGATCTCTGGTGTTGCTAGTGACAGGTTGTCATTAGTAGGTTCCCTCCGATGTGTGGAGGAAGGGTGAGGTGTCTCCGGTTCTGTTCTAGCTGGTAGCTGGAACAGGTTTCAAGTTCTGTGGGTAGCAGAGCTTGGTTGAGGGATTTGTTTCCCTTGGTTGTTCAAGCTGTGTGGCAGCATGTTGTTCGTAGACTGAGTCTGCAGTGTTCTAGCATTGTCTAGTGGAATCCTCATTCTAGTTGGAGTGAGGGGTGGATGTAGATTGCAGACTGTAATCGAACCACCTAAAAACCGAGTGCCTCTTCTGTGGTTTGCTGTTATTATCTGCGCTCTCCATCTGCTTGTCTCTTTGCTTCCATGTGATCAGTTCTTCATTCTCATTTACTTATACTATCTTGTTTGGTGACTGCGTTTGCATTTCTCTGTGTGCGGGTTCAGGAGGGACGTAAGCAGTAGAATTAATTTTCCGCCTAAGTTTTTACAAATTGGGAGTGATCTATTCATCCCCCCCCTTCTATATCACTCTTGCTGCGCTAACAGACTTAAGCATGTACTTTGTGTTAGGCCTACCCAGGACTCAAAGGAAACATGATTCGATCTTTGTAGTAGTTGACCGATTCTCTAAGATGGCCCACTTCATACCATGCTCCAAAACCTCCGATGCCTCCCGTGTGGCCCGATTGTTCTTTGATGAGGTTGTTCGCCTCCATGGGTTATCCAAGACCATAGTCTCCGATAGGGATGTTAAGTTTACCAGCTACTTTTGGAAGACCCTTTGGAACTTGATGGGTACCCTCCTCAAATTCTCCACGGCCTACCACCCTCAAACTGATGGCCAAACCGAAGTTGTCAATTGGAGTCTAAAGAACCTCCTTAGGTGTCTTGTTGAGGATCATCTAGGGAATTGGGATCTCATTCTACCATAGGTTGAATTTGCATACAACAAGTTTGTCAACAAGTCCATAGGGATGAGTCCATTCGAGGCTATACATGGGTACAAGCCAAGGAAACCCTCTAACCTCATTCCCCTTCTTCAGCATGCTAGAGTGTCTATTTCAGCTGAGTCATTTACCCAACATATTAGAGAGTTGCATGAGAAAATTTGCAAGCACATCAGCAAGAAGAATGAGACTTATAAGAGGCAGGCTGACTCACATCGACGCCACCAAGAATTCCATGTGGGTGACTTTGTGATGGTGAGGACGGAGAGGCTCTCCCCGGGAGCTTCCTCCAAATTGAGGCCTCGTGGGGCAGGTCCCTTTCAGGTTTTGAGACGCATTGGCACTATTGCCTATGAGATAGATCTTCCCGAAGAGTACGGAGTGAGCCCCACATTCAACGTGGCCGACCTAGTTCTATATAGGGGTCCCACGGTGGTGCCTAGTGAGGATATTGAGCCTACTTCCCCCATTGAGAGAGCACCCACCCGTGAGGAGAGTCCACTAGCCTGGAGAGCCCAGCGTGAGCGAATTGAACGAATATTGGATGAACATGTCACTACCACCAGGAGCAAGGTGTACGAGCGCTACCTCGTTAGGTGGAAGGATCGACCTCCTTTGGAGGATTCATGGGTGAGTCGAGAAGATCTTCAGCGGCAAGATCCCGACCTTCTCCAGTATCACAGCAGGATGGACCCCTACTCGACGAAGTCGAGCTCTTCACAGCCCAGGGGATTTGATGGAGGCATCCCTACGACTCCCTCTGGCTCGGGTCATTGTCACACTCCGGAGTTGTTTGAGCTCGGGCATCATTCTATGTGGGCCCAATTATCCATTTTTAGCTTTCTATTTGAGTCATTTGATGTATTTTCCCTTTTATTTGAGTCATTTCCTTAGATCTTTGATTTATTTACCTAAGTTTGAGTGTCATTAGGTTGGTTAGTTGGTTAATGGGCCCAATTCATTGGGCTAGGCCCAAGGGCGCCCCTCTACCCCCTTGGTTATTTGTCATTGTATCAAGAGTCAGGGACTTATTGTAAATTGTGGGTTGCCTATATATAGGACCCCATTTCCCCCATTTTATGTTAATGAAAGTTGCCATTTTATGAGTTCAAAATTCAAGTTTCTTGTGGAGAGAATCTATTAGTGGGGTGAGAATCCCTAGGGAGAGAATCACACCCACCCCTCTCTTTCTCTTTCCCCCTTCCCCAAATTCAAATCCCACCTCTCTTCTCCACCTCATCCTCCACCCAAGCTTCCACCTCCACTACCTTTCCACTCCCCTAGGTGCCATCATTCTCCTCCCACCAAATCCTACCAAATATCTCCCCTCCCTAGGAGAATATTGTTCTTCCCAACACAATCTCACTCCCCCCAACACAATCCTCTCTCTTCCCCATGTAATCTTCCAACTCCCAAGGGAAGTTTGAATATTTTTCCCTCCACTCTCTCCTCCCACAAGCCCTAGACGACCCCAAATAGGGAAACCAACATCCCCCTACCCATCCCTCCTAGCCCCAAATTCGTAGCTCACTCTCTCACCACCTACTAGACCACCTCCCTGCACCCATTCTCCCCCTCCCTCACCTTAGTTTGCCTCCTTCCATACCCCTTAACACCCCTCCACACCCATCCACCCCCTTTCCCCTTCCATTTACCTCATCTCCCACCTCCCATCTCCAACCTGCACTTCTCAGTTTGCAGGCAGCAGAGTACTAGCAGCTTGCAGATTCAGCCATGACATCATCTCGACGTCCTTGAAAGCCCAAGTGGTATTGTTGGAAGTGTCTCTCTGTACTCTTCGCGAAGGCAGTGGTCTCGATCCATTCTTAGCTCGTGGCTGCCCGGAGGAGCTGATCTCCCCAGACTGCGTGCCTTCTTCCAGACTATCAACCTGAAGCAAGTTGCGGAGGCACCCACGGCCATCATCTTGAAGATCTGGAAGGGGGGCTTGTCTGGGATCATCTACGACGAGTCAACTTCTAGGAACAAGAAGCGGAACTCCATTCGGCATCCGGAGCTAAGAGTTCTCAATTTTCTCCCTCAGGTGCGCTGTTCTTTCCACTCTGAGACTGAACAGACACCCAGTCAATGTTTGGGCTGCCTCCGTCTACTCCAACCTCATTCGGCATTCTCGTGGGTCTCCATTCTAAGAGGACTCAACAACGAATCCAGCGACTCCAGCCACGCCTGAAACAGAGCTCAGGAGTGCCCATGGTGACCTCGTCTTCCTGCTACTGTGGTATCGTAGCAGTCAAAACCAGAACTCAGGGACCCTATTCGTGGCCCTTCCCGACAAGCACCATCAACCATAAAATTCCACAAAAATTGGACGTCATCCTGATCTAATCCTGAAGATTTTGCCACTGGTCTCTTCGACAGAAAAATTCATGAGTGGTCGCACCAGCACCAACATCGACTTTCTATCCCCTATTCCAGAGCACGGACAAAACTGACATCCTCCGTTTAGTTAGTTCTTAGTTCATCCTCCCCTCCCCGCCTGGCCGGCTTACTGCCCCTCCCTGTGGGAGGTAGTGTTTGGATGTAAGATTGACTTCCACTCCCCTTGTTCAACCCCCTTGCATTGGAGAGTAGTGTTGTAATCCCTTAAACAGGTTGAAGCTACACCGGCGTAGCGTGTGGGGAACCCACGCTTCCCCGCTCGCCCACGTCTCCAAGAGAGATCGGTTTCTTCAAACTGATCGAGTAAGTGATCTACTCCTTGCTCTCATTTGGTGTTTGTTCATTCAATATTAGTTCATAACTCCACTGGGCCGAGAGAGTGAGCGCCGGGTCCCGTTAGTACCTTTGCTTTCGAGAGGCCGCCGTGGGGAAGAGTGTGTGACCCATGCCCTTGGCACAAAGTCGGCCCCATTGAAGTGGGCCTTCATACCCTTGGGAAGAACCTTGGCCTTGCTGGCCCTCTACCAGCAAGGGCCCAACCCTCACAACCTCCACTCGGCGTCGTCGAGTTACCCCGGGTTTTGGGTGAGTGTCGAGTGAGTGGCCGCCGATATCAGTCCGTTTCTATTGCAAAGTGTGCTTGCTTGTTAAGGCCCAAGGTGCATCGGTCTTGTGACTATCACCCCTAAGGTGGTGTCACATCAGTTCTCAAGATCTAGCCCAACAGTAGCTACTATAGGGTAATCTGCATTAGTACTAGTTCCATCTCCATGTGATACATCATGTTTTACGTAGACCACATATAGCATGTTAGCCAGTTACACTGCTATTTCGTAGTCTATACATAGTCAGCTACACTGATTTTACGGAATTATGATATATCCGGTTACACTAATTTTATGGCCTTAAAATATAGCATGCTTAGTTCTAACATATATCATGTTTTACTAAAAATATATAGCTTGTTTTACGAAATCAAAATTTCAGCCTTCAGGTAATGGGTGACCATCACCTGGGCGCTCATTCCTGAAAGGGTGCCCCAAGGATGGGCGCCCACTAAGTGAAGACCCCTAGACAGTCGTTAATTCATTTCCAGTAATTAATAAACACCATGTTTATAAAATTAATATATGTGAAACTAAACAATAAAATTCTTGCATGAGCACGATTCTGTGATCCTAATATTTTTCTCTACCTATCTATGTCCTTATTTATTGATTCCGAAAACTTTTGAAATCATGAATAGTAACTTGTGTCTCAAAACGTACCTGTTCGGTGCATATATGAGCCAGAAGAATGGGCGCCCCTGTCCAGGGCGCCATTTAAAGAATTGAAGACCCTCTGCATGGTAGCCAATTAAATGGTGACACTGCAGAAGGGCGCCATTTCCTTAGGGCTAACAAAAAGGAAAATATATATATATGAAACCAGAATGGGCACCCATTACCTGGATAATGGCACTCACCTGGGTGCCATTTCATAAAATAATGGCAGCCCTCGGGGCGCCATTCTCCCTGATGTCTGATTTTCCTGCAGTTTTTCGAAGTCCTAGGGAATGGGCGCCCTTGTCCAGGGCGCCCATTAGTCAAATAAAGGAAGGACCCAGGGTGCCAATTACCCAATAAAAGGTAGCCTCCTGGGCGCCATTTAAATGGTGGCAGCCCTCTGGGCGCCATTTCCCTGAGCCCAAATTTTGCATTTTTCCCGAGCCTATCTTATGATAGAATGGGCACCCCTAGACTCAGGCGCCAATTCCCTATATAAGGGCAGTCAGTTAGGGTGCCAATTCTGGATATGATGGCTGCCCGAAGGGTGCCAATTTCACCCAAGATCCCAGTATATCGTGCGTTTAATATGGTTTACTCATAGTTCATTCCTACTTGATAATGTGACCTTGAACTCCATTCCTTGAAGATCTACCTTATATAGATATATGAAGAGGCGAAATCTCGCGCTGGTTCCTGAGCTGGCTGGTAATCACCAAGATGATGAACTGCAAGACAGGGAAACGGGTCAGAGGGCCCAGGGGGATTCCCTGGGACAAGATCCTCCGACGCTCAAGTCAGTAGAGCAATGGTGGGAGCAGCGATAGGGAGGGGGAGATGAGGGCGCGAGATCCCTCTCCACCGATGGGGTGAAGTGGTCCTTGCTCAGGAGTTTGGGGGTGGAATCATACCCTTCTTGACTTGCCTTTCGCTGGAGGGTATACCAGGTTTTTATAGTGCGCCGCCTTCTGGAGTCCTGCAAGCTGAGAGGTCTCCAGTGGAGGTTACGTCCTCGTCGTGGGCTTTGATGGCCTCATCGTGGGGGCGTTATCCTGGCGGGGAAACCGGAGCTCTTGGACTTCTTAGTGTTTGGCCCGCTGTGGACTCTAACGGCTGCAATGATGAATATCTCATCGGTCGTCCCAAGCTTAAGGGGGCCGGCCCTATCGGGCGATAGGCCTAGCTCGGTGAGGAGATGGGTCGGATAGACCGGCTAGCGCTTTCCCCCTTCGGGCGGAGGGGTAGCTCGTGCGCGGGTCTTCCTGTGACCTGACCGAGGCTCGGGCTCTCCGAGCCTTTGGGCCGCCTAGAAGAGTTGTTTCCTCGAGCATTATTTTATTGGGCTTTTCCGAGTGGGCCCTGTGGGCTGTCACTTGGGCGAGCTTACCTCGTTGGGCCTTGTTGGGCCTAGTTGGGTCTGCTCTTTGAGTGGGCTGCAGGAATCCCCCTCTCCACTTGTCCCCCTCCTACTCCCGAGCCAAGGAGGCTCGGTTGAGTAGTTCTTTTGAGGCTTTGGATCGGCGTGGCTCGGGTGGGTGGAATCCTGTCGGCGTGATGATGCCATGTGTAGTGGTCGCCTGGGCCCATAGTCATAATGATCCTGACGGATTTTGAAATGAAGGGGCCCCCTTTTTCTCGGAGGTTGAAACGGCGCGCCGCCTCCCGCGAGGGTTTATAGGCGTAGGGCGCTGTTCGTTCCTCCCAGTGATGTGACACGAAATTGGGAGGGGGTTGGCCTTCTTCTTCCTGTTGATCAATGTCGCGCTATAGGTTACTAGCGCCTTCATGAAGAACGTGCTAGGATGATATAGCGCGTTCTCAGACAGCCGCCAGACGAAGAAGTTGGACATTGGGGCTCCCATGGACGACGACGGGGAAGTGATTCACACGGGGGGAACACGTAGGAGGGTGGGTATGACACGGGGGATCTTAAACAAACACATGAGGGCCCTAAACATCGATTAAACAAACCTATTACTAGCTAGGATAACTTGGTGAAGGTGGGAGCGGGGGTGGGCGACGAGGGAGAAAGGGGCATGGTAGGGCGAGCTAGGACCATGTAGGGTTTTGGCTGGGGCATCACACCCGATCCCATCGTAGGACCGGTGCAACCAAGCTCCGTCTTGATCATAGCAACGTCGTTGGCGATGGTGGAGGGCGTCGATCGTCGGTGGAGGAAGAACGGAGCATGAATGGGGCCTCACACCCGACCTCTTCTCAAGGCCGATGCACCCGGAACTTTGAACGTCCTCCGTGAAGGGGAAAAGGGGAGGATTAGTGATGTGACACGACCTCGGACCTAATGCAAGCAAGTACAATCGCATTCAAAACGGGCCAAATTGGGCCACCGCTCTATCGTCACTCACCCAAGCCCGGGGTGACTTGGTAATGCCAAGGGGAGGATGTGGGGTTGGGCCCTTGCTGGTAGAGGGCCAGCAAGGCCAAGACTTGATTCCCAAAGGGTGGGGATGCCCAAATCAAGGGGGCCGACAAAGTGCCAAAGGCACCGGTTGCAATATTCCCACGGTGATCACTCAAGTTTATGGGGCTTGAGGATCGGGCTCTCACTCACATAACCAGCGGAATTAGAACTAATATTGAAAGACAAGCACTAAGTGGAGTGAAGGTTTGAGCACTTACTCGACCGGATTGAAGAAATCGGTCCCGGTCGGAGACGAGGGCGAGCGGGGAGGCGAGTGGATCCCCACACGCCGCGGCGGTGTCGCTTGACTTGCCCAAACAAGTTACAACACTACACCTCACGTAGGAGGGGGATCTTGGGGTGGGGGTTAATAGAAATTACAATCAATACTACCTCCACACAGGGAGGGACCTTCAGCCGGTCAAGCGGGGTGAGGAAACTAAAGCAAAGAACGAGGAATAAGGGTGGACGCCGAATCTGCTTACTGTCTGCGAGCAGGGATAGAGAGTCGGTGTTGCTGCTGTAGATCTTGATCAAGAATTTTGTTGATGACGAAACCAGAGGGAAAACCTTCGTAGCTGGAAGGGAAATGCCTCAGAATTTTCTTAATTTCTTCTGGAGTCGCTGCTGGTCGGGGCAGGAGCTTGAACAAGGCCTCTGTTTCTCAGACTAGCAGGGGCAGGTCACCAACAGTAGGATGCAGAGGCTGTCCTGGCCGCTCCCGAACTCCAAATTTGATTCCGTCAGCGCCGTTAGAACCGTGGGTGAGTCCTATTTGCATAAAAAGAAACAGGGACACCAGAAGAGGTCGGAGAAAATCTGTGGAACCAGAAGAGTGAGGAGGGGTCGGTGCAGATTGTAGAAGCTAGAACCGCGCATTCGGGGGAGAAAATTGGTAACTTCTGCTCCCGGATGATGAATGAACTTCTGCTTCTTGAATCTGAAACTAGACAGGCCAAAGAGGAACTTTGAAGAAGAACTTGAAGACTGATTCCTTCAGGGTCCGTCGTAGCAGAGCTTCTAAACTGGTTCAGGTCCTTAGCCGAGGCAGAACCGCACAGCTGTGGAAGAATGGACCTCCAAGATGGCTCGGAGATCGGAAGAAGACGAAACCACTTCGGTTGCGAAGGCGACTGGCAGACGCTTCCGGCGATGGCTCTTGGGTCTTCAAACTCGTCTGGAGGTGATCGTGGTGGCCGCTGAAAGCTTCTACTCTGCTGTAGATCTTCAGTTGAGAGCTGTAGGTTGATGATGATGGGGGGGAATGGGGTATATGGGAGGGGAAATGGGGGTGGATGAGTGTGGGGAAAGCCCGGGCTGTGAGGGGGTCTAGGAGGGGGTGTTCTAAGGTGGGGGAAGGGAAGAATGGGGTCTGGAAGGAGGTCTAACAGGTAGTGGGAGGAGGAGCTACGAATTTGGGAAGGTGGGTGAGAGGAGAAGGTGATGGGGGGCACACGTGAGTGGAGGGAAGGGTGGATTTCAAATTCAAATATGCTTTGGAAGTTGTGGGGTTGTGTGGGGAAGGGGTTGATTGTGTTGGAATGGGGAAAGTGGTGTTGGAATGTGGAGGATGGTGTTGGAATGGTGAGGGATCTCCTTGGGACTAGGGGGTGGAGTAATGGAGGCCATGGGGAAGTGGAGGGCTTTAATGATGGTAGGTGAGGGTTGAAGTGGTTGGGAAAGGAGGAGAGAGAAGAAAATTCGAAATTGGGTGTTGAGGAGAGAGAAAGTTGACTGAAAAATCGGGATTAGGAGAGGGAAGGGTGGGGAATCTCTCCCCTAAGGTTTCTCACCCAAAAAATGTTGGAATCACTCCACTAAACTAAGCTTTGGATACTCAAATGGCATTTTTCATTGATTCATTCATTAAGTTGAAATGGGGGGAATGTGGTCTTATATATAGGAAACCCACATTTCTACAAAAGTCCCTTACAAAAGACTCAATAATAAATAACCGAAGGGGTAGGGGGGCTCATGGGCCAAGCCCTAAGAATTGGGCCCAATAGCACATTACATAATCTAATGACACTTAAACTTAGAAAAATAAATGCAAGACCTAGGAACATGACTCAAATAAAAGGGAAAATACATCAAATGACTCAAATAAAATTACATAGGACTCAAAATTAAATGACTAAACCATGCCGGATGCAACCGGGGTGAGGAGACGAACGGTAAACGTGGGCATGGGAGGTGATGTCCCCATCAATTAGAAGAAGAACGTGGGCATCGCACCCGAAGAGGGGAGGAGGGAAGGGATTCCAAAGATTGGGGGGGGAGATATAGCCATGCTATACTCAACTCTTTCAAACACTCATTTTTTTTCTCAATTCATTTCATTACTTAATCAAACGAGATGGGGTACATATATAGGGGGAAGGGGAAGCCTAAACGACACTAGAACATCAATTACAACAGTGGGAAATAGCGAACATCGAAGTCATTGGGAGTCCCAAGTGCTGGGTAGTTGGGGCGTCTGCAGTCGACTTTCTGCCTGAGATCGCGCTAGGGTAACCTAGCGCCTTCTTCAGGTCGCGCTACCCAAAGGTAGCGCGTTAATCTTCAGCCCAGCAGCTTCATCGATCGGCTTTGGCCTGGCAGCTCGCTTGATTTCCATCAAACCCCTCCACTTTGGAAGGTTCATCCTCGAACCTAGAAGCTCAAGATCCCAGTCTGTGAGAACAGGCTGGTTCGCTAAGCTCTGATACCATTTGATGTGACACGAATTGGGAGGGGGTTGGCCTTCTTCTTCCTGTTGATCAATGTCGCGCTATAGGTTACTAGCGCCTTCATGAAGAATGCGCTAGGACGATATAGCGCGTTCTCAGACAGCCGCCGGACGAAGAAGTTGGACATTGGGGCTCCCATGGACGACGACGGGGAAGTGATTCACGCGGGGGGAACACGTAGGAGGGTGGGTATGACACGGGGCATCTTAAACAAACACATGAGGGCCCTAAACATCGATTAAACTAACCTATTACTAGCTAGGATAACTTGGTGAAGGTGGGAGCGGGGGTGGGCGACGAGGGAGAAAGGGGCATGGCAGGGCGAGCTAGGACCATGTAGGGTTTTGGCTGGGGCATCACACCCGATCCCATCGCAGGACCGGTGCAACCAAGCTCCGTCTTGATCATCGCAACGTCGTTGGTGATGGTGGAGGGCGTCGATCGTCAGTGGAGGAAGAACGGAGCCCGAATGGGGCCTCACACCCGACCTCTTCTCAAGGCCGATGCACCCGGAACTTCGAACGTCCTCCGTGAAGGGGAAAAGGGGAAGATTAGAAGAAGAACGTGGGCATCGCACCCGAAGAGGGGAGGAGGGAGGGGATTCCAAAGATTGGGGGGGGGGAGATATAGCCATGCTATACTCAACTCTTTCAAACACTCATTTTTTTTCTCAATTCATTTCATTACTTAATCAAACGAGATGGGGTACATATATAGGGGGAAGGGGAAGCCTAAACGACACTAGAACATCAATTACAACTGTGGGAAACAGCGAACATTGAAGTCATTGGGAGTCCCAAGTGCTGGGTAGTTGGGGCGTCTGCAGTCGACTTTCTGCCTGAGATCGCGCTAGGGTAACCTAGCGCCTTCTTCAGGTCGCGCTACCCAAAGGTGGCGCGTTAATCTTCAGCCCAGCTGCTTCATCGATTGGCTTTGGCCTGGCAGCTCGCTTGATTTCCATCACCCAGTCATTTCAGGGTTATCAGCCTTTCCTCCATTTCTCTGCTTCGGGGGCTCCTTGATGCGCCGTGAAGATACAGCGGGGGAGCAAGCCCTTGCGGCGGCGTTTGAGGAGTTGGCGCATGTAACCGCGGAGGCGATCTGGCGGCTTCCTCCTCCTCCGGAGTCTTCGGGCTCTAGCGAAGGTTCTTCTTCCAGCTCGATGGCGGGTCTGCGCTCGGAGATCGAGCAGGTGAGGCAGGAGCCCGTCCCCAATCACAGCGAGTTGGGGGAGGCTGACGTGAAGAAATTGGAGCATCGGTTTCGCCTGCCTCATCGGTATAGCTTCGTAGCCGCGGCCCCGTATGAGATGAGTTTGGACAGCCGCACGGGCCATATTTGTACATTTCTCCTGGCGTGGAAGAGCGGATTCTGCCTCCCCTTCGAGCCTTTCATCTTGAAGCTCCTCAATTTTTTCATGTTGGCGCCTGTTCAGCTGGTGGCCAATTCGTATCTCCTGCTTTCTGCCTTTCGGATCCTCTGCCGCGTGCAGAGGGTTCCCCCGTCCCTGGATCTTTTTCATTATTTCTTCGAGCTGAAGGCACATCTGTCGGCGGGGAAAGGCTTCTATTTTATCCATGCGCGCAGGAATCGAAGTTGTATTCCGCTGGCGGCGAAGGATTCTTCGCACAAAGGGTGGAAGAGGTAATTTTTCTGGGTGAACGCGGAAGCGGTGGACGAGTCCTGGAGGTGCCAGGTTATGCCCAACTTCCATCCGAATCTCCCCTCACGGCAGGACGAGTCCCCCGCCGATGTGGAGGAGTACGCCGCTCGCTTGTTGACAAATCGCCTGTCGACTGAGGAGCTGGTGACGCTGGAGAACATGGAGCGGTACCTGCTGACACAGCTCAGGCCATCAGGTGCCATTCTTCGGATTCTGCTGCGGGGCCGGAGGGTCGACTCCTCGTTTCCTAACCGAATCCTCTTCTTCATTGCAGACATTCGGCGGGAGCCCTTGGAAGAGGTCACCGAGGTTGTCGATCTTGGGGATGATTCGGCGGCCGATGAACCTGTTGCTCCCGCGGGTCGGTCCCAAGCCCGGGATAAGGGCAAGGGGGCGGCCTCCGAGGGATCTTCACGGCCAAGCGGGGCGAAGCGCTAGGACCCCCTGGAAGGGAGATTGCGGGAAGCCGCGAAGGCCAAGAAATGGGCCAAGAAGGCCGGCCATCCTACCGCCGTCGGGGGTGATTCAGGCTTGGCGGCGCTCCCCTCTCGGGGGCAAGATGGGGCCGACCCTTCAGGGCCAGCTCCCCCACCTACCAGGCGAGAGGGGGCCGAGGAGACCAGGGGCCCCTCAGAGGGCGGAGATAGGTCGGTGCTCCCCTCCCCGGGGATGGAGGGGACCGGTGCCGAAGTGGCCGTCGCCGAGACCAGGAGACCGGTCGAGGTCGGCGATGTCTCGGGCGGCGAGGCGCGGGCTGAGACGGCTAGGGATGGGGGTTCACCCGCGAGGGTGTCGCAGCCCCAAGTGTTTGAAGTTCCTGGTGCGGCCTATCCTGCGGCGTAGGTCGAGGTTGGGGGTTCGCCCGGAGAGGCGTCGCAACCCCAACCGACCGCGGTGTGCGGGTCGGTCGGCCCCGTTGTTCGATCCGAACCTTCTGGCGGGGCGTCCGGTGGGGAGCGGATCTCCATGTCGGAGGCCTTGGAAAGGCTCGGTGTTTCGGGCGACCTGTATCGGGTTTGCCGAGAGGTTGCTGCGAAGACGAGGGGGGGAGACAAGCGCTACTCCCTCGCTGGAATCCTCGACGTCCTCATGGAGGGTGGCCTAGTCATAGCTCGGACGGCGGCCTTGATGGTGGAGACGTACGCTCGGGCGGAGGCAGAACGGTCGAATCTCGCCTGGACCCTCGGGGGGTGCGAGAGGAAACTGGCCCGCCTCAGTGAGGAACATGAGGCGCTCCGATAGGAGTTCTCCGCCTTCAGGGACTCGGCACGGGCGAGCCGGCTAGAAGCCGAGGCGCTGACTGAGCAGTTGGCTAAGGCCCGGGGGTCGCTCGAGAGGAAAAGCAAACTCTTGGAAGAGGAGCGTCTGCGTCACCTCGAGCTGGACGGCCGCTGGGAGCTCGAACGGGCCGAGTTACTGGACCGGGCGGAGGTAGCGGAGCGCCTTCATTCCGTGGCCAAGGCGGACTGAGTCCGGGCGAAGAGGAGGTCGAGCGAGGCCGAACGAAGGATGGTTGCGACAGAGGAACGCCTCGCGGGAGCAGAGGAGCGTGCGGCCGAGGCGGAGAGGGCTCGAATCGAGCTCGTTGGAAGGACAGAGCAGATCGAGGTGGAGGGGGTCGAGCAATACAGAAGCTCAGACGCTTACTCAGCCGACCTGGAGAGAGCTGCCCTACCATATTACGAGGTAGCGCTTCGCCGTGGCGCCCGAAAGGGGTTTAAGCAAGGTTATCACCGGGCGGTGGACTACGCCTTCGATCGAGACTCCGGGATCGAGTTCCCTTTGGGCCAGGCTTATGACTCGGAGGAGTCGATTTCTAGTTCCTCTGCGTCGAGCGGGGAGGATCCAGGGGGGTCTCCCTCGGTGGGGTCACCAACTCCGGATGCCTCGGGAGGACTCGCGACCGAGACAGTTCTCGCACAGGCGAGGTCAGTGCCCGGGTCGGCCGTCACCGAAGGTGCTGGGGGTAACACGCCTACTTCCGTTGTTTCCGAGCGTCAAAGTGGGCCCGAGGCCTGATATATTTTGCCTTATTTTGCCCCTTTCTCTTGTTTGTATCTCTTTCCTCCTTTAGGGAGTTTCCTCTTTATGAGATAATAATAAATGGCTTACTTGTTTGATCGCCATCCTTGCCGTGATTTGGTTGGCGTATCTGAAGTAGTTGGAAAGTGCCGATATGTCCTGCGTGGTTTTCGCATGCTATTTTGGTAGGCTTCTGACGGGGCGTCCTTCCGTTCCCTCATGCTTTGAATGTCAGGCCGCTTCGTGAATCTCGCTAGAGCGGGAAACGAGGAGTTGGAGGTGACTGTTCAGGGGAGAAATCCTTTGGCGTGTTTCTGAGGGGGGGGTCATTTAAGGCGTGTAGCCTCCTTTGGCCTATAAGAAGGACCGAAAGGCGCCCTTTCCTCTTTACTGCTTGGGATTTTCTCTAACAATTTTTCCTCACTCCTTCCTCTTCACTCTGCGTTGTGCCGTTGCGTTCGGAGCATGGAGGATCCTTCGGAGGGCGACGCCGCCGATGATGGGGAGCAGAGGGCTCTTGCCGTCCTAGCTTGTTGGACGGGTCCCACGGTCGCCGTGCGGGTTTGAGACGGGTCCGACGGTCACCGCGCGGATCTGGAGAGGGCTTCGACGTGTGAGGGCACGGCTCTTGCCCTTTCTCAGTTCCAGCGTGGCTTCCAGGCAGGCGCCGAGGCAGAGGACGGATGGGGGTATCAGGGAAGCCTGCCGCCACTCCCCCTCTGCATGGGGGGGGAGGCGCATCAAGTTCCCTCCTCACCGAAGCCTTCCTCCGTCTGCAGCCTCTTTTTCCCTCTTTTGCTCTTCATTTCTTTCACTCTTCGGAGGCTGCTTGCTCTCTGTTCCCTTCCAAGGAGTTGGCGGGTTGAAAAAGAAGGGCTTCATGGTGCTCCTTCTCCCTAGCCTCCATCAACTTGGAAGGTAGCCTTCTCCAACTTTAGAAGGTGGCTACCTTCTCTGCAGTCCCTCTGTCACCTTTGTCAAGGGTCATCTGAGCCAACTGGATCGGCCCCCTCTTGTCCGAGCCAGTTTCTACACGAGGCAGAGTCAGTGGCTGGACGTGAGGAGATCGAGATCGAGTCAACAGAGCGATGACCCCTTACAGCGGTGTTAGACGGATTTTCTTGCTTTTTATCATGCAATGTACTGGCCTTTGCCTTTCTGATGTATCAATGGTTTGGAATGAAAAGAAAAGGGATTTATTCCGTCCATCTTGCTGTACAATTTCAAAAATAGAATTTGCGTAGTGCGGCTGCATTCCATGTCCGAGGAATGGGTTCCCCTTCCATTGTTGCTAACCTGTATGCACCTTTCCCGAGCGTCTCGACCACTCGGTAGGGGCCTTCCCAGTTAGGGGACAGCTTGCCCGCTGCCTCTAGTGGTCGAGAGGCTTCAGCTTTCCTGAGGATGAAGTCTCCCGGTCGGAAGTGTCTGCTTCGGACTCTGGCGTTGTAGTATCGAGTGAGGCGTCGCTGGTATTCCATCGCTCGGATGCTGGCAATGTCCCGGAGTTCATCTGCTAGGTCGAGGTTCTCGAGTAACTTCTGGTTGTTTTCCTCGGTCGAGTAGCGGATGACTCGGAGAGACGGGTTGGCGATCTCCAATGGAACGACGACCTCGGTGCCGTACACCAACTGAAAGGGGCTTTCACCGGTTGCCGTCCTGGGAGTTGTTCGGTGTGACCACAGTACGCTAGGCAATTCCTCGAGCCAACTTCCCTTGGCTTTGCCGAGTGTGGTCTTTATGCCTTTCAAGATAGTCTTGTTGGCATTTTCGACCAGCCCGTTCGCCTGAGGGTGGGCGACCAAAGTGAAGTGGTTGTGGATGTCTAGGTCGGCGCATCTGTCTCGGAAATATCGAGAATTGAATTGCCGACCGTTATCGCTCACTATCACTCGGGGGATGCCAAAGCGACAAATGATCGATTTCCAGACGAAACTCCAGACTACTGTCTCGGTGATCCTTGGAGTGGCTTCGGCCTCGATCCATTTAGTGAAGTAGTCGATGGCGACGATGATGAACTTTTTCTGGGACTGAGCTGTGGGAATGGTCCGAGAATGTCGATCCCTCACCGAGCGAAGGGATAAGGCTCGGTGAGGGTGACGAGTTCTGTGGCCGGCCGATGGACCAAGTGGTCGAACCGCTGGCATCGGTCGCACTGTTGAGCATAGGCCGAGCAGTCGCGCTGCAGGGTGGGCCACCAGTACCCCTGTCGTAACAGGATTCTGGCCAGTGACCTTGCCCCTGAGTGCGCTCCGCACAGGCCTTCATGAACCTCTCGAATGGCTCGGCTGGCGTCGTCGGGGCCGAGGCACTTCAGGAGAGGGCCGACGAAGGACCTTCGGTAGAGTGTGTTGTCCAGGACGTTGAAGCACCGGGCTTGGTACTTCATTCGGCGTGCTTCCCGAGGGTCGGAGGGCTCTTGGGAGTCTTGAAGCCAAGACTGGTAGGCGGTGCGCCAATCGCTCGGGTCGGCCGAGTCAATAGCGAGGAGCTTCGAGTCGATGCTCGGGCGCTCTAGCTCTTCGAGGAGGACCAATCGGGTACCTTCTGGACCTAGGGAGGAGGCCAACCGAGAGAGGGCGTCGGCTCGGGAGTTTTCTTCCCGGGCTATTCGGACTACCTCGAATCCCTCGAATCGTTGGGCCAAGCTCCTGACCAGCTGGAGGTATTTGATCATGGGTGCCTCTAGAGCTTCGTACTCGCCGTTGACCTGGCTCGCGAACAGTTGAGAGTCGGTGTGGATCCTGACTCGCTCAGCCCCCAGCCGCCGGGCCATACGTGCTCCCGATATAAGGGCCTCGTACTCGGAAGCGTTGTTGGACGCCTGGAAGTTGAATTTCAAGGCGTACTGCAGCTCCACTCCTTCGGGGGATCTCAGGAGGATCCCGGCAGCGCTACCGACCGAGTTGGATGAACCGTTGACGTAGAGTTCCCAGGTTGGCCCGGGCATGGTCGGTAACCTCCCTTCGGCCGGGATAGTGCTCTCGGCGATGAAATCGGCGAGCGCTTGACCTTTTATAGCTGCGCGCGGGCGATACGAGATGTCGTAGGCCCCAAGCATAAGAGCCCACTTGACGAGTCGCCCCGAGGCCTCGGAGTGGGCCAAGATCTTCTTCAACGGCTCGCCAGTTAGCACGGTGATGGGGTGCCCCTGGAAGTAGGGTCGGAGGCATTTTGCGGAGGTAACCAGCGCTAGCACGAGCTTCTCGGTTGCGGGGTACCTCCTCTCGACCTCGCTAAGCACTTTGTTGGTATAGTAGACTGGCCTTTCGATTCTTGAGTCATTTCTGACCAGGACCGAGCTGACCGTTGATGACGTCGCCGAGAGATAGAGTAGCAAAGCTTCACCCGGCACGGGCTTGGAGAGCACCGGGGGCGAAGCTAGGAACTCCTTAAGCTCAGCGAACGCTTTCTGGCATTTGTCATCCCATGTGAACGTAGCAGATGCCCACTTGGGCCCCTTTAATAGTTTAAAGAAGGGCAAGCATCGTTCGGCCGCACGGGACAGGAAACGGCTGAGAGCGGCAACACGCCCGGTCAGACGCTGGACGTCCTTGATGCAGGCGGGCGGGCGCATGTCCAGGATGGCCTGGACTTTGTCAGGGTTAGCTTCGATCCCATGCTGAGTGACCATGAAACCCAGGAACTTCCCGGATCTAACTCCGAAGGCGCACTTGGCAGGATTGAGCTTCATATTGTACTTCAGGAGGACGCCGAAGGCTTCGGCGAGGTCGGTAAAGTGGTCTTGGGCCTTGGGGGTCTTGACGAGCATGTCGTCAATGTAGGCCTCGACGTTCCGACCTAGCTGTTCCTCGAACATGTGGTTGACCAGTCTTTGGTATGTGGCTCCAGCGTTCTTCAACCCGAAAGGCATCCGGGTATAGCAGTACACGCCGTAGTCGGTGATGAAGGCGATCTTCTCGATGTCTTCAGGGTTCATCCTGATCTGATGGTAACCCGAATAGGCGTCCAGGAAGCTGAGCATCTCGTTGCCCGATGTCGAGTCGACCAGTTGGTCGATGCTGGGCAAGGGGTAGCAGTCTTTAGGGGTCGCCTTATTCAGGTCGGTGAAGTCCACGCACATCCGCCACTCGCCGGAAGCCTTTGGTACCAGGACGACATTGGCTAGCCACATAGGGTACAGGACTGGTCTAAAAAGACCAGTCTCTTTCCCACAGACGGCGCCAGATGAAGAGGTGAAATCTCACGCTGGTTCCTGAGCTGGCTGGTAATCACCAAGATGATGAACTGCAAGACAGGGAAACGGGTCAGAGGGCCCAAGGGGATTCCCTGGGACAAGATCCTCCGACGCTCAAGTCAGTAGAGCAATGGTGGGAGCAGCGATAGGGAGGGGGAGATGAGGGCGCGAGATCCCTCTCCACCGATGGGGTGAAGTGGTCCTTGCTCAGGAGTTTGGGGGTGGAATCATACCCTTCTTGACTTGCCTTTCGCTGGAGGGTATCCCAGGTTTTTATAGTGTGCCGCCTTCTGGAGTCCTGCAAGCTGAGAGGTCTCCGGTGGAGGTTACGTCCTCATCGTGGGCTTTGATGGCCTCATCATGGGGGCGTTATCCTGGCGGGGAAACCGGAGCTCCTGGACTTCTTAGTGTTTGGCACGCTGTGGACTCTAACGGCTGCAATGATGAATATCTCATCGGTCGTCCCGAGCTTAAGGGGGCCGGCCCTATCGGGCGATAGGCCTAGCTCGGTGAGGAGATGGGTTGGATAAACCGGCTAGCGCTTCCCCCCTTCGGGCGGAGGGGTAGCTCGTGCGCGAGTCTTCCTGTGACCTGACCGAGGCTCGGGCTCTCCGAGCCTTTGGGCCGCCTAGGAGAGTTGTTTCCTCGAGCATTGTTTTATTGGGCTTTTCCGAGTGGGCCCTGTGGGCTGTCACTTGGGCGAGCTTGCCTCGTTGGGCCTTGTTGGGCCTAGTTGGGTCTGCTCTTTGAGTGGGCTGCAGGAATCCCCCTCTCCAATATATATCCTATAATGGTTAAGCCTTGAAATTCTATATTGGCTATAAAATGAGAGTGGATGTTGAACAATACATGACTCAATGCTGTGCGTATAGGGCCCAGTCTGGTCCTGGGAGGAGCACCCGAAGGTATTTGTGCCCACGGGAGTTTATTGATCATGGTGTTTAAGCATTGCACCGAAGTACTTGCTTCCTAGGCTTTAGACATCTCACTCACTCTCTCATGACACGACTTGCTTGACTTGACTTGAGGCCCGTAAAAGGGCAAAAGTACTTGCTTGTATGAAGTAGCCAATTCCATTACACGTACTTGATATTACATGTGCTTGATATTACTTGCTTGAACACGAATTCTCACTTTCTTGGAAAATGTTGTGCAATTACTTGCTAGTGCCTTATTGATACTTGAAATCAAGCAATACTCTTTCTATACAGTTCTTGATATCTTGCTCGTCTTTCCATACAGTTCTTGATATATTGCTCATCTTTTTATACATTTCTTGATTTCTCGCTTATCTGCATGCATAGCTTTCCTGCACTGCACGAAATATGTAAATCACTTAAAGATTGCTCGAACTTGAGATGTAATTCTTATTGAGCGATTCGCTCATCCAGTTCATTCTAACCTTTTTCAGGTAATATGGATAGCGACCACCATCCGGATGGGAATGAGACCGCGTGAACAGTGCTAGAACGCCAATACGTCTACTGTTAGCTAGCCACGTCTTTGATTATCTAGAGTCCTTACCTTTGTATTTCCAGCTATGTCAGTTATGTCAGTCTAGTTGATTAAACTTACTAAGTAGTTGGATTCGAATAATGTATGTCATGGACTAGAATTATCATCAATTGGTTAACTAGAAAAATTGTCATCTTGGACTATTGATATTATTTTGGAAAAATTGGATCTTAGTTATTATTTAGATATTTTGCGCACTCTGTCTTTTGTCAAAAAAAATATACATCTTACTGCCCTGATTGACACAATCTATATAAAGGCGTCGCGTCACCGGGTGTCTGCCGTGCTCGGGGCATGATAGACGTAAAGCAGAGATGCGTCGACGCAGCCCGCACTAGTGGGCAGAGACCCCCTTCAACTGTTCATTCGTTTGTTTACTTGCTCATGCATGGGGTTTGATTTTGAAGCTTTTAATAAATGTTAAACTCCAATCTTCTTGCTACATTCTTTTAGTTTTCTTTCTTTTCTTCCTTTATTTATTTTCTCTTGCTTTCATCATTAGGTGTGTGGCATGCATCAATGCATGGATTATTTATGCAGGGAATGATTTTAAGCTAACATCCATATGGGCATATGATGCACTTATGTAGTAGGATTGTGGCACGTGGCAGAGTTGTATACTCACGCATAGTGGGAGGATCTAGACGGGGGTAACCCAGCTTTCGTCAATCCACCATTTCATATACAACAAGCTATGGCATTCCAGCATGCATATGCAAATGCATGGGGTTTGTCATATGAAACATGTATGATGCATGGAATGATGATTTAATTTGTCACGCCCCGAGCGCGGAAGATACCCGGAGATGCGCGACGTGTCTATATCAATCATGTCAATCAGAGTGGTCGTGTATTCGACACAAAGACAGAGAGGCGCAAAAATAGCAAGATAACCCAATCCTTTATTTCATAATGGATAGACTATTACAAATCTAATACTCTGTTTAACAAAAAGGAAAAGAATACATATTTGACTCAAGAAACTATGGAAAAGACTAGACGACACTTGTAGAAGCTCTATCACTTTCACTCTTGACCATTCCCATCCGATTGACTTCCATCGTCGTCGGACTTACCTGAAAAGTAAAAAGGGACAAACGGAATGAGCGAACGCTCAGTAGGAAATTATATCTCAAGTACTAGCAAGTGGTTTAAGTAATTACATTTTCATGGATGCAATAAAGCTATGCATGCTCGCATGAAACGACAAGATAGAGAGAATGTAATATCAAGAAATAAGATGAACTTTCATGAACTCACAAGATACAAGTTATTCAAGATATTCAAGCAAGTACATTAACGAGTCATGTCAAGAACTTTGGCTATCATGTATCAAGCAAGTAAATTACCCTTTTTCGGGCCACGCATTTCATTTCATGTCAAGTACGAGTCAAGTACAAGATGTGTGTGGAATGTCCAATCAAGCAAGTCAAGTACTCGGTATAATGCCAGATACCTTATCATTTTAACTCCCATGGGCACAAGTACTTTCGGGTGCTCCTCCCAGGACCAGATCGGGCCCTATATGCGCAGGCATTTATCATGTGTTTTGACATCCACTCTTGTTTATATAGCCAATATAGAATTTCAATAATCAAGCTTGTAGATACGTATGACAACTTTGATAGAATAGAGTCCAAAATATGACAAAGGACATAGAATGGCGATAATAACGGTATAATCACGATGTCGATAAAACTAGGTAGAATATGGTTCCCTTAACTTAGGTACCATGACAAATCAATATGGACATTCTTTATATAGAATTGAGGTCCACATGAACATTAGATCAAGCAAGATACCCTCATTCTTATCATAGAATTGGGGTTTACAAGAATGACACGATATGGCATGATATCATCATCCCATCAAGAATTTCTTATGATATACTCTTTGTATAATCATAAGGGCCGGTATACCATGTTTCTTTAGATTGACATGGCAAGGATCGTGTAATGGGTTTTTAGGGTACAACCAGCTCAGTCGGCCTTGAGGGAATCCAAGGCTACGAGGAGTCTTACGGAGGTCTCTATGACTAACTCGCTAGTCCAAAGGAACGGAATGTCCAATGGAGAGCTTGTATGTCAATGAGAGTTGAGTGTGATCGATAAATCAACATGAAACGTGGGACTATACTCACGGAGTGGAGAATAGTGCCGATATATATATATATATATGTATAATATGAAACCATCGGTATAGAAATCAGAGAAAAATCAGTTTACAGTAAAATAACGACTTAGGTCAAGTCGTGTATTGAATAATTAACGCCTAACAGAAGGGCGTTTACATATATTGCCAATTTGCAGAATTTCCATTATTTCATTAATTTATCAAAAACACGCCTTTCCTGGGGGCGTTTCTTCAAAGTTGACGACTGCAGAGGCAGGCGTCTCATCATTTACATATTCGACAGGATATAATTATTCTCAGAAATTTATCAAAAACGCGCCCTTGGAAGGGGCGTTACTTTCTAATTCCATTTTACAGAATATGTGAATTTCAGGATTTTAGCAGATACACGCCCTAGGAAGGGGCGTTACTTTTCAGATTCACGCCTTGTACTGGGGCGTTAGAATATGGAAAACGACTTTGTCCAAGTCGTGAATTTCAAGGGATTTACGATATTTTAATAAATAATATTTCGAGAGACAGGAGACATGTCATGGCAGTAAAATTTAACAGGAATTCACAGAGTCATGCAAGATATTAAAAATCAATATTTCATATGTATTGTAATTTTTAAACAGGATCAATTATTAATCACATGCGATTCTTATGAAATTAACGCCTGCGTAGAGGGCGTCAAATATTAAATTGACGACCACTAGCATGGTCGTTTCTTTTAAATTAGCGCCCTAATCAAGGGCGTTTCTTTCAAAATTTTGCAGAAAACGTAATAAAACCTTATAAACAGTATGCATGCCATGCTCATATACGTATATAGATATCTTGCATTAATTCTATTTGGGCTACAATAACTTGAGAAAATCCTACCTTAAAAATAGATTTGGAGATGACCGGTGAATAACTTGAGAAGAACACCTTGGACAGGAAGAAGGAAGATTTTAGTTGATGAATATGACGGAGATGATAGCCTTCAATCAACCTGTAGGAAAAGAGAGGAAGGAATATGAAGATATGAAATCAATCTTCACAGGTATATGGTGAAGAACATACCTTGTTCTTTCACGTACGCCACCTTACAGACCTATAACAGAATCAGATGAAGAACATTAGTTCTTCATGTAATAGAAGCAGAAAAAATAAAAGAATAGAGGAACCGTTTTTTCTTCACGTACCTAGCAGCAGACGTTCGATCAAATGGGTTTTAGGGTTCGATCGAACATGTTATTTATAGGATTTTGGAAGTCCTAACAAGAGTAGTGTTTGATTGAGGGTAATATATCCTTAATAGAGTCCTTACTTAATAGACACTTACTAGATTAGGTTAATCTTTCCTTGGATAAGCTCTGGGTTCGAACGGAACTCGAATGAATTAACGCCTTTGGTCAGGGCGTGTATTCTTGAATTAACGCCTTGCATAAGGGCGTTTCTTAAAAAGCGCCTTGAAAAAGGGCGTTTCTTGTTTTAAAACACGCCCAAGATAGAGGCGTTTCTTTTACTTACCCATTTGGTCGCGTGAGAACTGACGACCGTAGGTGTGGGCGTCCTTTCTTTATTCACGCCATGGTAGAGGCGTTTCTTTATAAATTAACGCCTTAATAAGAGGCGTTATTTTTAATTTGTTTTATTTCGTCCAATTAACCCTATTCCTTTTATATATATATTACTTCTGTAATATATATGTTTTAATTCATTTCAATTATTCATTTATTAGGGTTGCTACACCCTCCCCCACTTAAAAGAATTTGGTCCCCAAATTCAATATATATATAATTATACATGCGGAGAGTGTAGGACATATACCTCTTAGAATAACTCGGGAAATCGTTTCTTCATAGATTCCTCGGTCTCCCATGTCGCTTCGCGTTCAGGATTCTTATTCCATTGCACCTTGATCATGGGAATAACCTTATTCCTTAGAGCTCGTATTTCTCGATCTAATATCTTCAAGGGCCTCTGTTCATATGTGAGATCTTTCTGGATCACCAGATCTCCATGCTCAATAATATGTGACGGATCGTGCACATACTTCTTCAACATAGATATGTGAAATACATTGTGTACCTCGGACAACTGAGGAGGCAACGCGATGCGATAAGCAACCTCGCCAACTCTTTCGAGTACCTCAAATGGTCCGATGAATCTTGGCGTAAGCTTGCCCTTAACACCAAATCTTCGTATGCCACGTCCAGGGGATATTTTAAGAAATACATGATCTCCGATCTGGAATTCAAGATCTCTTCTCTTGTATCTGCATAAGTCTTTTGTCTGGTCTGAGCAACTTGTAATCTTTCTCTGATTACTTGTATCTTCTCAGTTGTATCCCTTACCATGTCTGGACCTAATAGTTGTTTCTCTCCAACTTCGTTCCAACATATGGGAGATCGGCAACTCCTTCCGTATAAGGCTTCGAAAGGTGCCATTTGGATACTAGCTTGGTAGCTATTATTATATGCAAATTCAACTAAAGGTAAGTGGTCATGCCAGCTTCCTCCAAAGTCAATAATGCATGCTCTCAGCATATCTTCAACAACTTGATTAGTTCGCTCGGTCTGACCATCCGTTTGTGGGTGAAAAGCAGTACTAAAGTTGAGCCTTGTCCCCAACGAATGTTGTAATCCCTTCCAAAAATGAGAAGTAAAACGGGGATCCCTATCAGACACGATTGAGACAGGAATTCCATGTATCCTGACTATTTCTTTAATGTATAGTGCAGCTAGCACATCAATCGACCATCGGCTTTTGATTGGCAAGAAATGTGCCGATTTAGTCAATCGGTCAATGATAACCCAGATTCCATCATGTCCTCCTTTAGATTTAGACAAACCCATGATGAAGTCCATACCAATATCCTCCCATTTCCACTTAGGAATATCTAGAGGATGTAGTTTTCCCGCAGGCTTTTGGTGTTCCGCCTTGACCTGTTGGCATGTGAGACAGCGTGATACATAGTCCGCTATTTCTCTTTTCATATTGGGCCACCAAAAGTTCCTCTTTACATCTTGGTACATTTTAGTTGATCCAGGATGAATAGTGTATCTTGATCTGTGAGCTTCATCTAAGATCTTCTTCTTTAATTCCGGACAATCGGGTATACAAGTTCTATCTTTGAACGATAATCTTCCATCAGAAGTTAGTTGAAAATCAGATTGTCCTTCTAATCTGCCTTTGATTTCTATTAACATAGGATCATCATCCTGAAGTGTTTGTATCTCAGATAACAAATCTGACTGTATGCTTACATGGGATAGTGTGACAAATTTGGATTCCGTGTCCAAGCTTATATTGAGCTCGGAGAATTGTTCAAGTAACCTCCATTCTTGTATCATACAATTTGCTATCTTTGCTCTCGGCTTTCGACTAAGGGCATCAGCCACATAATTACCCTTTCCGGGATGGTATTGTATACTGAAGTCGAAGTCCTTGAGATATTCTAGCCAACGTCTTTGTCTCATGTTCAGCTCCTTTTGTGAAAATAGATATTTGAGACTTTTGTGATCGGAGTATACAGTAAACTGTACCCCATAGAGATAGTGTCTCCATATCTTTAGGGCAAATACTACCGCGGCCAATTCCAAGTCATGGACGGGGTAATTCTCCTCATGCTTCTTCAGTTGACGAGAAGAGTATGCTATGACCTTCCCATGTTGCATTAGAACACATCCGAGGCCAATGCCAGAAGCATCAGTGTAGACCTCGAATTTCTCTCCTTCAATTGGTAGGGCTAAGACCGGAGCTGTGGTGAGATGATCCTTGAGAGTTTGGAAACTGCTTTCACATTCCTCACTCCATTCATATCGGATCTCCTTACGAGTTAATCTTGTAAGTGGTACGGCGATCTTAGAGAAATCTTTGATAAATCGCCGATAATAGCCTGCAAGACCTAAGAAACTTCTGATCTCGCTTGCATTAGTGGGTCTCTCCCAGTTTCTCACAGCTTCAACTTTTGACGGATCCACAGATAAACCGTCCTTGGATATGACATGTCCGAGAAAAGCCACTTCTTCAAGCCAGAACTCGCATTTGCTGAGTTTAGCATATAATTGATTTGTCCTCAAGACTTGCAATGCAATCCTCAAATGCTCTTCATGTTCTTCCTTAGTCTTAGAATATATCAATATATCATCGATGAAGACTACTATGAATTGATCCAAGTAAGGCCTGAATATGCTATTCATTAACTGCATAAAGGCAGCAGGGGCATTTGTTAGTCCAAAAGGCATAACAACAAATTCGTAATGGCCATACCTGCTTCTGAATGCGGTCTTGTGAATGTCATCATCCTTGATCCTTAATTGATGATATCCCGACCGGAGATCAATCTTGGAGAAATATTTGGATCCTGAAATCTGATCAAACAATTCATCGATTCTCGGCAGTGGATACTTGTTCTTGATAGTAAGATGATTCAACTGTCGATAGTCAATACACAATCTCATGGATCCATCCTTCTTCTTTACAAATAAGACTGGTGCTCCCCACGGGGAAGTACTTGGTCTAATAAACCCTTTTCGGATTAGTTCCATCAACTGCTCCTTCAACTCCTTGAGTTCAGCAGGGGACATTCTATATGGTGCCTTTGAAACCGGACCAGCACCAGGGACTAAGTCGATGGTAAAGGCCACATCTCTTTGCGGGGGTAATCCCGGCAATTCTTCCGGAAATACGTCTGGGAATTCTCGTACTACTTGAACGTCTTCTATCTTGGTTTCCTTAGCTTCTTTAATAGTGACAAAAGCAAGGAAGGATACACATCCTTTCCTGACGAGCTTGCTTGCTCGAAGAGCCGAAATAAGAGGGGATTTGCTTCGACTCTTAGGACTAGTATAAGTCAGTTCTGGAAATTCTTGAAAACAATCTTGCTATTACGGCAATCAACCGTTGCCTGGTACTTAGATAACCAATCTGCTCCTAGTATAACATCATATTCTTTTAGATCTAAGCAGATAAGATCAATAGGAAAATTCTTTCCTCGAACCAACACCTCACAGTTTTGGTAATGATGCGTGATATCCGTCTCGTTTCCGAGAGGAGTAGACAACACTATTTTCATCCATTCTGGTTCTAGAGGTAATGGGTCAGCAAACTTCTTGGAAATAATGGAATGCGATGCACCCGTATCAAATAAGACATGTGCATATTTGGAACAAATTTTTAATGTACCTTCCACCAATCCGCCTTCTTCTTCTGGTTCGGTCTCTTGGATTGCATGAAGACGCGCGTTCCTTGTCACTGGGCGTTTACCCTCACCGTCTTGGTCATTCATTAATGGACAATCGGGAATCCGATGTTCACGACTCCCACAACGGAGACATGCTCCTAATTTCCTCCAGCATTCTTCTGTTTTGTGACCAGCCTTGTCACAATGCTTGCATACTACGTTTGAAGGGGTAGTGGTGATAGAGAAAGGCTTGGATTTCTTGTACTTCTGATCTTGAGAGGAAGAACCTCCATTATTGGGCCTCTTCTTAAAGTTGGGTTTAAAAGAACCCGAACTTGTGACTTGCTCCTTTTTGTCTTTCCCACGGATCCTATCAGATAGTTCCGTGGCATCTTCAAGCAACTGAGCTCGGCGCACTATTTCAGTATAAACTTGAATATCCATAGGCGCCAGTTGAGTAATGTAGTGGGGCCTAAGCCCATTAAGAAATCTACGGGCTTTCATCTTTTCCGTGCCAATTAAATGCTTAGCATATCTAGACAGTCTAGAGAACTGTGCTTCATAATCAGCCACCGATAAAGATCTTTGCTTTAATGCGGCAAATTCGGCGGCCTTCCTTTCCTGGACCCTATCAGAGAAATATTTGGCGTTGAAATATTCAACGAATTCACCCCATGTAACTTGAGTTGGGTCAATAGTAGCTTCAATCGACTCCCACCAGCATCTAGCATCCTTTTCTAACTGGAAAGTAGCTAATAAGACTTTGTCCTGATCCGTGCATTGCATGACACGGAATATACGTTCAATCTCCCGAACCCAATGCTCGGCATCGTCTGGATCGGTCGATCCCATGAACTTCGGGGGATTCATATTCTTGAATGCTTGGTGTAAGCTTCCAGCTCGTGGAGCACCACCTTGTGCTACCTGTTGTAGCACTTGGGTCATCCCTTGAAGGGTACGCTGCATGTTGCGCCATTGAGCACGTTCGGCAGCCATTATCCTACAATTACAATAGCTATGTTAGTATTATATCACTATGATCTTATAAAGGACTCATTGATCATTTAACCCTTGGTTCTACCCACTCTCACTTGGTTAAAGGTTTTGAAACCTATCCTTGGACTTGGGTTTCCTAGGAATTGAATACCTTAGGCTCTGATACCACAAAGACTGTCACGCCCCGAGCGCGGAAGATACCCGGAGATGCGCGACGTGTCTATATCAATCATGTCAATCAGAGTGGTCGTGTATTCGACACAAAGACAGAGATGCGCAAAATAGCAAGATAACCCAATCCTTTATTTCATAATGGATAGACTATTACAAATCCAATACTCTGTTAAATAAAAAGGAAAAGAATACATAGTTGACTCAAGAAACTATGGAAAAGACTAGACGACACTTGTAGAAGCTCTATCACTTTCACTCTTGACCATTCCCATCCGATTGACTTCCATCGTCGTCGGACTTACCTGAAAAGTAAAAAGGGACAAACGGAATGAGCGAACGCTCAGTAGGAAATTATATCTCAAGTACTAGCAAGTGGTTTAAGTAATTACATTTTCATGGATGCAATAAAGCTATGCATGCTCGCATGAAACGACAAGATAGAGAGAATGTAATATCAAGAAATAAGATGAACTTAGTCATGAACTTCCAACAAGATACAAGTTATTCGAGATATTCAAGCAAGTACATTTAACAAGTCATGTCAAGAACTTTGGCTATCATGTATCAAGCAAGTAAATTACCCTTTTTCGGGCCACGCATTTCATTTCATGTCAAGTACGAGTCAAGTACAAGATGTGTGTGGAATGTCCAATCAAGCAAGTCAAGTACTCGGTATAATGCCAGATACCTTATCATTTTAACTCCCATGGGCACAAGTACTTTCGGGTGCTCCTCCCAGGACCAGATCGGGCCCTATATGCGCAGGCATTTATCATGTGTTTTGACATCCACTCTTGTTTATATAGCCAATATAGAATTTCAATAATCAAGCTTGTAGATACGTATGACAACTTTGATAGAATAGAGTCAAAATATGACAAAGGACATAGAATGGCGATAATAACGGTATAATCACGATGTCGATAAAACTAGGTAGAATATGGTTCCCTTAACTTAGGTACCATGACAAATCAATATGGACATTCTTTATATAGAATTGAGGTCCACATGAACATTAGATCAAGCAAGATACCCTCATTCTTATCATAGAATTGGGGTTTACAAGAATGACACGATATGGCATGATATCATCATCCCATCAAGAATTTCTTATGATATACTCTTTGTATAATCATAAGGGCCGGTATACCATGTTTCTTTAGATTGACATGGCAAGGATCGTGTAATGGGTTTTTAGGGTACAACCAGCTCAGTCGGCCTTGAGGGAATCCAAGGCTACGAGGAGTCTTACGGAGGTCTCTATGACTAACTCGCTAGTCCAAAGGAACGGAATGTCCAATGGAGAGCTTGTATGTCAATGAGAGTTGAGTGTGATCGATAAATCAACATGAAACGTGGGACTATACTCACGGAGTGGAGAATAGTGCCGATATATATATATATATGTATAATATGAAACCATCGGTAATAGAATCAGGATAAAATCAGTTTACAGTAAAATAACGACTTAAGTAAAGTCGTGTATTGAATAATTAACGCCTAACAGAAGGGCGTTTACATGTATTGCCAATTTGCAGAATTTCCATTATTTCATTAATTTATCAAAAACACGCCTTTCCTGGGGGCGTTTCTTCAAAGTTGACGACTGCAGAGGCAGGCGTCTCATCATTTACATATTCGACAGGATATAATTATTCTCAGAAATTTATCAAAAACGCGCCCTTGGAAGGGGCGTTACTTTCTAATTCCATTTTACAGAATATGTGAATTTCAGGATTTTAGCAGATACACGCCCTAGGAAGGGGCGTTACTTTTCAGATTCACGCCTTGTACTGGGGCGTTAGAATATGGAAAACGACTTTGTCCAAGTCGTGAATTTCAAGGGATTTACGATATTTTAATAAATAATATTTCGAGAGACAGGAGACATGTCATGGCAGTAAAATTTAACAGGAATTCACAGAGTCATGCAAGATATTAAAAATCAATATTTCATATGTATTGTAATTTTTAAACAGGATCAATTATTAATCACATGCGATTCTTATGAAATTAACGCCTGCGTAGAGGGCGTCAAATATTAAATTGACGACCACTAGCATGGTCGTTTCTTTTAAATTAGCGCCCTAATCAAGGGCGTTTCTTTCAAAATTTTGCAGAAAACGTAATAAAACCTTATAAACAGTATGCATGCCATGCTCATATACGTATGTATAGATATCTTGCATTAATTCTTATTTGGGCTACAATAACTTGAGAAAATCCTACCTTAAAAATAGATTTGGAGATGACCGGTGAATAACTTGAGAAGAACACCTTGGACAGGAAGAAGGAAGATTTTAGTTGATGAATATGACGGAGATGATAGCCTTCAATCAACCTGTAGGAAAAGAGAGGAAGGAATATGAAGATATGAAATCAATCTTCACAGGTATATGGTGAAGAACATACCTTGTTCTTTCATGTACGCCACCTTACAGACCTATAACAGAATCAGATGAAGAACATTAGTTCTTCATGTAATAGAAGCAGAAAAATAAAAGAATAGAGGAACCGTTTTTTCTTCACGTACCTAGCAGCAGACGTTCGATCAAATGGGTTTTAGGGTTCGATCGAACATGTTATTTATAGGATTTTGGAAGTCCTAACAAGAGTAGTGTTTGATTGAGGGTAATATATCCTAATAGAGTCCTTACTCTAATAGACACTTACTAGATTAGGTTAATCTTTCCTTGGATAAGGTCTTGGTTCGAACGGAACTCGAAATGGAATTAACGCCTTTGGTCAGGGCGTGTATTCTTGAATTAACGCCTTGCATAAGGGCGTTTCTTAAAAAGCGCCTTTAAAAAGGGCGTTTCTTGTTTTAAAACACGCCCAAGGTAGAGGCGTTTCTTTTACTTACTCATTTGGTCGCGTGAGAACTGACGACCGTAGGTGTGGGCGTCCTTTCTTTATTCACGCCATTGGTAGAGGCGTTTATTTATAAATTAACGCCTTAATAAGAGGCGTTATTTTTAATTTGTTTTATTTCGTCCAATTAACCCTATTCCTTTTATATATATATTACTTCTGTAATATATATGTTTTAATTCATTTCAATTATTCATTTATTAGGGTTGCTACATAATTACACTCATGGAGGCTGAGCAAATGCTAGTGCGAATGCGGATGCATCCAAGGCATACAGTTTATTTCAGCTGGGCTGGTCACCAGGCAGTAGCTAGGCTCAGGAGACTTTGACCCTAGATGATCAGAGAGAAGCTGCTAGGAGGTAGTTCAGCAGACCGGCTAACCGGTGCGTCGATGCGGTAGAGGGATGCGTCAACGTAGTGAGGGTTTGGTCGACCGAAATTGGGGATTGGTCGACCGAATTCTACAAATAGTCGACGAAGACCTGCGATTAGACCATGCGAGGGACTCAACTTGCGAAGCAAACGCGTGAATGATTTAATATGCATATGAATGGATTGCCCCATGATGAGGAATGCATACGAGAGTAATTGACTAAACTCCTACAAGTTTAGAAGAGGTTGATGCAGATTGCATAATGCGTGATGGTTGCTTGATTGGCTTCAAGGCAGAGCTAGTTGCTGGTCAACCAATGAACTCAAAGGGGAGTTGATGTAGGGTTTAAGTGGAAGAAGGTGAGGTCGACGAAAGGCCCAAATGGGGTAGGGTGGGGTCAACGCAGCAGCAGCCATGGGCGGGCTTAAAAGGGGAAGGGTTGACCCAATAGGTCGACCCTTGTTGCAGCAGGCTCCAAATCACCAATGGTTGGCCAATGCATGAATGCACGAAAGCATATGTAATTGCATATAAAAATGAATCTTTCTGATTGTTCGGCCATATCTATAAATGTATTGCTTTCTTTTCATTAATGTCAGCACGGTATTTCTTTGTTCGTTCAGTCAACTTCATCATTTCAGATCTACCCTAGATCAGTTTATTCACATCGTTGATGCAACGATATGTTCATATCTTGTTTTGATTGTATGTTCAGAATGCATGTGCACTGTCTTCAGTAGTTTTGTTAATTCAACATGTTTTGTTTCTTTGTGAGTTTGATCATTAATCTTAGCATTTTTAGCCATTGGTTCAGCTCATGTTTGAGCATTAGTTCAGATTTTTGTTAAGTCCACAGTTCGGAGAAAATTTGGGCAGCACCTCCCCCAGACCCGGGTTTTGGGGGTGAAAAATAGGAAACGCATCCATAGAAATTCAGAGATGGCTCCGAAATATAAGGATGTGCACGGAAGCGGCAACATCCGATGATGCGTATGGAAGCGGCAACGTCCTTAAAACCCGAATTGGGCATGGACACCCCGAGGGCAAGCCTACAAAGGGAGCCACTAACCTAGGGGTTAGCAGCGTTTCCAACTCTGAAATTTACATTATTTCTATTGGCCTCGTGGCCATTAATATCCCACACCTGGTGCAACATTCCCCAGAGAACATACTATAAAGAAGTAGATACCCGGGGGATATGAGAGTGGCCAGAAAATAGAAATCTGATCGATGTGAAACCGCAATGTGCCCCTTCCCCTTTGGTAGGTCTGTTATTGAAATTGGTAGCAAACCAGAGGGAACATCTTGTAACCATAATAAAGAGACCACGGGTCGTGCTATGAGACCAGCAAGCCTATATCCCAGATGGGGCCGAAGGCTATAGCAGATAGCGCTCATTAAGAGATAAAAATGGAAAAAAACTGTGGAATAAAGCCTAGCGAACATTGCACCGACGACAAAGTGTTTGTATGTGAGTGGCATGGAAGCCAAGGTGATCCTATGCAGCAGACAACAAACTCTCAATGGGCTGAGATTTAGGTAGAGGGAAATAGCGGAAGCACTGTCGATTTCAGCAGGCTTTAGGATTGAACCAGAGTCCCCACAACCCATGAACTTGGGTGAGGAGGCACATGGTCATTTCCACGCACACCTGGTATGTTGAGCAGCAAGAAAAGAACATATATGTATATCTATATACATCTAATACGTAGACATCGTGCACACTGATACACAGGAGAACTAAAAATCAAGGCAGGTGATATGGACTTATCCAGGGGATTGGGAAAGGGGTTTATGAACTTGCTATTGCCCAAGGGGCGTCAACCCATGAGGGGCTAGAATGGCATGTTGAAGCCAATCTGGCGTGCTGGAGATCAGAACAAGGACCCATATGAGGAGACTCATCCAGCAAATCAGGAAGGGCAGCTAGACCCAATCCATTGCTATTGGATTGGCCAGGCTCGGACCCCTCTCATGATGCAGCGATCACCTCCAAGTAGTAAAGCAAAGAAAGGAGCGCAAATGTAGAATCACAATGCACTGGGGAATGGGGGTAGAAAGAATTGCAGAAATGCAAACATTCACATCCAAGCATCAAAATCTCATTTCTATTCATCTCAGCGGAAGGAAATACATCATCCCAAGGTCAATGGGTATGGGAAATGACCAAACAAAGAAAAGAAAATTACAGAACTACATAGCAGAAGAAAAAAAAAAAAGGGGGTGGAAGGGCGGAGCATTGACTCCTCTCCCTTCCCAAGCAGCACACCTCTCTCTCTCTTCTCTTCCTCTCTATCTTCTCTTCACACATAGGAGCAGCAGAGGGGAGCTATGAGATTTTCACACAGCACTGGCAGGAGGAAGAACAGAGCCGTCAGAGAGCTTTCACTTCAGGCTATTGGCCCTCTTTTATAGCAGCCAGGGGCCCCTTTCTTCTTTTCCAAGGCAACGAGGGGCCATGATAATCTCTTATGATTGGAGAATATTGTCCCCCACGCATCCTCTATGGGCGTACGGTCTTCTAGAAGCGCTTCAATCAAACTTTGGAGAGCATGCGCTGCGCTGGTGACACGCATGCTGGTACGGCTTCATCTACGGCTGGAGGGTGCATCGACACAGGTTGCAGGCTGCCTCGACGCGGCCTTGTATTGCCCGCACTTCTTCTACTGCAGTATCTTCAGGTGCGTTGACGCAACTGTCTCAGTGCGTCGATGCGGTCCAGTACCAGGGACCACTATTGGTCTTCTGTCTTTTGTGGCGTCGACATTGGGGTTGTTATGCGTCGACCTGGTCAGGGAGCCAGGGGCCCTTGCTTTTGCTTTGTCTTCAGATGTGTTGACGCAGCTGAAGACTCCGTCGATGCGGTACGCTGTCCACGGGTCTTTTTCTTCTTCTCTTTAGTTGATTCTGCTTTGGCTTCAAACGGCGATTTTTAAGCGTCCACAAATGCCCTGCACCAGTGGGTGGCGCAGGCGAGGGACGAGCGTGCGGGGTGATCGAACGCAAAGCTCCTCATTAAAAACTCGCGCACTCAATTTCAAAAATTCAATACTCATAATAAAATTTGGATTTTGAATATAGTGATGAATATGGGTCGATCCCACGAGGAGGCTAATATTTTGAAGTTGAAAATCTAATTTCTCTTTTATTTCTAATAAAAGTAAAAGAAGTTGTGGAAGAATTATTTTATGGGAAACACTTGAAATAATACAAGATTAAAATCTATCTAAAGAAACATGGAGGGGTAAAGGAGCGAAATAGAGAGAGAGAGAGAGAGGGAGAGCGGATCGAAAATTTATAGAGATGGGCACACTAACTTTTGCTTAAAATTCAAAATATGATGGTTACAATGCAAAGAAGTTCAAGAACATAAAGAAGATGTACAACACTTGGAATAGCATCTAACAAAGAAAACAAAAAATTAATGAAGTGGGGAGAGGATGGCCGTGAAGCGGATGAAGACGTCGTCGCCCATGCCCATGAGCCTTGGAGAGTCACCCAACTTAGAGTAGACTCTGTTGTGAGAGGGCCTCAAAGAGAGGAGTTTATAGAGAGAAAATAGGGAGTGATGAAGAGAGAGAGAGAGAGAGAGAAATAGAGGACGGTGGGAATTAACAAAAGATAAGATAAAGAAAAGAAAAAGAAAAAAAAACTACATGTGTGTGTGAGATGTGTGTGGTAGAGGGAAAGAGAGAGGGACGGAGGGGAGAGAGATCGAGAGAGAGATAATGAGAAGAGATAGGAGAGAGATGGGTGAGGACGGTGAGGTGGGTCGACCCTACAGGGAGGAGTGTCAACCCCACGGTGAGGGAGTGTGACGGAGGGTGTTAGAGAGAGAAAGAGAAAGAGAGAGAGAGAGAGGGACGAGGGGAAGAGATGAAGAGTAGATGTGTATGCAAGTGTGAAGGATCCAGAGAAAGAAGGAGGCGAGCCGCGTGTAAGGTTCCACACAACACCAACGGGCAACGCAGCGGATAACAAAAATTTATTTTCCCGACCCCGGCTTCATGGAATCCTAGATGCATGCTCTAATCGATGTTTTAATCACCCAACCCCTAACTACGGGTTGCATATTTATACCTTGCGTGGAATGACGCTGTCCGCAGTGCCCGATGTAGAATACCGTAAATACCGAGCCGCACAGATGCACGGCCTCTAGAGCAGATCCATACGGATCCTTGCGCAGCGACGGTACCCCCCGGCATGACCTTCTGTAACCCTTTCACCTTCTGGAGAGAGAGAGAGAGCAATAGGGGGGAAATGGGGGGAGGAGCTAATCCTTCTTCTCTTAGCCTTAATGCCTGATTAGCCAAGAGAGGGGGAAAAGTCTCGTAGCATCCATATATATAGGATTTGGCCCATTTCTAAAAGAGCTCCAAAGGACCAAAAATGTATATATGTCCTTCCCATTATTATACATATATATTAAGCCCCTTTTATATGCCTTTCCAAAAGGAATTAAAGGGAATTAATATATGCATTTGTATAATAATAATCCATCACCCAAGAATCCATTGTGTGTGATCGTCTAGGCCCATAGTCACTCCAGTTTAAGACACATTAACTTTTAATTCCTAATTAGAAGTAAATTAAACTTATTCTTCGCTTCTACTAGAGCCGAATAATAGTTTAATTTATTCCGAACTTTGATCACATTGGGTCAAGCAAATCCGCGTGATCCTAGAGGACGTCGGGTTTAAACCAGCCTGTCTGGTACCTGTAAGTCTATAGTTGCCGCATCGATATAATCCCTCGCTCCTTCTATGAGTCTGGTACGATCGAGGGTATGGTTTATGTCAACCTCCATGATCGTGCCATTTGACCATGACCTCCTTAAAGTGTATGACGTCCGTTCTAAATGAACTCACACGACCCTGACCAGGGATTTAACGGAGCGTCAATGTCATGACCCATTAATTGTCTGATATATACCCGATAGTGAGCGATCCCCTCTTGACCATTGATGATCTTCACACGTATCCTGTGTTGTGCCCCTTGTGCTTTGATGAATGTGGTGTTTTAATGATAGCAACACGAATGAGTCACCATTTTGTTTTGCTAATAGCTTGACATTGAATCATTGAATCATAACAATCTGAATGCATGTAACTGATATATTCTGTGGAGAATGCATGAGAGTGCATAAAGTGTTTTGTGCTTGTATTAAGATCGGTGCATTACAGCCTCTGTATGTTCTATGCATTTCGCAAGTCATGTAGCGTCAACGCAGCAAGTGTGTCTCATGCATCATGCGTCGACGCCCCCAGACTTCAAAGTCTGTACAGCCTTTCATATGAAAGTCCATACATAGCCCTTGGAGTCCAAAGTCTATACATCATGTTCATTCAAGTTCACTTCATGTCTGTCAGCCGTGTGCATTGGTTTCCATGTCTATACAGCCTCATGTGTGTTCTATGCATCTCACAAGTCTAGACACTCAGCATAGTCTATACATTATGTTGTGTTTGTGTTTCGTTGAGAACACAAGTCTATTCAAGTCATGCATTGTTGCTGAAGTCTATACATCATCCGTCTCATGCATTGTCTCAGGCGAAGTTTGCACATTGCATTGATGCTTTGGTCGCATGAGTTGATGTCCATACATTGGACTGTCTCTTCCAGCGTCTCACGCTACCCAAGTCCATACAGCGTCTGTCTTCATGCATTAGCCAAAGTCTATTCATTGGAGCGTCTTGCTCAGCGTCTCATGGCATGAAGTCTATACACTCGATTCGCCCTTGCTTTGGTCAAGTGTATACATTCCTTCACTGTAGCTTTCACGTATCCAAGTCTACACATCGTGAAAGTCTATACACTCATCACTGACCTTCGTTCAAGGCAAAATCTATACACTGGGGTCTTTCCATACGTTTCTTAAGTGAAGTCTGTACATTCGTTTCTGAAGCTTGAAGTCTATACACTCCAGCCTATTCCTACGATCAAGGCTTCAGCTACACTCTAAGTATGTACAGCCGTTGGCTTTGAACCTCAGAGTCTGTACATTGGTCTTCAAATCCAAAGTCTATACATTGGTCTTCACATTGAAAGCCTATACATTACTAGATGATCAAGTCTGTACATCCACAATGGAACTTCGAAGTCTGTACATCGCTTGAGCCTCAACAGGTCTGTACAGCGGGCAAGTGTGTACATCCATCATTGAACACATCAAGTCTATACACCGTATGTGTTCATCTGATTTTCATGAAGTCCATACATCCTCAGCTGAACCCCATGTATGTACAACGGCCTCAATCTTCATCAAGTCTACACAGTTGTTCAACCTTCTTATTGTCTGTACAGCATGCCTTATCGATTCAGAGTCTATACATCGCTCAAGCGTTCAAAGCATCTGAAGTCTGTACAGCGTCCGTTGTCTAGAGTTCTTGAGTATATACATTGGACTGTTTCTTTCGAAGTATATACAATACAATGTACATACTTAGACCTTATGACTTTATTCTTGTTGCTGAAGGGAACAGGGTCGACGCTGAAGCTTAAGGCGTCCACGCACCAGTGAAGATGCATCCACGGATACTCTTCACAGCGTCAACTCTACGCAAAGGCTGCGTCAACTCAGCCACTCAAGAAGCAGAGGCCTTGTCAGAAATATTCCAATGCGTCAACGTAGTAGTGGAGCAGCGTCGACGCAACAGTTAAGAAAGGTTGGGTTGGTTGATCACTGGATCATAGATGCCTCAACGCAGCAGGCTGATGGAGTCGACGCTGTAGTTAAAAAGGTTGAAGATCTCTGAAGGCTGCGTCAACCTGTGGAGCAAGTGGGTTGACGCCACCTGACTCCAGTTGCTGAGCGTACTAATGAGGGGGCACGCGATCCGATGGGAAAAAGGGGCAGGATGCTGACACGTGTTAGATAAAGGGTGCTACCCTGCCAAGTGGACCAATCAGTGGTCGCTAGGGCATTTTCTACTCAACCTTCGGAGGCTCTGTTTCTGATATAAAAGCACCCCATCATCCTCTCGAAAAGAGTTAACCCTCCACAGAAGAAGAGAAAGCTCTCCAGCGAAGAAATCTGAGAGTGTGAGAAAAAAAAGAAAAAGAGAGAGAAGAGAAGAGCAGAGAGTGAGAGATTAGGAGAGCAGAAGAGAAAGAAAGAGAGATAGAGAGTGAGCGAGAGAGCTCGAGCAGAAGAAGAAAAAGAAAAGAGAAAGAGAGAAAAGGAGAGCAGAGATCGAGAGAAGAAGAGAAGTGCAGCAGAGAAGAAAGAGAAAGAGAGAGTGTGAAGAAAGAGAGTGAGATCGAGGGAGATCTGGTCTTGATGGACCGTGGATCAAATCCAGGCCATCCAGCTCCTTGTGAGCCATATTGTGCCTTACGTTTACAGCTTTCCGATTGCTGTTCATCCTTTCTTTTATTTCTATTTTTACACTTTCCTTCAAGTTGTTAGTCAGCGGATTGCAGGGGTGCTGCCTCTGGACGGCTAAGCTGTATAGCCCAGCGGTTTGCAGTGGAGGACTCCACTGGACAGCAAGCTGTGTTGCTCAGCGTGGCGAGGAGGATTCCTCGGACGGCAAGCTGTGTTGCCTAGCGGTTATTGGCAAGCTGTGTTGCCCAGCTGTTAGTGAAGCCACACTCGGGTTGAGTGTGGGGTGGATGTAGGTCTGGAGGACCGAACCACCTAAAAACCCCTCTTGTATTGTGGTTTGATTGCTTATGGTTTGCTTCCGCTATATGTTTGCATAGGGGCGCTCCAAGTGGTTGATCACAGGTTCATTAGATGACTTGATCAGATTTTGTTCTAAGTGTTTAATCTGTTGAGTGAGCGAAATTCTAATTGAGCTATAGTTTGTCTAACTTGTCTTGTTAGAGTGCTCACTATCTGTTTGTTTAATTCCGCATTTGCTAATTAGTCTCCCTGATTTGATAAATCTGTCTAGTTAGCTTTCTAAATAGTTAGTGAGCCTAATATGTCAATTGGGTGAAATTTTTTATAGGCCATATTCATTCACCCCCCCTCTGAATACTAGCACCGAACCCAACAATTGGTATCAGAGTGGCTAATGACTCGGCAACTCATGACTTATGGTTAAAGTCACTTAGCCAAGTAATTAAACCATTCCAGTCCTCATGTAAGATCTGATCAATGTCTCAGGTCAAAGGACCAACGATGCTACTGAGACCATTGGATCTTCAGTTGACATTAGGTATAATCAACCATCTGAAGATCCAATAGCAGATCAGTTCAGTGTACATCCTCCAAGGACATACACCTACACATTTGTGTTGGTGCCCTACACCAGTGACCATGAGACTGGTCTCTCACACATCATGTGTACTGGTTTAATAGGTAATCAAAGTCCCCGAGTGATTACCCTCTAACTAGGAACAGTTTAAGGTATGTGTCCATATAAAGTCAGTCTCATGTTCGAGATCCCATCTCGAGTTGACTTTACAACCACATATCCTAGGGACATCGTAAAGTAATATGCAATCACATATTTACGCTCAAATACCACTTTATTAATAATGAACAAGATCGTACATCTATCGGGCCTACCCGACCCAAAATTAGCCTGTAGCACACCAATACTAACAATCTCCCACTTGAACTACAGCCAATTGTCCATAACTTTGAGGCCCATCTTATCTCGATGGCGCTTAAATACAATCTATGTCAAAGGCTTAGTCAATAGATCTGCTATGTTGTCTTCTGACGGTACACACTTTACCGCCACATCTTTACGATCAACAATCTCCCGAATAAGGTGGAAGCGCCTGAGAATATACTTCGACCTTTGGTGAGATCTTGGTTCCTTCACCTGTGTGATAGGCCCATTATTATCATAAAATAATGGGATGGGAGCTGATATCTCGGGAACTACGCCAAGTTCCAAGATGAATTTCTTCATCCAGACGGCTTCCTTAGCAGCTTCAGCTGTAGTAATATATTCTACCTCCGTCGTCGAGTCTGCAGTCGTATCTTGCTTGGAGCTTCTCCAAGTGACTACCCCTCCATTCAACATGAATACAAACCCTGACATGGATTTGCAGTCATCTGGATTTGACTGGAAACTAGAGTCTGTGTCAGTTCTAAGCTGTAGGTCCTCTCCTCCATAAAGCAGAAAAAGATCCTTAGCCCTTCGCAAGTACTTAAGGATGCCTTTTACTGTCTTCCAGTACTCTTCGCCTGGATTTACCTGATATCTACTGATAATACTCAAAGCATTGGCAATGTCAGGCCGTGTACATAGTATTACATACATGATTGACCCTATGGCCAAAGCATAGGGTACCTTATTCATGTGTGCCACCTCCTCAGAAGTTTTAGGACTCATCCCCTTAGATAGACAAATTCCATGTCTCATGGGAATGAGACCTCTCTTGGAATTTTCCATCCTAAACTTTTTGAGGATAGTGTCTATGTACATGGATTGGGATAATCCTAACATCCTTTTAGATCTATCTCGGTAGATCCTTATGCCCAACACAAAGGATGCTTCTCCCAAATCCTTCATGGAGAAGATCTTGGATAACCAAGACTTAGTTGATGTTAACATCTCTACATCATTCCCAATGAGTAAGATGTCATCAACATATAGGACCAAGAAGGTCACTGAGCTCCCACTGACCTTCTTGTAAACACATGGTTCATCTTCATTCCGAATGAAGTTGAAAGTTTTGATAGCCTCATCAAATCTTAAGTTCCAGCTTCGAGATGCCTACTTTAATCCATAAATAGACCTTTGAAGTTTGCATACCTTATTAGGATGTAGCTTGGAGGTGAATCCTTTAGGCTGTACCATATACACCTCTTCAGACAGATTTTCATTAAGAAAAGCTATCTTCACATCTATTTGTCAGATCTCATAATCCATGTATGCAGTAATGGCAAGGAGGATTCTGATTGACTTAACCATGGCTACCGGCGAAAAAGTCTCGTCATAGTCAATGCCTTGCCTTTGACGATATCCTTTCGCCACTAGTCTAGCCTTGTATGTGTCAATCTGTTCATCTGCACTGATTTTCTTTTTGAAAATCCATTTGCAGTCGATAGGGACTTTCCCTTCAGGTACATCAACCAAGTTTCAAACTTTGTTGGTGTACATGGACTGGATCTCTGAATCTGTTACCTGTTGCCATTACTCGGAGTCCGCACTACGGATCGCCTCCTGGTAGGATTAAGGATCTTTATCCTCATTAATGCATACCTTAAAGGACCTCTCTAAGACATGTCCAACATATCTCTCAGGTTCTCTTGGTAGTCTACCAGATCTCCGTAGTGTCTGTGTTTCATGATGAATAGGATCAACCGATACAGTCTCATCTAATGAGTTTGCGTCTACGGGTTGTGGCTCTTGGACCTCGTCCAATTCTATCTAGCTCCCACTATCTTTCTGGAGAAGATATTCTCTTTCTTGAAATACAGCTCTCTTAGCCACTAAGTCCCTTTGCTCAGAAGGGTGATAGAAATAATATCCAAATGTCTTCTTTGGATATCCCAAACCTATACTTATCGGTTCTCGACTCAAGCTTATCACTATCGTTCTTCTTTACATGAGTAGGACACCCCCAAATTTTAATGTGATTAAAATTTAGTTTCCTGCCCTTCCATATCTCATATGGTATAGAAGGAATAGATTTACTTGAGATCCTATTCAATAAAAAAGCCGCAGTCTCTAATGCATAGCCCCACAGAGACAAGGGTAGTCCTGAGATAGACATCATGGATCGGACCATGTCTAACAAGGTCCTGTTTCTCCTTTCGGATACACCATTATGTTGTGGTGTATACGGTGGAGTCCACTGAGAAACAATTCTATTATCTTTATAATAATAAGTGAATTCACGGCTAAGGTATTCACCTCCTCAATCCGATCGAAGAGCCTTAATACTTTTGCCAGTCAGTTTCTCTACTTCATTCTTGTATTCTTTAAACTTCTCAAAGGCTTGTGATTTATGTCTCATTAAATACACATAGCCATATCTCGAGAAGTCATCAATAAAAGAAATGAAATAGAGGTGACCCCCTTTCGCCTCCATGGACATGGGTCCACACACATCCAAGTGTATGAGCTCGAGAAGGTCAACAGCCCTCTCACCATGTCCACTAAAGGGAGTCTTGGTCATCTTCCCCATGAGACATGACTCACAGGTATCAAATCGCTTGTATTCGAATGAATTCAAATACCCATTTGAGTGTAGGTGAGAGACTCTTTTCTCACCTACATGACCAAACCTGCAATGCCATAGATATGCAGAATTCACTTCATCAGTATTGAAAACTTGCATAACATTAGAACGTGTATCTAATACATAAAGACCATTGACTAATGAACCATTGGCTATAATCAAACCATTATTCATTATAGAGCACCCAGTGCTATTAAAAGCCAATGTATATCCAATGTTATACAAACCAGCGATTGAAATAATGTTCTTAATAATATTAGGAACATAATAATAGTCATTCAGCTCCAGAATGACTCCTGAAGGTAAATTGAGGTGTGCAGTCCTGACAGCTTTGGCAGCAACTAAAGCTCCATTGCCCATTCTCAGTTCAATCTCTTTTTTGCCCAGTCGCCTTCTATTTGCCAGCACCTACACAGAGTTGCAGATATGAGATGCACATCCAGTATCTAATACCCATGATGTGGATTCCATATATGACAAATTAAGGTCTATGACAAAAATACCTTCACTTAGAGTTACCTTACAATTCCTTTTCCAATGCCATGTTTCCCCGCATCTAAAATACTTGTCTTCTTTTTCATTCTTCTTGCCCTTCCCTTTGTCAACTCTGGCGAGTTGCTTACCCATGGCCTTCTTCTTTCCCTTTCCTTTGTCACCTTTGGTAGATATCTGGGTGGCCTTCCTTTTCTTATTGGCCCGGCCAACAATCATCACAGAAGAAGATGGTTTATCTTTCTGCATAGTGTCTTCAGCATTCTTTAACATGTTGAGCAGCTCTGGGAGAGTTGCATCAATTCTATTCATGTTAAAGTTTATGATGAAGGAAGAAAGGGAATCGGGCAATAATTGGAGTATAAGATCAATGCACAGTTCAAGATCCAACTAGAACCCCAGTGTATTGAGTCTCTCAATCCACTCCATCATTTTCAATACACGAGCATGTAATGAAGCACCCTCTGACATCCGTGTCCTGAAAAGCTTCTTGGAGATGTCATACCTCTCAATCCTACCCTGCTCCCCGAAGAGCTGGCGTAGATTAAGAAGTATGCTTCTACAATCAATCTTTTCGAATTGTCTCTGTAGCTCAGGAGCCATAGAGGCCAACATGTAACATTGGGCAAGGGAAGAGTCTTTAGACCATTTATCATAAGTCATTAACTCACCCTCGTCGGCATCGGGAGCTGGCTCAGAATGAACTGTGTCCAACACGTAGGCTATTTTTTTGGTGGTGAGGACTATGCATAGATTACGCAGCCAATCCGAGTAGTTCGGTCTAGTCAGTCTATTGGCATCCAAGATGTCGCGGAGGGGGTTGGACGATGACATTGTAATCTGGATAAGAAATAAAAGATAACTTAGCATGTGTTCAAATTCTAACTTAGATGTGGTTTTCTATCTTAGTTAGTCCCACTATTTTTCGATCGAACTATATAACCCTCAGTATATAGAACGGGAGATCAGCGAGATCACCCTAGTGGGTCGGAATCCCAACGAGACTGAGGTACGACCTTGTGGAAAGCACAACAAGCCATACACCATCTCAAAAGTAGTCAATAGGCACTTGCATCTAATGCAATATCTGATATTCGGCCCCCGAGAAATCATCCCCTTGTGGAAAGCACAACAAAGGATATTCTCGGTTAGATCTAACCATCATTACTACATAGCAATGAGTTCATGACCCGACCCTTGTGGAAAGCACAACAAGACCGAGTTCAATTCCTCACCCCATTGAGGCTGAGCCTTGGAGTTTTATCTCGCCCCCAAACTCATGGACCTTGTAGAAAGCACAACAAATCCATGAAATGAAGACGTTCATTCACTCCATAATGATAGAGGGCCACGACGACTCCTAGAGCCACGCTTACCAAATCTAAAATTTAATCGTGAGAGAATTTGATTTTATCTTGATCTCACCCTAGGTGGTAATATAAATATATATAATATATTTACCGTACCTAGTAGTTTGCAAAAAGTAAATGCATCCAATGCAAAATTAAATCGCAAGTGATCATGGACTTTATTCCTAATGTAACTAAGACGTCCGGCCTACTTCCGAAGCAGCTGGATCATCCTCATCGGGTGTGCTCCGCGCTTTCAAACTCCGACGCCGCATTAATTATAACTTTTACATGGCATGCAGGCCGGGAAAATGTAAATTACATGTCATTAAAATTCCAGCAGCCCTTAGGGCAAGTACAATTGTAAAGGGAGATAGAAGTACATAAGAATTTTAACAGAGAGAGAAAGGAGGTTCGCAGACCCCAATTAATTACATTAACCAAGTCCATGATCACTTGCCAACCCATTCATGTAAAATCAATCAAAAGTTATTTCTGAAAATAATCCTTACTTTTTGGATTTAAAAATGGGATGTACAAACAAAAATAGGCTAGCTTTGTTTAATTTTAAAAATCGAAGCAGGATTAACTAAAAATAAACACATAAGCAAGCCAACATAAGGTAAATTAAAGCAAATCACGTAAAGAACCATCATTTACAACAGGGGCATGCATATTTGAATCTGATTCAAATAAGTCAGATAATTAAGATAATTATTTAAATTTAAATTTAATTATCCAATAATGAAATTTAAATTGAAATTTTAAACATGACAATCATTTAAATTTAAATTCAAACTAATTATCTAATAATTTTGTTTGAACGTAAATTTAAATAATGCAATTATCCTCAATTATCTATATTCTAAAATTTAAAATTGAATTTAATAATTATCTAATAATTAAAAACTCAAAAATTTAAATTTTATACATTTAATCTTCAATAAAATTCAAATTCTGATTTTACTAATTATCTAATAATTAAAAATCAAAAATTCAATTTTTACTGAAGTAACTTCAATTATTACCATTTTATCTCAAGATAATAGTAATTATCTCACCAAAGTAAATTCAAAAAGGTTAAATACAATTTAACATTTGAATTTTACTATTGAGATAACACAATTAATATTTAAGATAAAAGTTAAGATTAATTTATTGTGCATTTCTATATATATATATTGCATATACATATATATACTAGCATAAATAAAATAATAAGGCAAATTTTTTTTAAAAAAAATATGTCGGCACCCACGGGCGCGGCCTCCCACGTGTGCCGCGAGGGCGGCGCACGCGGGCGGGAGCAGTACGCCTGAGCGGCGCAGTGCGCCCAACGGATTATTATTATTATTATTATTTACAAAAAAAATTTGCTCCAGAGATGCCCAACATCCTGGAAGATCAGAGATGCCCAGCATCCCATTCTTCTAAAAATAATTGAAGATTTTAAATTCCCCTAAAACATGGTTCTATACAGAGCTAATACATCGACCCGAGCGTCAACCTGGCTCTGAAACCACTGTAAGGTTCCACACAGCACCAACGGGCAACGCAGCGGATAACAAAACTTTATTTTCCCGACCCCGGCTTCATGGAATCCTAGATGCATGCTCTAATCGACGTTTTAATCACCCAACCCCTAACTACGGGTTGCTTATTTATATCTTGCGCGGAACGACGCTGTCCACAGTGCCCGATGTAGAATATCACGAATACCGAGCCGCACAGATGCACGGCCTCTAGAGCAGATCCACACGGATCCTTGCGCAGCGATGGTACCCCCCGGCACGACCTTCCCCAACCCTTTCACCTTCTAGAGAGAGAGAGACCAACAGGGAGGAAAAGGGGGGAGGAGCTAATCCTCCTTCTCTTAGCCTTAATGCTTGATTAGCCAAGAGAGGGGGAGAAGTCTCGTAGCATCCATATATATAGGATTTGGCCCATTTCTAAAAGAGCTCCAAAGAACCAACATTGTATATATGTCCTTCCCATTATTATACATATATATTAAGCCCCTTTTATAAGCCTTTCCAAAAGGAATTAAAGGGAATTGATATATGCATTTGTATAATAATAATCCGTCACCTAAGAATCTATTATGTGTGATCCTCTAGGCCCATAGTCACTCCAGTTTAAGGCCCATTAACTTCTAATTTCCAATTAGAAGTAAATTAAACATATTCTTCGCTTCTACTAGAGTCGAATGATAGTTTAATTTATTCCAAACCTTTAATCACGTTGGGTCAAGTAAATCCGCGTGATCCTAGAGGACGCCAGGTTTAAACCAGCATGTCTGGTACCTGTAAGTCTACAGTTACCGCATCGATATAATCTCTCGCTCCTTCTATGAGTCTGGTACGATCGAGGGTATGGTTTATGTCAAACCCCATGATCGTGCCATTTGACCATGACCTCCTTAAACTGTATGACGTCCGTTCTGTTGTGTCCCCTGTGGTTCTGGAGTTTTGATGATGACAAATATTATGCCTCATTATGTTTACATCCTTGATGATATAATCTTGATGTTTATGACAAACTGACAAAACAGCTTTTAAGGATGACTCACAGGTCATGAAGTCACCCAAGTCAAAAGTCAACCAGTGACAGGTAAGATCAGTGCATGCTCAAATCAGGTAATGCTCTGTCTAATCTCAGATCTGTATGCCTTATGCCTTGATGATGTTTTAGCTGATATGCATAAATTATTTTGTGCATCATTTAATAAGTCTGTACATTGCCTCTCATGCATTGCATGTTCAATGTACATACTTTCCTGTTGTAGACTGCTCTGTTAGTTCTCCTGCATACACTCAGTTCATATCTGCTATATGCATTCATTGCATCAGTCATACAGTCTGCACTCTTCATACATGCCATAGTCTATACATTGCCTTGCCTCTCCATGCATATACAAGTCTATACATTGGCATGCACGCACAGAAAGTCTGCACATTCCTTTCTGTTATGTGTGTGCATCATTGTCAAGTCTATACATCGTCTCTCTTAGCGTCTATGTGCATAGTCCATGCATTGTCAAGTCTATACATCGTCTCACTCAGTGTCTTTGTGCATGGAGCATTCAAGTCTATACATTGGCCAAGTCTACACATCGTCGCCTGCTCGTGCATCTCTTCTAAGTCTATACATTGTGCATGTGTGCATCAACTTACAAGTCTATACATTCCTTATCTTTACCTACGTTCGAAACACTAAGTCTATACATCGAGTGAAGTCTGTACAGAGTTGGCTGTCTGCACTTAGCAAGTCTATACACTCATTTTTGCACATAAAGTCTATACACTCCATCATCTCACGTAGCGTCTTTCAAAGTATGTACAGCATGCATCATTTCTCAAGTCTGTACATCCTGCATCGTCTCACTTAGCGTCTCTCAAGTCTGAACAGCATGCATCGTCTCTCTTTGTGCACACATAATTCATCAAGTCTATACATTGTCTAGCACACACACGTTCAAGGTCTGTACATCCGACCGTCTCATTCAGCGTCTCACGCTATCAAAGTCTGTACAGCGTTAGCCTACAGTGCATCGTCTCATGCATCGTCTTTCAAGTCTATGCATTGTAAGACCAAGTCTATACATTGCATGCAAGTAAAGTGTGTACAGCCCATGCTCAGGCTAAGTCTGTACATAGTCCTATTTCATCGCATGGACATTTCATCAAGTCTGTACATTTGTTGCATGCCTGCACATCAGTCAAGTCCATACATTGATTTGTGCAGACAACATCAGTCAAGTCTATACATTGATCTGTGCATCACTATACTCAAGACACTAAGTCTATACAGAGCTCGCAAAGTCTGTACATTCCTTAGCGTCTTGTGCATGCATCGTTTAGCAAGTCTGTACATCGTGCGTCTGTCCAAGGCATATTACAAAGTCTACACATTGCTGAAAGTCTGTTCAGTGTCTCACATATGCAAAGTCTGTACATTGTTCTGCATGCTTTAGCTTCGCATTCACTTCAAGTCTATACACTCTGTGTGTCTGCATCGCATTCATCAAGTCTATACACTCTTTAGCTCAGTTCGCAGCTGAGCCTGAAGTCTGTACAGTCTGTTCTTCATACAAGTCTATGCATACATCAAAGTCTATACATCCGTCTCACTTAGCATCTTCTAGCATTCGCGCAAAGTCCATACACTGCATTTGGGCATTGTTCTTCACAGCAAGTCTGTACACTGCTTTCTCATGCACGCAATCAAAGTGTGTACAGCCTGTGTTCGCATCAGTTACGTCTATACATTTGCTACGGCTTGTTCATGCATCATCTTCAAAGTCCATACAACGTCTGGTAGCATGCATACAAAGTCTACACATCCCCCCATAGCAAGCCTGCACATCGTTTGCACAACACAAACAAGGTCCATATATTCTGTTGCATTACGTGCACGCAGAGTCTTCACATTCCTCCTCAGCAAGCACAGCAGGTCTATACAACGTCTGGTAGCCTGCACGTAAAGTCTGTACACTGCATGCACACTGCATCTGTTAAGTCTAAACATTACTGCTTGATATGAAGTATATACAACCTGTGTTCTCTTGATCGACTGAAGTAACTCTATCTTTAACTTGCAGATGTCTGAGCACGTGATCCGAGGTTGGCACCTGGCACGTGATCCAAGGTGTACTCTGGACGAAGAGGGCACAAGCCCTACACATGCCCTAGCCGCTGCTGGTATAAATATGGAGTTTCTTCCATCAGAAGAAGACTGATCAAAGCAGAAGAGGAGATCGAGAAGCAGTAAGGAGCCTGCACGATCCAGAAGAAGAAAAAAGACAGTGAGAAGAAAAGAGAAGAGAGGCAGAGTGTGAAAGAAGAAGAAGAGAAAGAAAAAGAGAGTGAGAGATCAGCAGAAGAAGAAGAAGATCAGTAGCCTCTGGATCAAATCAAAGCTACATTGCTCTAAGAGAGAGCTACAGTTTCGAGTTTCATTTCTAGCTTTCTGATTGCTGTAATTTTTGTTTCTTATTTTCCTTTCCTTTACACTTGGCTTGTGTTTCTTTCCGATTGTCTGGTTTGAGATCGGGGTTCCCTCTGGTCTCAGAGGAAAGGAGTCTTGGACTCTGGGTTTGCAGGTAGTGGTTGCTACCTATGGGTTCCCTCCTGGTATAGAGGAAGAGAGGTCTGTGACCTCTGGTTTGCAAGCGGCTGGGTGTCGCTTGTGGGTTCCCTCCTGGGTGGAGGAAGAGAGACGCTAGTCTCTGGTTTCTAGTGACTGGGTGTCACTAGGGTTGCCCTCCGGGTTGGAGGAAGAGGGGAGGTTGTTCCCCTGGTCAAGCTGTTAGGCAGCACTTGTTGCAGACTGAGTCTGCGGTTCTTGCTTGTGCTAGTGGAAGCCTCACTCCGGTTTGGAGTGAGGGGTGGACGTAGGTCTGTGGACCGAACAACCTAAAAAATCTACTGTGCCGTGGTTTGCCTTGTGCATTTGTCCCTTGTCTTCTACCTCTTTCACAGGTCATCTGAGCATTCTTGGTTCTATCTGAAGTGACCTTGAGCATTATATGTTTTGCTAAGTGTGTCTGGTCTGCATAGTTCTGCCTTCGGCATTAGACTTGATCAGGTGCCTCCAGTATTATTAGCAGTTCAATTGATTGATCAAATGTCTGTTTGAATTTCTTCTTGAAGAGTTAAATTGTTTATTCCGCAACTGTGTCTAGCTTCAGGCTTAGTGTTTTAATTTGGGCAATATTTTTGAAGGGGATACATTCACCCCCCCTCTGTATCCATCGCACCGTCCCAACAATTGGTATCCGAGCAGGTGTCTGCATAGAAGGTCCAACGACCTGCAGATCCGATCTTACTGTCTTGGTGCTATCTCGCTCTTGGTGCATCATTATTCCTATTGCATTAATCTGATCTGTTTCCATGGGTGATCCACCGGTTTTCAACGGCTCTAATATTAATATGTGGTTTGTCAGTTTGCGCAAATATGTTGATGCAGTTAATCCTGATCTGTGGAAGTTAATTTCACATGGTCCTCACAGATTACTAAAGAAAGAGTCCAAATTGACTAACAGTCATAGATCAAGGCATGAAGAGAATCAAAGAGCTCTGAATCTAATGAAAGCAGCTACTGACAGGGCCTTACACTCTTGCTTCCAGGACTGTAGGTCTGCTAAAGACATCCTGGATAAGCTGAATCTAGCTCACAGGTTTAATGAGGACAATTGCATGATGGCTAACAGAAGTAATCAAAGTGGCAGCGATCAAGGCAGTAGCCAAAATGAAGAAGAGGATGATGATGAGGTAAACCTCTTCGAGAATTTCTCTTTAGATGATTGGGAGAATGCATATGCTGAGTTGCTTGAATCTCATGAACATTTAAGAAAACAATACAAGAACTTGAAAAAGAAAAGTGATCGGGGTAGTTCAAGTTCACCATGTGAAAATTGTTCAAATATGAAGTAATCTCATGATGCCTGTTTGTCTGATATCCATATGCATAAAAACCAGAATGAAAAATTGATGAAGGAACTTGAATGTGTTTGCTCTGAACTAAGTAGGCTGAAATATGAAAATGACTCTCTTAGAAAATCTGTCAAAGAAAATGATTCTTGCAATGAATGTGCATTCTTGAAGGAATTGATTGAAGACTTAGACTCTGATGATAATATACAGAATAACTTAATTACTTCCTTGAAGGAAGAAAATGATTTATTGCTGACTCAGAAGAAGGAAACTGATAAATTACAAGATAAGCTGATTGAAGAAAACATTTATCTGAAGGAACAAAACAAAAAGCTAATGGTTCTAAACACTGTTTTCTCTAAAAAATGGCTGACGATTGAAAAAGGGAAATCTATCTTGAAAGAAAATGAAGTGAATATTGAATTCAAATTGACACAGGAAAACGAGACTCTGAAGAGTCTGAATGATGAATTGAAAAATCAAGTCATTTCGTGTGAAGACTACATTGTGTCTTTGGAGAGAGAAATTGAAGATCTAAAAAACTCCATGTCAAAATTTGTTAAGGGAAGAGACAATTTGAATAAGCCCCTTGGAGCGAATGTGAATTTTCAGAAGGAGGGATTGGGTTACAATCCAGCCATGAAGAAGGCTGAGAAGGTTGATGGAGATAAATTGAAAACTATTTTTGTTAAATGTTCAGAACAAGAAAAGCCTCCTACCTCATCTTCACCTCAGTACAAAAATCAGAAAGAGACTGAAAAATAGAAAATAAATAAAAAGGATTCTTCAGTGCATGGTGATCACAGTCCTCACACACACTCACATGCATCTAGAAAGAAAATGATATGTCACTACTGTCACAAATTTGGACATCTGATGCATGAGTGTAACTTGATGGAAAAGGATGACCTAGCTGCTGTACAAAACAATCTGGGTAGAAAGCATGTCTTTAGGGAAAAGAAATATCATTGTTATAATTGTGGAAAAATAGGATATGTTGCTGCACAATGCTGGTTAGGTTCTCATAGAAAAACCTTCTCTATCTGCTCTCATTGTGGAAAATATGGCCATACAGTCAAGGACTGTTGGCATGCTCAGGGAAAAATATTTTCTTAAAATATAAAATTCCCTGCACATAGAAATGTTTTTGGTAGGAATAAATTTGCATTTAAAAGAAAGATTTCTACATGTTTTGAATGTGGAAAACCTGGCCACCGAGCTTCTGAATGCTGGTTGGCACGATATGGAAAACAGTATGTTCATGCAAATAACAGAAATTTTCATGATAATGCACATAGATTCCATGCTAACAATGATGTGCATAAAAAGAATTCAAGATCTACTATTTCATGTCATTACTGTGGAGCCTTTGGGCACTCCATGAGTGAGTGTAATATAATGAAGTCTGATGACTTACATGCCCAAAGATTATAGAAAACACCTATCAGAGGTGTCACTAACAATGTAGGACCCAAGAAGTCTTGGGTACCTAGAAACACAAAATGAGATCTGTGTTTTGCAGGTATACCTTGGGGATGAGGAATAGAAGGGGGTCAAATAAACCAAGACATCCAAAGTTTGGTAAAACCCCAACTCTGCTGTTTAAATGCTTGTTCACCTGAATTTTCTTTTAGCTGAACATCATGCTTAATATGTCAATTAAGATCTCATGCATACATGTCCATAACTGCATCTGTCATTTGCATTTTTTTTTGATCATGCACTTGCTGGGTGATCTATGCATACATGAGATTAAAGGTTGTCTGCATTTGATGCATACATATGCCAATTGCAGTTGTTTGATATTTGTTAAAATACATAATCACTGAAAACAAATTGCATTCTGAAAAATCTGAAAAGCTGAATTGAATAAATCTGTTGCTTGGACGATGTCTCATGCTTAAAAATGTTCATCTGCATAGTTGGCATGCACATGCATTCACAATTGCATATAAATAGCATATTATCTGCTTAAGATGCATATAGAACTGCATCTGCATTGGATTGTCATGCATGACTCTTAGTATATAAATCGTGAGATACTAAAGGGCAGATGAATTCTATCTGGAAGTGCTTGCTATGTGTGAGGTGGTCTTTAGACCAAGTCCTCCGCCTGGTACCATAGGTCAGAGTTGCACGAAGAGCAGTCTAAATATTCATGTGATCATTGCATATATTACATGCTGTCAGCTCACTGCACTTGCATTTACTGGTTAGAAGTGTCGACACCTTGAGTGCTAGCTCATGTATACATTTAGGGGGAGCATTATTCATATTCTATCAACTGAACTTCCCATCTTCAGATTGAACTGCTATCTTGCTTAAATCCCTGTGATGAATGTGTAATGCAACACATTTCAGCTTCCTACTTCAACTGTTATCAGCCATTTTCACTCATTCTATCCATTGGTATCTGTTGAATTGGCTGTTCCTTAAGATGATTCGGCCTTCCCTAAAAATTCAGAAAGACTTCTCTGAGCATATCCTGATCATAAATCTGAAAACAACTTAAAGAGGAATCTTCTATTATACAGGACTATGAATGTCTGATGCTTTCAGCCGGTTGAAGTTTCATGTATGTCTTGTGTTTGTTTATGAACATTTCTTGAAAATATCTGAGTTAGTCTTAATAAACTTTAACCAACATTTTCACGTTGTGTCTTTTAAACTCTTCTGAATTCTAAAAATTCTGAAATCATGATATTCCTTGTTTGATATGTATGAAATTAATATTATTTTTAAACATCTGAGAATCTGGAACCTGTCTAAGGGTAAATCGTGTCAGAGCAATGACTTTGGTCACTGAGAAACCATGTCCAAAGGACTGTGTCATGAGGTGCCATAGTTAACTCTGCTTAAGAATGGTTGATAATCTGGCAGAGCAATGGCATGCACACTGAGAAATACATCTCACTCATCAAAGAAATGATTTGTAGTGTGTCATGAAGTGTAAATGCAATCTCTGTTCTTATGAAGCATGACAGTTAGTCCTTCCAAGTGCTTAGGGATACTGGTGTCTAAACAACGTGTATCCTCTAGTTACAAGGGTGTACTAAACTCAAGTGCTCTTGAAGATTGTTATGAAAATTGTTGCTGATCTAGTGTATCAATTGAAAATGTGTGCAAAAGAAATTTTCTATTGGAACCCCTTGACAGAAACAAATGTTTTCTTATGTGTTTAACTTCAATACTATTGATTGCATCTCTTAAAGGAATCTTTGAAATTGAGTGAGTAAGAAAGAAGAAGATTAAACAAGACGTTCAATTTGAAAGCAAGGTTCACTTTTATTAAAACTGATTTCAGATATGAGTACAGAATGCTAATGAACAAGCCTTGCATACATCATATTCTGATCTGACTTGTCAATGAAGATCATTCATAAATCTCTATAATAGAAGAGTCTGATATACTTGTTTAATCAGATTTATGAAATTGATATCCCATTGAAAACCTTTCTCATTCATTCTGAATACTTACTGTTGACTTCTTTATGTTATGAGCTTCATTCCAATCACTGTCCATCTGAGGGGGAGAATTCGTGCATGTCCCTGTGGTTCAATGATCATTCATGTCTTTCAGGAGAGTATCTTGTCAGGGGGAGTTTTAGATGACAGTAACTCACCATTGCATAATAGCTCCTACATCATCTCCTTCAACAGTCAATGATCATTCCATTCTTTTTGATGTTGTCAAAGGGGGAGAACTTTTGTGAATCATCATTTGCATCAATCAATAGTTGCATCACATGGTGTTTTACATGCTCATTATGTTTACATAATCATGAACTGTCATATGGTGTTTCATAATCATCATGATGAATCTATTGCAATGACTCATAACATTGCCATCATCAAAAAGGGGGAGATTGTTGTGTCTCCTATGGTTCTGGAGTTTTGATGATGACAAATATTATGCCTCATTATGTTTACATCCTTGATGATATAATCTTGGTGTTTATGATAAATTGACAGAACATCTTTTAAGGATGACTCACAGGTCATGAAGTCACCCAAGTCAAAAGTCAACCAGTGACAGGTAAGATCAGTGCATGCTCAGATCAGGTAATGCTCTGTCTACTCTCAGATCTGTATGCCTTATGCCTTGATGATGTTTTAGCTGATATGCATAAATTGGTTTGTTCATCATTTAACAAGTCTGTACATTGTCTCTCATGCATTGCAAGTTCAATGTACATACTTTCCTGTTGTAGACTGCTCTGTTAGTTCTCCCGCATACACTCAGTTCATATCTGCTATATGCATTCACTGCATCGGTCCATATTTTTGTGCCTGTAAGTCTGTACATCCTCCGGTGTTTCATTGCATCAGTCATACAGTCTGCACTCTTCATACATGCCATAGTCTATACATTGCCTTGCCTCTCCATGCATATACAAGTCTATACATTGGCATGCACGCACACAAAGTCTGCACATTCCTTTCTGTTATGTGTGTGCATCATTGTCAAGTCTATACATCGTCTCTCTTAGCGTCTATGTGCATAGTCCATGCATTGTCAAGTCTATACATCGTCTCACTCAGTGTCTTTGTGCATGGAGCATTCAAGTCTATACATTGGCCAAGTCTACACATCGTCGCCTGCTCGTGCATCTCTTCTAAGTCTATACATTGTGCATGTGTGCATCATCTTACAAGTCTATACATTCCTTATCTTTACCTACGTTCAGAACACTAAGTCTATACATCGAGTGAAGTCTGTACAGAGTTGGCTGTCTGCACTTAGCAAGTCTATACACTCATTTTTGCACATAAAGTCTATACACTCCATCGTCTCACGTAGTGTCTTTCAAGTCTGAACAGCATGCATCGTCTCTCTTTGTGCACACATCATTCATCAAGTCTATACATTGTCTAGCACACACACGTTCAAGGTCTGTACATCCGACCGTCTCATTCAGCGTCTCACGCTATCAAAGTCTGTACAGCGTTAGCCTACAGTGCATCGTCTCATGCATCGTCTTTCAAGTCTATGCATTGTAAGACCAAGTCTATACATTGCATGCAGGTAAAGTCTGTACAGCCCATGCTCAGGCTAAGTCTGTACAGAGTCCTATTTCATCGCATGGACATTTCATCAAGTCTGTACATTTGTTGCATGCCTGCACATCAGCCAAGTCCATACATTGATCTGTGCAGACAACATCAGTCAAGTCTATACATTGATCTGTGCATCACTATAATCAAGACACTAAGTCTATACAGAGCACGCAAAGTCTGTACATTCCTTAGCGTCTTGTGCATGCATCGTTTAGCAAGTCTGTACATCGTGCGTCTGTCCAAGGCATATTACAAAGTCTACACATTGCTGAAAGTCTGTACAGTGTCTCACATATGCAAAGTCTGTACATCGTTCTGCATGCTTTAGCTTCGCATTCACTTCAAGTCTATACACTCTGTGTGTCTGCATCGCATTCATCAAGTCTATACACTCTTTAGCTCAGTTCGTAGCTGAGCCTGAAGTCTGTACAGTCTGTTCTTCATACAAGTCTATGCATACATCAAAGTCTATACATCCGTCTCACTATGCATCTTCTAGCATTCATGCTAAGTCCATACACTGCATTTGGGCATTGTTCTTCACAGCAAGTCTGTACACTGCTTTCTCATGCACGCAATCAAAGTGTGTACAGCCTGTGTTCGCATCAGTTAAGTCTATACATTTGCTACGGCTTGTTCATGCATCATCTTCAAAGTCCATACAACGTCTGGTAGCATGCATACAAAGTCTACACATCCCCCCATAGCAAGCCTGCACATCGTTTGCACAGCACAAACAAAGTCCATACATTCTGTTGCATTGCATGCACGCAAAGTCTTCACATTCCTCCTCAGCAAGCACAGCAGGTCTATACAACGTCTGGTAGCCTGCACGCAAAGTATGTACACTGCATGCACACTGCATCTGTTAAGTCTAAACATTGCTGCTTGATATGAAGTATATACAGCCTGTGTTCTCTTGATCGACTGAAGTAACTCTGTCTTTAACTTGCAGATGTCTGAGCACGTGATCCGAGGTTGGCACCTGGCACGTGATCCAAGGTGTACTCTGGACAAAGAGGGCACAAGCCCTACACACGCCCTAGCCGCTGCTGGTATAAATATGGAGCTTCTTCCATTAGAAGAAGACTGATCAAGGAAGAGTGATCGAAGCAGAAGAGGAGATCGAGAAGCAGTAAGGAGCCTGCACGATCCAGAAGAAGAAAAAAGACAGTGAGAAGAAAAGAGAAGAGAGGCAGAGTGTGAAAGAAGAAGAAGAGAAAGAAAAAGAGAGTGAGAGATCAGCAGAAGAAGAAGAAGATCAGTAGCCTCTGGATCAAATCCAAGCTACATTGCTCTAAGAGAGAGCTACAGTTTCGAGTTTCATTTCCAGCTTTCTGATTGCTGTAATTTTCGTTTCTTGTTTTCCTTTCCTTTACACTTGGCTTGTGTTTCTTTTCGATTCTCTGGTTTGAGATCGGGGTTCCCTCTGGTCTCAGAGGAAGGGAGTCTTGGACTCCGGGTTTGCAGGTAGTAGTTGCTACCTGTGGGTTCCCTCCTGGTCTGGAGGAAGAGAGGTCTGTGACCTCTGGTTTGCAAGCGACTGGGTGTTGCTTGTGGGTTTCCTCCTGGGTGGAGGAAGAGAGACGCTAGTCTCTGGTTTCTAGTGACTGGGTGTCACTAGGGTTGCCCTCCGGGTTGGAGGAAGAGGGGAGGTTGTTCCCCTGGTCAAGCTGTTAGGCAGCACTTGTTGCAGACTGAGTCTGCGGTTCTAGCTTGTGCTAGTGGAAGCCTCACTCCGGTTTGGAGTGAGGGGTGGACGTAGGTCTGTGGACCGAACCACCTAAAAAATATACTGTGTCGTGGTTTGCCTTGTGCATTTGTCCCTTGTCTTCTACCTCTTTCACAGGTCGTCTGAGCATTCTTAGTTCTATCTGAAGTGACCTTGAGCATTATATGTTTTGCTAAGTGTGTCTGGTCTGCATAGTTCTGCCTTCGGCATTAGACTTGATCAGGTGCCTCCAATATTATTAGCAGTTCAATTGATTGATCAAATGTCTGTTTGAATTTCTTCTTGAAGAGTTAAATTGTTTATTCTGCAACTGTGTCAAGCTTCAGGCTTAGTGTTTTAATTTGGGCAATATTTTTGAAGGGGATACATTCACCCCCCCTCGGTATCCATCGCACCGTCCCAACACGTTCTAAATGAACTCACACGACCTTGGCCAGGGATTTAACAGAGCGTCAATGTCATGACCCATTAACTGTCTGATATATACCCGACAGTGAGCGATCCCCTCTTGACCATTGATGATCTTCACACGTACCCTGGAGTGGCTAATGACTCGGAAACTCATGACTTATGGTTAAAGTCACTTAGCCAAGTAATAAAACCATTCTAGTCCTCATGTAAGATCCGATCAATGTCTCAGGTCAAAGGACCAACGATGGTACTGAGACTGTTGGATCTTCAGTTGACATTAGGTATAATCAACCATCTGAAGATCCAATAGCGGATCAGTTCAGTGTACATCCTCCAAGGACATACGCCTACACATATGTGTTGGTGCCCAGCACCAGTGACCACGAGACTGGTCCCTCACACATCATGTGTACTAATTTAATAGGTAATCAAAGTCCCCGAGTGATTACCCTCCAACTAGGAACAGTTTAAGGTATATGTCCATATAAAGTCAGTCTCATGTTTGAGATCCCATCTCGAGTTGACTTTACAACCACATATCCTAGGGATATCGTAAAGTAATATACAATCACATTTTTACGCTCAAATATCACTTTATTAATAATGAACAAGATCATACATCTATCGGGCCTACCCGACCCAAAATTGGCATGTAGCACACCAATACTAACACCGCGGTCATGCGTGCAGACAGTGGAAAGAGGGAAAGGGATAGAGGGGAGTGTGAGGGGCGTGAGAGAGAGAGGGAGAAAGGCAGTGAGGAGAAGAGAGGTGTGAGGGAAAGATATCACCGGCGACATGCGAAGGGTGCCGCGGTGTAGGTGGCGGTGTGTGCGTGCTGAAATGGAGAGAAAGAGACCGAGGGGACGTGCATGGCCTGGGCGGTTCGGTGGTCGCGAGGGGGCGTCGATGAGGTCGACGCCACGGCAGAGTGGGTATGAAGGCAGATGGAGTTTTAGAGAGACAGAGAGGAAATGAAGATAGAGTGGAGAGGTGTGAAGCAAGGGGGTGTGAGTGTTGTGTGTGCGGTGTAGCAGAGAAGAGAGAGAGAGAGGGTAGAAGGAGAGAAAGGGAGAGAGGGTGAATGAGAAACTGGAGGAGGGAGTGGAGTGCAGAGAGTGTGAGAACGGGAGAGCTAGCAGGGAGAAGACATGCTCCGGTGCCCCTGATCCAAACAGGGGCGCCAGACCTGGGAGTGGGGAGTGAAGGAGGGGAAGAAAAAAGAAGAGGGGAGGGGAAAGAAGAGAAAGGAGAATAAGAGGAGAAGAAGAAGAGCGAAAGAGAAGGGGAAGAGAAGGTGGCCCCCGAGGGGTGGGGCAGAGGAGAAGAAGGACATGGGGAAGATGAGAGAGCCGTTCGGCGGGGAGAAGTGGAGGAGAGTCTTATAGGGGCGAGGGGTTGATGCCCCACCCATGCACGCACATGCCACTACCCACTTCCGCCTGCCAACACACAGTGCCCAGCCGATGTTCGCCTATGATGTGGTGGCCATCACACGCCATGCCAAACCCACTCCTTGTCGTTGCTGTCACGTAGGTGCACAGCCCACGCGTGCATGTGCCATGTGCCCATGCACGTCCGCCGCTCCTTGCCGCTGTCCCTACGCTCTGCTACACACTATCGTGTTGTTGTCCACATCGAAGGGGAGCCACTGCCTGCCATGGTGTTTTTGTGCTCTCCTGCATACTACTATGGTCGCTCGCACATGCACGGAGGAGAGGGCCCATGCGACTCCCTGTACATAAGGTTTTGAGAGGTGAAGAAAACTATAAGCCAGCCCTAATAAAATAATTTTATATTAATTCCTCTATTATGTTCACACAAATTGATTTTTGTGACAATTAATTTTATGTAAAATGAAACAATTTGTAGCAATGTTTCTTATGAAATGATTTTATCAAAGTTTAATTATACAATTTTATTTATTTATTTTAAACATGTCTCAAGTCCCATCAATTACAGAAAAAGCATCATTTTATGTGAGACCGAGATTATCACGTAAAAAATGTATAATTAACTTCGTTAAAGCCCAAAAATAATGAGTGTGATATGAATAAAAATAAACAAATTGACACTTATCACACCCCCCAATATACTCATTGCTAGCCCCTTAGTAATGCAAACGAGTTAAAAAATAGGGACCAAAAGAGTTTAAAAGATTTGATATCTCATGACGAGATCATCCTTCATGGAATCGACTACATATTAGGAATTTGGAATTATGAAAACATTCTAGCTATACGATTAGAACATGATGCTCAAAACTTCCTTAGAAGACTCCCAAAGTCTCATAGCACTTATGCTCGTGAAATCTAAATCCACAGTTTGGACAATTGCATCCTCCATATTGTCATTTTAGCTAGGTGTCTTTCAACTCTACCTCCCATATTCGAGCTTTGATCACAGTAGCCTTCATTTTTTTTCTTTTTTTTAACACATGGTGCTGCACATCCTTTCACCGTTTGACGCGAATCTCAACTCTTGCCTTAGGAGAAGCAGGCCCAATTACTAAGATCAGGGACATTTTCCATGGTTATTTTTTTGTAACACACGGTGTTGCACATCCCTTCACCGTTTGACGCGAACCTCAACTCTTGACATAGGAGAAGCATGCCATGTTACTAAGATCATGGGCATTTTCCATGGTTTTTTTCTTTTAGATCTAACTCTTCATTTGGGGGGCAGAGTTTCAGACACTATACCAAATGACAGAAGGCTTGTCCTTCCTATTTCATTAGCGTGCAAGTAAGTTTTTTTGATGCTAAGAGACCTTAGGGGATTCTAAATTAGCTCTCATGATTAGACATAAAAATTATTCCATCATCCATCTCCACAGTCTTTTCCATTCCAGAATCTCTTTTATGAAAGTATGAATCATGAAAACTTAGTTAGGGCAACCCTTTTTCTTTCTTTCTTTCTTTCTTTTTTAACAAAATGAGGCAGCACGTTGCATGAGATTTTCACATTGATTACCCTTACCTCCAAACTTGAATAGCATCGTCTCTGATGAAATGAACAATGTGTGAAAAGAATAATGCACATGAATGCTTGGGAAGGAAAGGTACAACCTGAGGCGGGCAGACGTGGTTCCTATCGGATATCCTCATGGTGCTATTTTGACTCCTACAAACACAAAAAATGAAAATGACTTATTGAAACATAGAAGAGGAAACGTTGGGTTGCCTCCCAACAAGCGCTAAGTTTAATGTCTTCAGTCGGACATAACGTGGCCCAATAACCAACAAGTTGATTTCATAATTAGCCACCATAGGGTCTCATCCTCTCTCAAATTCCAACCCCTATGCCATTGGAGGACGAGATGATATGCATATACATATACATGTGGGCTATAAGTATGCCAGGGGATGCCCTGGTCAGAGCATGGTGGAGAAACATTATTAAGTATCATATCTTCAATTATGAAATATTCCATGTTGGCACCAGGTAGGCGAGCGGACAAGAAGGGGGGTTGAATTGTCCCCCACACTAAGTGGCTAATTTAGAAATATACGCAGCGGAATTAAAAATTTAAATGAGATTGAAGAAATTAACTAAATAGAGTAAACTAAATTCTCTCGATCTCTCCATTCTCACACGAACAGGCAAACAGATATATCATGCAAACCACACAATCACACAGTGCAAGAGTGATTCTTAAGGTGGTTCGGGATCACGACGGGCTCCCTACGTCCACCCCTTAGAAAACCAGTAAGTCTTCACTCGGGGATAAATCCCCGACACGGAGGAGACGCTCCAACAACACACAGGAATAAATCCCCACGAGGAGAACTCTCCTCACGCTGTAGAACCAGAACTAAAGGGGACGAACCCCAGACGCTTTGGATCGTGAGTCCAGCAGCACACACACACACGTTATAACAGCCGTAGCACCGTAGACACACGACTGTACGCAGACGGTCACATACGCATAAATATCCTTGCGTTTGTAAAATAACTACAAATATTCAAATCATGCTCAGACCACAATACAACTCATGATAACCATCATAAATAAGTAGAAATAGGATGTGAAGTGTTTTCCCCCTTGTTTCCAAGATGAATAGATAGTGTTGCTCGAAGCTGAGGTCGGATGGTGACGATTTCAACGTCCTCTCGTTCCTCTCCTCGATCTGCTGCTCTTTTCATTCTTCCTTGAACTCCAGAAATCACTTCGAGGACATGAAATCCCCCTCTCTTATTTCCCTTTTCTTCCTTCCTCCTTTCTTCACCTGCAAGATAAGAAACTATGAGCTCAAAAATGGAGTTCTCCACCAAATTCGTATGTCAAGTGGATGTATATATAAAAGACATGAAAAGATCATTATAACCCTTCTAGAATCTTCCAAAAGACCACCAATAGGTCTACCATGAACCCAGGGGCAAAGGGGTAAAAGGTAAGCACAAATGAATTGGATCTAGATGGTTTTCGGATCCTCATTTTTTGGTTTTTACCGTATTCGGTCGACCGAAGTTGGCCGTCGATCGACCAAACTTTTACAGGTTTTAGTCTGGAGGACTCTATCCAGTTCGGTCGATCGAACTGCCCAGTTCAGTCGACCGAACTGTAACATGTTCTTGTTACAGTCGGTTCTGGCTATTCTAGCCGACCAAAGGCACCATGTTGGTCGACCGAAAATCTTGCAAAATAGAAAATCAAGATAAATTTAGTAGAATTCAAGCTCAATGGTCCAATTGATAAATGCATGAAGTGTAGACATCAAAACCCATTAGAAACACATGAATGGTATGCATTAGAGTCCTTTGAAAACACATGTTTGAGCCTCAAAAACCATTTACCATCTTAACCATATTTGAGCATCAAGAGCACAAAGGCTCAATGTAATATATGCAAGCATAGCAAAGATCATGAGTACACACTATCATCAAATGCATATGCAAGCATACACACACACACAACATTTTGTTATCATCCAAACCAAGAGGGAGCACAACGAACCCAACAATCTCTCCTTTTTTGATGATGACAAAATATTATGGTAGTCAACCAAATCCAAATCAAATCAAATCTCTTTCTCCCCCTTTGACATTATCAAAAAGTGGGAGGAAGACAATGCAGTTCAAATTTCGGCAAAGCAGATTCATGAAATAATAAGAGCCCATTTCAGAAGTTCAAATAAGGCAATAGCAAAGCAATGATAAGATGATTAAAACATGTTGATTATTTGTGATTCCAATTGTTGGTTATGGAGACGGAAAGGTGTGTATATTTAAGACTTGCAAACTAAGTGAACAAATCTAGATGATACCATTCAAAGTATAAAGCCCATTTAGCAAATGTAAAGCATTTGAAGTCCATTCAATTTCTAGATTTTTATTGATTTTTAGATTTTTAAATTTTCTTTTGAAATGCATGAAGCTCAATGCATACAAATGATGACACTATGAAATGCACACAATGCAATCAGGCAGATATGTATATATACATGCAACATATCTCTCCCTTTTTATTTAAAAAGATGGGATACATGTACAAAAAGTACATGTAAGTCAATACAACCAGAATGATCATGTATAACACCTAGGAGATGTGGAATCATATAGAGGAATCAATGTAATTGTCAATGTAGTCAATCAATTTTCTGAATACATATTAAATCAAATTTCTAACTGTGTAAGTGAATAACATGAAAATAGATTGTTGCCATATGGATATTTAGATTTTCAGATCAACACAATGAGAGATTATACAAACTGCAGTTCAATTTATGAGAATAATGTATTGGAGGCTACGCTATGCCATAAACAATTTTTCAACTCATGCAATATCACATTGACAATCAGAATTTTTCAAGAGTGATTAGGTTCAGTCTACTTTTTACGCGAGGAGACACATGGAGCGCATGTCAGACTCCCCGATTACTTAGAGTATTAACTGTTTCACCTCACTTTGAGCAGAGGTATTTGAGTACAACACTTTTCAGACATGAACCACATCATGTCTCAGGTGACATGTATCCAGTTTACTCAGTGAGACTGGGCATTGCTCTGCCATTCTTTTTCTTTTCAGATTCTTTCTAAAAAAATAGGCAGGCAACTTTTTCCTAAATTACCTCTTTAACATTCATGCAGCAAGTTTAAAATCTCTAGAGTGTTGAAAAGAAATTCCTATATCCTTATGTTTAACACTCATTTTCACATTTAGTATATGAAGTGTGTGAATTTGATTCAGCATGTGTACTGAAAATTTCATGAACATATAATAATACAGCTCCCCCTACATAGATGCACTTATCAAATATTTACTCTCCCTGAGTGTGTGACAAGAAATACATCGGTGATGACTCAAATGCAACATTATTTATAAAGAAAGCATAAGGTCATAGAAATTCCAAGGATGGCGGTGAATAGCATATCTAACATGCAAGCACACAATGAGAATATCCAAAATGCAATGTAAAATGCAATATGGATGCATAAGTTTTTTTTTTAGAACATTATGACAGATTGCAGAAGAAAGCATTCAGATTCAATTAATGAACAATAAGTATTTTTCATCACATGTCATTTATAAACAATGTTGCAGAAATGATCAGAAATGAGTAATGCAACCCAATTATTTTCAGAAATTGTTCAAAAATAAATTTTCAATTGATACAGCTCAGTTCAAGAATTCATTCACAAATCACCCATTTGATTTCTCCGAGTTCTGGTACGAGGCGGAGAACTTAGGTCCGAAGATCACCCTACGCGTAGTGAGAGTTTTCAGGTGGACGTAATCCACCCTTCTACTACACACCATTTTAGATACTAGATACGCAATTAAGATCAAATGTCATCCAAGACATGCAGTTCCAATCAAGAATTGTTCAAATAACCATTTGGACATTTACGGCACAGTAGAGTAGAGGAATAACAGTTCAAGATTTTTTAGAATCAATTCCTATCATAAGAACAATACCACCTAGTGCCATAAGCTAATGCATGAAATTTCATATCCATAGTAAAAAGGTTGAGTTACCTTAGTTCAACCAGCAGTACCATATGCCTTCAAGCACCAAAATTACTAATCTCATGAAAAGTCACCATTTAAGTAGAGTCATTAGCACAAAATGTATTTTCTTACAAATGAGCCTTAGCCTTGAGCACATACCAAGCAACTCCCCCTCACAATGTGCATGAATTACACAAATGATATTTTAACAGAAAAACATGCATCTTATGACTTATATGAACAAGTGACTCATGGTACCAGGCGGAGGTGTAAGTCTAAAGACTCTACTCATGCATGGTAATAGATTTCAGACAGGAATGATCTGCCCTTCCTCAAATCACCATTTAATATACCATGTAGTCTTGTAATGATGATCAGATAGATGCAATGCAAACTCATAAGAAAAATTGATTTTTTAAGATCTTCATTAATGGAAACTCAGTTAAAACAAATTTCAGTTATTCACATAGAACTCAGAAATTTATTTTCAAAACCTGTGCCTTGAGCAACCATTATTTCTGAAGCATTCCATTTGGCATCAAAGCATCCCTGCATCAAAGTTCTCATTTGACAGTTTTGGGTACCCAAACCTTCTTGGGTCCCGGATGGTTAACATGAGCATTCAACTTCTTTAACGTATTCAGTTCATCGATTTTCATCCAATAGCAATCATCCATGTAATGACCAAATTCACCATAATAATGGTAGTAAATTGACGACTTCAGATTTTTCTTGTAAAAGTGAGCATGGAAATGTGTCCAATTTGCTTTCCAACATTGTGACACATGGTGTCCTAACTTTTTTTTTTGTATGCATGAATGACAATGATTAGAAGAATTTCTTTGTTTCCCAAACACAGTTTCAATTTTGTATGCATGAAATCTATCCTTTTTCATGATGTTACATTCATGCATCTTGTGACCATACTTTTCACAATTGAAACAAGAAATATTTCTTCTTTTAGAGACACTTTCATTTCCGCATGCTTTCAAATCATCGGATTTCATAACAAGGTAATCATCCATCATATAACCATGTTTACCACAATATTAACAGGAAGGATTTTTGTTGGAAACATGGTGTTTAACATTGTGCTTTCTAGCATGGACATTTGTACAAGCAGAATTATTTTTCAGCTTTGAGGTTTGGTTCAATTTCTGTTTAACATCATATTTTTGAGTTTTCTTGATAGCATGCTGGACTGGGGGAGCATTTGAGGTACTAGCTACATCCGAACTCGACACAAAAGATGTATACAGTTTATTTTCAAAATTCATTTTTGTTTACCGGATTATAGCCTAGCCCTTCTTTTTGAAAGTTTACTTTGGTTCCCAAAATTTTGTCAAGATTTTCTTTCCCTTCGACAAATTTAGACAATGCAATATTCAAATCAAGAATTTCATTTTCAAGAGATGCAATTTGTAGCTCATAACTAGTTATCTCCTATTCACTGTAAACAACACATTCATTTAACATTTTATTTACAGTTTTATAACTTTCAAATTCTTATTCTAGCACATGTAATTTTTAAGATTCATCAACAACCAAACTTTTCCCCTTTTCAAAAATAAGCAGTTTCTTAGACATGGCTGTATTCAGATGTTTCAGATTTTCATTCCCTTTTCTCTCATAGGAAATGGTTTCTTCATGCTTTTGTATATCAATCAATAAGGACACATTTTTAGTTTTGAGTTCTAAGCATTTATCACATGAAGAATTTTCATGAAAAGATTTTTCAAGACTTTTTAAACTACCTTCAAGCAATGAGATCTGAATCAACATTGCCCTATTTTTCTTTTGGAGTTTTTCATTTTCTTCTTTCATACATGAAATGATTTCTTCATACTTTTCAATATCAATCAACAGGTATTCATTTTTACTTCTTAAGCATGCAGTGGTTTCTTTGTAATAATTTACATCATGCTTTAAAAGTTCACTTAATTTATCAAGCTCAGAACATTTATCACAAGAGCCAATCTAAAGAAGGGTGTTTTCAGATTTCTTTCTCAGTTTTCTATTTACAGATTTAACCTTCTTGTATTTCTCAAGCAAATCATCATAAAGATCCATAAGCTCTTCGTAAGAGATTTCCTCACCTTTGGAGTCTGACTCTGAGCTTTCCTTATTCGATTTATCATGCTTGTCAGCCATCAAACACTCAATATCCTTGTCACGCCCCGTACTCTATACCATCGAGATATTGTCTGCTTTGGCCTACCGACCTCACGGTTTTGTCCCTTTCTAAGGGTGATCGGCTCCAGAATGGGAGACTTCCCGGGCAGGTCACCTATCCCAGTACTACTCCCCATTAAGCACGCTTAACTTTGGAGTTCTTTTCAAGAACTGAGTTGGTACTTCGAACGACACCTCTCTGATTTAGAGTACAACTTAGCTATATTTGAGGGTTTTACAATTTACCCCTCTTATATAGGCGACGTCCTCGTCGTTGGGCACACATAGCACGCAATCAAACCCCTAGGCAGGTAGGACTCTAGAGGTGGCCCCTACTCAAGAGGTGGCTCTCACTATGTATCACTTTGTCCCATTGCGGGTTCAAGAGTTGGCTCCCACAGCATAGCACTTTGCCCTGCATGGCACTTAGTTCCTACACTTCCGGCTAGGGTATAGCTCTGATGCCATTCTATCATGCCCCGTACTCTATACCGTCGAGGTATTGTCAGCTTTGACCTACTGGCCTCACAATTTTGTCCCTTTCTAACAGTGATCGGCTCCAAAATGGGGGACTTCCCGGGCAGGTCACCCATCTCAGTACTACTCCCCATTAAGCACGCTTAACTTCGGAGTTCTTTACAAGAACTGAGCCGATACTTCAAAAGACACCTCGGTGATATAGAGTACAACTTAGCTATATTTGAGGGTGTTATAGTCCTTCTTTCCTTTATAGTTCTCGATCAAGCATTTCAATATTTCCTTAGCCGTCCTGCATGAGGCAACAAGTGAAATTTTGTGAAGATCAATTGAACTTCTAAAAATATTTAAAAGCTTAGAATAGTCTTTGTTTCTCTTCACATGCTCGACAGTCCACTTAGACTCATCACTAGGCAACCCATATGAATCATGCTTAACTAAATCCCAGAGTTTGAGTTCAATGGTTTTAACATAACGACTCATGTGCACAAGCCATTCATTGAAATTTGAACCATTAAAACAAGGAGGAAGAGAAGACAAACAAGTGTTTGTCATGATGCAAATAAAGCTCGACGAGGGACCTCTCTATAGGTCGTGAGACCTCAAGAAGATAGAGTCGTGACTCTGATACCAAGTGTTGGCCCCAGGTAGGCGAGCGGACAAGAAGGGGGGTTGAATTGTCCCCCACACTAAGTGGCTAATTTAGAAATATACGCAGCGGAATTAACAATTTAAATGAGATTGAAGAAATTAACTAAATAGAGTAAACTAAATTCTCTCAATCTCTCTGTTCTCACACGATCACGCAAACAGATATATCATGCAAACCACACAATCACATAGTGCAAGAGGGATTTTTAAGGTGGTTCAGGACCATGACGGGCTCCCTACATCCACCCCTTACCAAACCGGTAAGTCTTCACTCGGGGATAAATCCCCAACATGGAGGCGATGCTCCAACAACACACGGGAATAAATCCCCACGAGGAGAACTCTCCTCATGCTATAGACACAACACCAATGGGGATGAACCCCAGACGCTCTAGATCATGAGTCCAACAACACACACACACACACACACACACACACGCTGCAACAACCGCAGCACCGTAGACACATGACCGTACGCAGACGGTCACACACGCACAAATATCTTTGTGTTCGGAAAATAACTACAAATATTCAAATCATACTCAGACCACAATACAACTCATGATACCCATCGCAAATAAGTAGAAATTTGATGTGAAGTGTTTTCCCCCTTGTTTCCAAGACGAATAGATAGCGTTGCTCGAAGCTGAGGTCGGATGGTGACGATTTCAACGTCCTCTCGTTCCTCTCCTCGATCCGCTGCTCTTTTCCTTCTTCCTCGAACTCCAGAAACCACTTGGAGGAGATGAAATCTCCCTCTCTTCTTTTTATTTTCTTCCTTTCTCCTTTCTTCACCTGCAAGATAAGAAACTATGAGCTCAAAATTAGAGTTCTCTACCAAATTCGTAGGTCAAGTGGGTGTATATATAAAAGACATGAAAAGATCATTATAACCCTTCTAGAATTTTCCAAAAGACCCTCAATAGGTCTACCATGAACCCAGGGGCAAAGGGGTAAAGGGTAAGCACAAATGGATTGGATTTAGATGATTTTCGGATCCTCATTTTTTGGTTTTCGCCGTATTCGGTCGACTGAAGTTGGTCATCGGTCGACCAAACTTTTACAGGTTTTAGTCTGGAGGGCTCTACCCAGTTCGGTCGACCGAATTGCCCAGTTCGGTCGACCGAACTGTAACATGTTATTTTTACAGTCGGTTCTGGCTATTCTGGTCGAACAAAGGCACCTTGTTGGTCTACCGAAAATCCTGCAAAATAGAAAATCAAGATAAAATTAGTAGAATTCAAGCTCAATGGTCCAATTGATAAATGCATGAAGTGTAGACATCAAAACCCATTAGAAACACATGAATGGCATGCATTAGAGTCCTTTGAAAACACAAATCCTTCAACTTAACATCAAGAGCTTATAGCTATGAATTCATACATAATGAATGAGCATCATTTAGCCAATTTTTACCAAGGTTCACTTGAATTGATTAAACATGTTTTGAACTAAAAGCCTCATGAGAAATATGCATGAAACACACTCATGAAGGACCCTTGTACAAGGTGTATGAAAACACTTTGAAGACTTGTTTATCTACAACTTAGGATCAAGATCATATTCCTACTACTTTATGTAATGTCATAGCAACATGAACCCAAAATTTTCTCAAACAAAAGTAAACATCATAGGCCATGCATATAAAGAACATGTTTGAGCCTCAAAAACCATTTACCATCTTAACCATATTTGAACCTCAAGAGCACAAAGGCTCAATGTAATACATGCAAGCATAGCAAAGATCATCAGTGTACACTATCATCAAAAGCATATGCAAGCATACACGCACACACAATATTTTGTTATCATCAAAACCAAGAGGGAGCACAATGAACCCAACATTCCTCCTCATAATTAAGGTCTTTAAAAGTATTGTAAATGTTAATGCTGACCTTATTATTCCCCGTATGTTTTTCTTCGACCTCAATTTTAAAATTTTCAAGCTCGACGTTGAGGTGAGGAAGGGTAGGAGGGAGAGGAGTTTTCAAGGATTCCACAATAGGGCTAGTGTTTGGGAGACACATACGGTCAAGAGTGAGATCGACGTGCTTCTCAGCACACGGATGATTATGAGGCTTGGGTGAAATCGACCAATCAGCTAGCTGCAGGATGTCGGGGATGTGTATAGAGGTGCCGAGGTCAGGAATAGGTGAAAGATTACCTTCCTCCCCAAGATCATGAGATTCCCGGTTAGAATGGATTTCAAGCGGGAAATCTGACATCTCCTCTACCCAAAAAGAATGGTCCATATAAACACTCAATTCTCTCTCCACCATTTCATCTATCTTGTCCTTCACTTGGAATAAGGACTCCTCAAATACAGGAAGGGAAGTTATAGAGATTTGATCATTAACAATCGCATCCACTTCCTTTTCCTCTCCCCCCAACTTAGGCTTATCATACTCCCCATAGCCCTTTTCAAAGGTGGAATTAGGCTTGGGGTCTATGGGCGGCTCTTCCCTAACTTCCTCTACGTCTTCTTGATGTAACTCCTCCATGACTTCCTCCTTATCAAGGTTGAAAATGCTTAGGGTTTGGAGAATCATGGGTTGATTGTATATGCTTGCATATGAGTCAGAATCAAAAAATTGGTATTCAAGATTTACAGTACAGTAGCTAGATGGTTGATTTCTTTCCACGCCCTTAAGATTTTTAAAATTTTGGTCCAATTGATTTTGAGCCATGATGAGCTGATAAAACTTTTGAAAGCTCTCCTCCTTGTTGAAATACGAGCACGGAGGAGATAGATGTGTGGGGGTGAGATCCAAACTGTGATGGATAGGAATTTAAAGGTTGATCAGTCTGACAGTGAGGTGATCGAGAGTATATAGATTGTCCTCCACATTGGGCTTGATCATAGGAATCATTTGGGTATTGAGCCCAATTTGAAAATTTTTTCTTTGGAGGATCTTGAGGCGGGCCTTGGTAAGATTTCCAAGAGGAATTTGGTTGGCCTTCCCATCTAGCAGTGAATATGGATGGAAATGAGTCATATTAAGGAGTGGGATAACCTTGAGGCATTTGAACTTGCTCATGGGTAATAAATGGATCGTAGGCCCCATTATCAAAGAATTGAGTGGTTTGGGCCTGACTTTGGGTAAAGAATGGAGGCTAGGCCGCTATAGGTAGACGGCTCTCATTATAGGCCGCCCACGGGTATGGAATTTTAAAATATGTAGGGCCATGAGGGGTGAGAGATGAAAATTAGTTTGAGCAATCATCATTATAATGGACCGGAGTGGCCCACATGTGAATGTTCTCGTGGGGCCTAGGTGGTGGTATTGAGGAATTTAGGTTCATGGCCAGGAGATGCTCAAGTCTATGGGCCGCTTGGTCTATTATGTCACAATTGTGTACCTAATCCAAGAATGTGAATAAATTATCTCAACCCTTTTTTTAATTTTTTTTCTCACTTTCTTTCTTCTTCTTTTTTATCTTTTTTATCTTTTGTTTTTATTTTTCCCTCTCTTCCTTTTCCCTTTATTGATTGATTTTTTTTAATTAGAAACCCACCATGTTTGTTTTTGATCTTTTTGGCTAACACTAACTAGGATGAAGAGAGAGAAGAGGAGAATTTTTTTATTTTATTTTTATTTTAATTTTTTATGCAGACACAAACAAGGTAACACACAAATTATCTATCAACCTAGATGTGCCCAAGACCTATAAATGGGGTTTCACAAAATGACTAAAGTGCAACTAAAGTTCACCCTTAATATTTTCACCGGCCAAGTAAGGGGTGGGGTAGTGGGAGACTCCCCCTACTTTCGTAGGGACATAATTAAGGAACCACTAGCCCGCTTAAGGCGTTTATCATCCGACCGTCTTGCCTTAGGCATTGGTTTTCACAAGAGGGTAAACCGAAATAGCACAAGAATCACAGTGTGAATCTAGGGCCAATGTCTACTAAATTTTATTTAAGGCTTAGGGCATACAAAGATGCAAGGGGAATGTTGTTTGTGGGCTAAGGAAGGGTGATGAAATCCCCACCTTATCTTATTTAGGGGTAGCGTCCTTAAAGTGTTTTAGAATAATACAATGCAACAACTAAATTCAAACAAAAAGTTTAAAATACAAATGTGTGAACAATTATTATTTACTAAAATAAAATAAAAACCAAAGATTAATGCAACCTACATGATGCATGACCTAGAGCATGATGTGTGATTTCTAATCTTAGAATGGAGTCTTTAATTTGAGTTCAAATATTTTTTTTTATTTTTTTTGTGGACCTATCTAACCAAGAAAATATAAAACTAATGAAATAGAATTAAATGAAACCAAGGGAGCTTAGGGTACTTACTTGGAGCATGATCCCTAGTTCTTAAGTAAAAGACCAAAACGATGGGGACAAAGGAAGAGGAGGCATATCTTATTGGTAGATAACCTTTTTTTGGTTTTCCTACAAGCAAACAAAAGAAAAACTGTTAGTGCCGAGTTAATATATAAGAACACATGATTGTCAATTCAAAAATCGTAAACCTCCCCCGGCAACGGCGCCAAAAATTGATCGAACACGAAGCTCGTCATTAAAAACTCGCGCACTCAATTTCAAAAATTCCGTACTTATAATAAAATTTAGATTTTGAATATAGTGGTGAATACGGGTAGATCCCACGAGGAGGCTAATATTTTAAAGTTGAAAATCTCATTTCTCTTTTATTTCTAACAAAAGCAAAAGAAGTTGTAGAAGAATTGTTTTATGGGAAACACTTGAAATAACACAAGATTAAAATCTATCTAAAGAAACATGGAGGGGTAAAGGAGAGAAATAGTGAGAGAGAGAGAGGGAGACCGGAGCAAAAATTTAGAGAGACGGTCACACTAACTTTTGCTTAAAATTCAAAATATGATGGTTACAATGCAAAGAAATTCAAGAACATAAAGAAGTGGTACAACACTTGGAATAGTATCTAACAAAGAAAACAGAGAATTAATGAAGTGGGGAGAGAATGGCCGTGAAGCGGGTGAAGATGTCGTCGCCCACGCCCTTGAGCCTTGGAGATCTGCCCAACATAGAGTAGACACCGCCATGAGAGAGCCTCAGAGAGACGAGTTTACAGAGAGAAAATAGGGAGTGATGAAGAGAGAGAGAAGAATAGAGGAAGGTGGGAATTAACATAAGATAAGATAAAAAAAAGAAAAAGAAAAAAATAAAAACTACATGTGTGTGCGACGTGTGTGGAAGAGAGAAAGAGAGAGGGACGGAGGGGAGAGAGATAGATAGAGAGAGAGAGAGAGATAATGAGAAGAGATAGGAGAGAGATGGGTGAGGACGGTGAGGTGGGTCGACCCCGCAGGGAGGGGTGTCGACCCCATGGTGAGGGAGTGTGACGGAGGGTGTTAAAGAGAGAAAAAGAAAGAGAGAGAGAGAGAGGGACGAGGGGAAGAGATGAAGAGCAGACGTGTGTGCAAGTGTGGAGGATCAAGAGAAAGAAGGAGGGGAGCTGCAGACGTGTGTGCAGATAGTGGAGAGAGGGAGAGGGAGAGAGGGGAGTGTGAGGGGTGTGAGAGAGAGAGGGAGAGGGAGAGAGGGGAGTGTGAGGGGTGTGAGAGAGAGAGGGAGAAAGGCATTGAGGAGAAGAGAGGTGTGAGGGAAAGAGATCATCGGCGGCGTGCGAAGGGTGCCGCGGTGCAGGTGGCGGTGCGTGCGTGCTGAAATGGAGAGAAAGAGACCGAGGGGATGTGCATGGCGTGGGTGGTTCGGTGGTCGCGAGGGGGCATCGATGAGGTCGACGCCGCGGCGTAGTGGGTGTGAAGGAAGATGGAGTTTTAGAGAGAGAGAGAGAGGAAACAAAGAGAGAGAGGAGAGGTGTGAAGCAAGGGGGTGTGAGTGTTCTGTTTGTGGTGTAGCAGAGAAGAGAGAGAGAGAGGGTAGAGGGAGAGAAAGGGAGAAAGGGTGAATGAGAAACTGGAGGAGGGAGTGGAGTGCAGAGAGTGTGAGAGGGGGAGAGTTACTAGGGGGAAGAGAGGCTCTGGTGCCCCTGTTCCAAAAAGGGGCGTCAGACCTGGGAGTGGGGAGTGAAGGAGGGGAAGAAAAAAGAAGAGGGGAGGGGAAAGAAGAGAAAGGAGAATAAGAGCAGAAGAGAAGGGGGAGGGGAAGAGAAGGTGGCCCTCGAGGGGGGGGGAGAGGAGAAGAAGGAGATGGGGAAAAAGAGAGAGCCGTTCGGCGAGGAGAAGAAGAGGAGAGTCTTGTAAGGGGTGAGGGGTTGCTGCCCCACCCATGCACGCACATGCCACTGCCCACTTCTACCTGCCAACACATAGTGCCCAATCGTTGTTCACCCATGCTGCGGTCACCATCACACGCCATGCCAAACCCACTCCCTGTCATTGCCATCACGCAGGTGCATAGCCCACGCGTGCATGTGCCATGTGCCCATGCGCGTCTGCCACTCCTTGCTGCTATCCCTACACTGTGCTACACACTGTCGTGTTGTTGTCCATATCGAAGGGGAGCCACACCCGCATGCCACTGCTTGCCATGGTGTTTTCATGCTCTCCATCACACTGTTGTGGTCGCTCGCACACCCATGGAGGCGGGGGCCCATGCGACTCCCTGTACAAAAGGTTTTGAGAGATGAAGAAAACTATAAGCCAGCCCTAATAAAATAATTTTATATTAATTCCTCTATTTTGCTCACACAAATTGATTTTTGTGACAATTAATTTTATGTAAAAAGAAACAATTTGTAGCTATGTTTCTTATGAAATGATTTTTATCAAAGTTTAATTATATAATTTTATTTATTTATTTTAAACATGTCTCAAGTCCCATCAATTACAAAAAAATAATCATTTTATGTGAAACCGAGATTATCATGTACAAATTATATAATTAACTTCGTTAAAGCTCAAAAATAATGAGTGTGATATGAATAAAAACAAACAAATGAACACTTATCACGGGGCACGCGGGTGCAGGTTTCTTCATTTCTCCACTGAAGTATACTCCAGTGGGACTAAGGGCTTGTGCCGCGGTGGGATAGAGGATTTTAGCAAGAATGATAGCTTTTAATCCGGACTTAGACGGAAGGTCCAAACTGTTGGGTGTTAGTGGTTTTAGCGGTTGGCCGTTACAGGAAGTCAAGCACCAGCCTTGAAAGGAAATTACTTAAGCCGGCTCTAGACATAAGCTCTAAGCCGTTGGGTTTTAGTGGTTAGCCCCGACAAGAAGTCAAGCACCAACCCTGATGGAAATCATTGGCATTAAATATATGCCAATGCAAGGATAGCTTTTAAGCCAGTCTTAGACGAATGGTCTATGCCATTGGGTTTCAGCGGTTTTAGCGGTTTGCCCCGACGGGAAGTTAAGCACCAACCTTGAAAAGAGGTTTTGTATGTAGGATCAGGCGAGAGGCCTGCAATAAAGCGTTGGTGTGGACCCCGGTGGGACTAGGTTAGCTAGATCTATTAAAGAGTCCAGCGCCAGTCATAGTGGTATCGTCGGCATTGGGCATATGCCAACGCAAGGATAATTTTTAAGCCCATCTTAGACGGAAGGTCTAGGCCATTGGGTTTTAGTGGTTTTAGCAGTTGGCCCCGATGAGAAGTCAAGCACCAACCCTGATGGAAATCGTCAGGATTGGGTATATGCCAACGCAAGGATAGCTTTTAGCCGATCTTTGACAGATGGTCTAGGCCGTTGGGTTTAGTGGTTTTAGCGGTTGGCCCCGACGAGAAGTCAAGCACCAACCCTGATGGAAATCGTCGGCATTGGGTATATGCCATCATAAGGATAGCCTATAGCCGGTCTTAGACAAAAGGTCTAAGCCATTGGGTTTTAGTGGTTAGCCCCAACAAGAAGTCAAGCACCAACCCTAAGGTGAAATCATTGGCATTGGGTGTATGCCAACATGAGGATAGCTTTTAAGCCAGTCTTAGACGAAAGGTCTAAGCCGTTGGGTTTTAGCGATTAGCTGCAACAAGAAGTCAAGCACCAACCCTAATGAAAATCATTGGCATTGGGTATATGCCAACGCAAGGATAGCTTTTAGCCTGTCTTAGACGAAAGGTCTAAGCCGTTGGGTTTTAGTAGTTTCAACGGTTGGCCCCGACGGGAACTCAGGCACCCGCCTTGATGGAAGTCATCGGCATCGGGGAAATGCCAATGTAAGGACATAATCTAAGCTGGTCTTAGACGAAAGGTCTAGGCCTTTGAGTTTTAGCAGTTTTCGAGAGCCGATAATGGGAGAGCAAGCTGCGAGAGCCAAAGGATAGCAGAGAGCAAGCTGGGTGAGTCCAAGGGGAGCGGGAGAGCAGGTTGCGAGAACCCATTTTGGGGAAGCAGACCACAAGAGCTGAAACTGGGAGATTAGGAGAGTAGGCTTTGTAGAGCTGAAATTGAGAAAGCAGGCTATGAGAGCCCCGAATTAAGGGAGCAAGCTGTGAGAGCCAAAATTGAGATAGTAGGCTGGGAGAGCGCAGAATTGAGGGAGTAGGCTACGAGAGTCAAAATCAGGAAAGCGGGCTTTGAGGGCCAAAATTAGGGAAATTGACAGTGAAAGCCGAAACAGAGAGAGCGGGCTGCGAGAGCCAAGATTAGAGAAGTTGGCTATGAAAGCCAAAATTGAGAGAGCAGGCTATGAGAGCCCAGATTAGAGAAGTTGGCTATGAAAGCCGAAATTTAGAAAGTAGGCTGTGGGGACCAAACTCAACAAAGTTGGCTACGAAAGCCAAAAATTAGAGAAGCTAGCTGTGAGAGCCGAAATTAAGAGGGTTTTCATTTGTTCATCTTTTTATTTTCATTTGTGTTTTTCATTATTATATTTTATTCAGACACGCAGAGGACACAAGCACGCAAGAATAGATATATAGCATAGCTCCCCTTTATCGGGAGTAGGATAGGAACAAGGCCTTTGATCCATAGACAGAGCACGACCCACGAAGCATAGCTAAAGGGGTGTGCATCTACCCAGAGGACACCGCATAGCTTATGTAGATAGCTTTGATCACAATCTTCACCCGAGATAGTTTCTCCGTGGTGTGGAAGTGCAGATGTGTAAGCAATGAACCCCAAACATAGGGACGTGCAGGCGTTCTAAGTAACACTAAAGGATCACTTTTCCGCCCACATGCACATTCAGGCTTTCGACTTTTGGTAGCTTCACACAGCCCCCTTGTTCATTTTGAATTCTGGACTTCACCGTTTGGCGTGAGTTTTCTCATATGTCTCAATGGGGATTCCTGGCTACTAGGATTCATCCTCATTGCTATTTTTTGCGCGAGTCTCCTCATTTGTTTCCCTGGGGATTCCCGGCTACTTGGATCCACATTTTTCTTTAAGGGGGCAGGCAGCTTTTTCCTCACGATTACCTTTCGTGTGAGTGTAAGAATTTGAGCATCCACATAGTGTTAGGAAGAAATTTTGCAATCCTTATAGTTAGAAACCATTGATCACATTGTGCGTGAAGTGTGGGAGTTTTATCTTGGGTGTACTCTTGTGAGTTACGCTAATGACACAGCTATAACCATTACCCTTGACGTACGCACCCACCACAGATTTGGGTTTCCCTCCTTAGCGTGTGCCGTGATACATACACGTCCAAGATTGGGGCAACATTATTTAGCAAGGAAGTAAAGTCCTAGAAAATTTGAAGGAATGGTTTTAGCTATATCATAAGCAAGCACACAAGCAAGGCAATCAAGCATTTAAAATCAAAGCACGCAAACAAGTTTTCTCTTTCTCTTTTTTTTTCTTTCTTTTTTTTAGTAATAGCATGCAAAGTATGCGTATATCGCTATCGTAGCTGCATTTTATGTTTTTGTATCATTTGTGGAGATGGAATCAATGCTAATGCAAGGGGGGAAGCATTTTATGCATTAATGCAAGCCCAGGCGGGGACCTGAAAGTGAAACAACGGGTTTTGATGAGAAGCGGGAGAGCATGCTTTAAAAGTCGAAATTGAGAGAGCGGACTTTGCAAAACCAACATGAAGAGAGCGGGCTACCAGAGCCCAAGGATAGTAGGAAGCAGACTATAGGAGCCAAAGTGCAGTGGAAAGCATGCCGTGATGGCCGAAGGGTAGCCGAGAAGCAGGCTACAAGAGCTGACAGTAGGGAATCAGGCCAAGTAGGACAAGGGACAGCAGGGAAGCAGGCTACGAGAGTCAACATTAGAGAAGCAGGCTGAGAAAGCCTGAAGGGATAATTGGGAAGCATGCTATAAAAGCCAACGAGTAATCGGGAAGCAGGCCATAAAAGCTGACAGATAATTACAAAGCAGACTATAAAAGCCAAAGGGTAATTGGGAAGCGGGCTATAACAGCTAGGGGATATTAAGAAGCAGTCTATGAAAGTCGTAGGGTAATTGGGAAGCGGGCTATAAAGGTCGAGGACAATTGGGAAGTATGCTATGGAAGTCTGGGCGATTGAGGCAGTAGGCTAAAAATGCTAAAAGATATAGGAAAGCGGGCTAAACGAGTCGAAGATATTGCGAGAGCCGACTGTAAAAGCCAAAGGATATTGCAAAGCAGACTACAAAAGTAGGAAGGTATCAGGAGAGCATGCTATGAAAGCTGAAGGATAGCTGCAAAGTAGGTAATAAGGTCAAGGATATTGGAAAGTAGGCTGTAAAAACCCAAGGGTAGCTGGAGAGCAGGCCATAAAAAGTTGAAGGATAGTTGGAAAGCAGGCTGTAAAAAGCTGAAGGACAGTGGGAAAGCGGGCTGTAGAAGCCCAAGGATATCTGGAGAGCAGGCTGTAAAAGTCGAAGGATAGCCGGAAAGATATGGTAGCGGCTTGGGCCAGAATGACTAACCGAAATGTAGGATAGTTGAGAAATAAGATAGCAAGCTTTGGCCAGATATGAGAAGTGTAGAACTTCCCTATTTGAGTAGCTTTGTGATCAGAGGCAATTATTTTAAGTAGCATATATGATGTACAAAACTCTATAACTGCTCGACCTTTGATGGGCTTATATTGTCATTTTCTTTTTATTGTGTTACATCAGCATTGCTCCCCCTTGTCCTATCTGGCATGAGGGGTTGCGGCGGGCGGGAGCACCCTTCCTGGAGGATAGTTATGAGCGTCTTTTACCATGTACAAAGCAGCAGTTGCATCCTACTGGATCTTTTCATTCGGAGAGATCATTTATCATAGATTCATCTCCACACCTTCGTCATCTAGTTGTCGGCCCTGAGTACGGCTGACTTCGTTTGAATTGGTCGGCTCGAGTGAAGTTGATCGACAAAGCGGAGCAGCATCTCTTGTTTTTGTATTCAGCTTTTATTTTCAACATTTTTCCCCAGAATAGAGCACCATCTATAATTTGTATTTCCTTTTCTGGCTTCTTGCCATGGCTTGAGGGCTTGGAATGCCCTTTAGAGTGTGTCTTGTTCTAGCTGGCACAGCGAGGCCATATTGGCCGCCGTCTTGAAGATGGGCAATTGGTGCGGGCACGGTGGGTCCACCTTGTATTCAACCATTCGTAGTTGGCCTTTTTGAATCAGGCTTTCAGTGATATCTTTAATTATATAGCAGTTCTTAATGGAGTGCCCCCTTTGTTGGTGGTAGGGGCAGAACTGAGCATCATCTTTCCATCTGGCATCATTTGGCCTTTTGGGTTCTGGGAGGATGAGCTTGTCATATTCCCGGGCCCACTCAAATAGCATTCGAGTTTTGTCCTTGGGAAAGGAATATGGCTTTATCATTCTTCCCCTTAGTGAGGACTTTTGCTCAGCAGGCTTGGTGGCAGAAGGGCCAACCGCCTCTTTTGATATTTGCCTCTGCAGCTTGAAAGTCATGAAGTCAGCAACATGCATCACTTCTTGCGCTGGCCGCTCGCCAACTAGTTCATTCTTATGAATCGGGGTAGCTGTAGCGAGGCAGTGCTTTGCCGGAAGAGCTTCAATATCAGTTGCAAGATTGTTTAATTGGTTGAACGACTTGACCTCAATGCTAATGGCCTTTAGTAGGCTATTCATCCTTAGACTGCATTTACATATTTGGATAGCATCCTTGTAGTCGAGCGGATATCTGCACCTCGCACTGAGGTTTCTCCATCGTCGGATGTAGGCCAAAGCGGACTCACCATCCTTTTGCTTGGTCGTATATAGTTGCGCCTCAGAAATTTCCTACTCGTCTAGCTTTGTGTCAACAGTTTGCTCCATCTTTAGCTTGTTCATTGCTGTCGAAACTGGCGAAATCACATGCGAGCCGGCTGATTGTGGGAGCGGGTTTATTGGTGAGACTGCCTGAGATGCCGTAGCTACCCCCCGGTATGCCCGAAAAGTTGAAGAATATGCTGGGGGAGCGTGTTGTAGCTGCGGAGGGAGGATACCCCCTACCTGATTATGCGTCATTCGGGGCATTATCGGTTGCAATGAGGCTTCGAGTGGTTTAGTACCGCCCTGCAAAGCCTCAGATGATGACCCGGCCTACCCGGGTATAGCTAGGTATAAACCCATCCTGCCTAATTCTCTTCTTAACACTTTAATTTCCTGAAGTTTCTGATACAGTTCTACTAGAATAGCAGAACTGGGTTGGCAAGAGCTGGGAATACTACTTCCCATCTTGACTTCGGGTGGGGCAAATGACACCCGATTATCATTGCTGGATGCATTTATTCCCCCAGCAGTTGGAATTCTGGTCCTCATGTCCTCGGGTGGTGGAGAGGTATAGCAGCATGTTTCTTCATTTGGCAGTGGAAGATGCCTTTGGTCCTCCGGGGACCAATTAGCAGGATAAGAAATAGTGGATTCAGCTTGACCCGTGCTTGCCGGCGCGAGGCATCCCTCTTCATCTTTTTCTTCAACAGTATGAGCTCCGAGCACCTCTTCGGGGCGACTGCTGGCATATAGACACCATGTTAACAACTCTTTTCATATCGGGCAATTCTTGAGCGCATGGAGGGTCCAATTTATGTTCGCCCACTTGCAGCTCCTCTTTTCTGATCATTCTTTCTATAGCATCCTTGAATGGATAGCAGTCTTCAATTGAGTGCCTAATCATCTGGTGATACGGGCAGAAGCAGAGATCATCTTTTCTTCTGACATCTCTCGGCCTCTTCGGTTCTGGCAGCGTAATTTTGTTGTATTAAACAACCCATTCAAATAGGACCCGGGTCCTCTCCTTGGGGAAGGAGTATAGCTTTTTCATCTTGGTCCGCAAGGATGGGCCTTCTTGTTGTTCATCGGGTTCAGCAGGGGAGGTGTTGGCAACCCCCTTTTCTTTATCTTTTAGTTGCTCGAACTCCTTGAAGTCGATGGTGTGAACTTCTTCGGGCACAGGCCGCCTATCAGCCGGCCTGGCCTATTGGCTTGTAGCAGCAAGACCAGAAGAGTGACTGGAGAGAAATGCCTCGACCTCCGCCACGACATTGTTCAGCCAGTCAAAAGACATAATTTTGATCCCAATCATCTTTTCAAGAATTTCATGTTGGGTATAGTTTTATTTTGATGATATCAATACAACATGAAGTGATTTGGTCATTTAAATTCCAAGTCTGAAAATACATAAATACAATTCTACATAACTTGTCCTTCAATATTCTGCACATATTCTATTGATTTTTAAACTACAATTGTTTAAATGATGCTTTCAGGGTTATTTTCAAGATGAAAATATGTAATTAGACATTTGATGTTTTAAAGGAGGTGCTACAAGAAATATCTATGAAGAGGAAGTCGAGTTGAGGGATCCCAAAAGTCGACTTGAGCTCTACCAGGTGACCCACTACCTCAAGGGAAATAACTACGGATTAGTGGTGAAAAATAGATGGCTAGTGGTGAATAATAGGCAATAAGGCTAATATATACCACGGGTGAGAAATAGACATCAAGGTTGAAGAGTGCACAACACAAGAAGAAACACTAAGCTACGTTGACGCAGCACTGCAACAGCGTCAACGCAGCCAAGGCTCATCCTCTATCAAGCTGAAGACAAAGCAACCATGAAGCAATCACGCGGCAACGTTGACGCAACATTCACACAGCGTTGACACAGCCTAAGGAAGACTTCACACAAACCAGAATTCTTCAGAAGGATCTGCCAATGAAGAACACAAAAGATGAGAACCATCAAGGCAACAAGCTGAAGCTGTGAAGAAACACCTAAATAGCTGATAAGTGAAAAACTCCATGCAATGTCAACGCAGCATCATAGCAGCGTCGACGTAGCCAAGTCTTGGACAAGCTTTGAACCTCACACAGAATACAAGGCTGACAAATGAAAGGCTAAGTGTGATAAATGGATGTTATGGCTGACAAATAGACTACCAAGGATGAATAATAGCTTATGCCGGTGACATATGAATAACAGAAGTAAAGAAGAACAAGCAGCTATGGCACTTGAGCATCAACGATGAAAAACCTCTCATAAGGAAGACAAATGTGGAAGATCTGTGAAGAATGTCTCACAAAGATGGGAATCACGGTTGACTAAAAGTCAACAACAATAAAGAACAATCAACAAGAATGAAGAAGAATTCATGCTGGGAACAAAGGGCCTTAGCAGTGACAAATGAAGCCTTAGCAGTGACAAATAAAGCCTCGGCTGAAAAATAGATTTCGGTGACGGCTCAAGGCTAAACTGGAAAAAGTGAAGGCGACAGCTATTCAGCACAAGGGTGACACATAGCCAATATGTCTGACAAATACCCGTTAAGGGTATAAAATAGGTTTCGAAGGGTGATAAATGGCTGGGTGCATGGAAGACTTAAGGAAGTCACATGCCTTCGACCTCCAATCAATGGCACATGATCCCACGCATCTGACAGGGTCTGTACAAGGCTAAATTATCAGAATAGTCCCTCCAAAGGTCTTGGACAAACAAAAATTCAAATTAAAGCAAGGCCAAAATCAAAGATTCAAATGCTCTGCCATACATATATATACACCAGGGTTCAAAAGATAGATAAGAAGCAACAAAGGTGGGAGAGAAAAATTATCTGAATCTACTGTGAGAGTGTTCTTCGAAAGATAGAGAGAGCCAGCTCGTGAGCTACAAAAAAAAGAAAGAGAAAGATAAAGATAAAGAGAGAGAGAAGGAAGAAGAAGAAGAGAGATTGAGCAGCTCGAGAAGGTTTTCAGAGAAAGCTCTCGAACCAAGTTTAGAGCTACATTTGGTTTTCTCTACTATTGTATTTTTTCTTTTCGATTCATTGTATTTTGCTTTTGGTCTTTAATTCTAGTTAAATTACAGTTCTTTGATTGTGCATTGGTGCACTAATCGGAGGTGTGATCAGTGGGTTTCTGGTCACATTCTGGTTTGCATACCAGGGTGCGAGGAAGTACCTCGTGTGCTACCTTTATGCAGTGTTTCTAGCTCTACTAGGTAGAGTAAGGGGTGTGCCCAACAGGGTGTTGAGCACGGTTCTTCCCTCTGGGTTGTTAGAGGAAGGGAGGAGGCTATTCCTCCGTGGGAAGATGTGTGATCAGCTTTTGTAAGTGGATTTATTTGTGGTTCGCCGTGTGCTAGTGAAGCCTCATCTGGATTGGGTAAGGGGTGGACGTAGATTCCTGGAAGCAATCGAACCACCTAAAAACTATCGATGCAGTGTGTTTGATTTCCATTTTATCTACCCCATTCTTATCTGGACTAGGAATATTAAAAGGTGCTACACCTTGCGTGAGGAAGTCCTCGGGCTTATCCTTCGCCTCGTACCAGTCCTAGCACATAGTTTCATTGTGAGTGCGCCTTGAGTGTTTGTGAATGTGTCTGCTCATCTTTTATTAACTAAACGCATTATACAATATTCTTGTTTACCTCTATCGAATCCAAGCTTGGTGTGAAGTTTTTAAGCTAGTTAATTGTTTGAAAAAGGGGATGATCTATTCACCCCCCCTGTCACGCCCCGTGCGCGGAGGATACCCGGGTCGTGGCCAGCTTATATAGAACCAATCGATCAGAGCAGTAAAATTTTTCTTTTGACAAAAGATAGAGTGCGCAAAATTCTAAATTTCTAAAATGTTACCAAATGTCCAAGATGACAATTATACCATTAATCCGTTAACGATAACTCTAGTCCATTATTCAAATCCATCTACTGGGCTACAAGCCTCAACAAGTTTCATTCGACTAGACCAGTCATAACTAAAGATACCAGGTAAGACTTAAAACACAAAGGACACGACTAATTGGCAGTAGACGACATGTGACTCTAGCACTCTTCACTCGGTCTCATTCCCGTTCATGTGGATGTTGCTATCCGAATTACCTGAAAAATGTTATAATGCAACATGATGAGAGAATCGCTCAGTAGGAATTACATCTCAAGTTCGAGCAATCTATAAGTGGTTTACATGTTACGTGTAATGTGGTATAACAATGCTTGATGATCAAGTAAGAAATTCAGGTATACAGGTACATCTATGCATGGTGAACAAGAGATCAAGAACTGTATAGAAAGAGTATCGCATGATTTCAAGTATTTGATAAGCAGGATATCAAGAACTTTCTAGATGTTGATGCCACATTTCAGGCAAGCAAGAACTCATGTACAAGCAACTAAGAATCATGTTCAAGCAAGTAAAATTCGTGGTCTAGCAAGTAGTATCAAGTACGTGTCAATAGAATTGGCTATTTCAATCACGCAAGTCAAGTATTGCCCTTTCTGGGCCACGCAAGTCAAGTCAAGCAAGTAGAGAGAGTAAGTGTGGAATGTCTCTAGTCAAGCAAGTACTTTGGTGTAATGCTTAAACACCGTGATCATTCAACTCCCATGGGTACAAGTACTTTCAGGTGCTCCTCCCAGGACCAGATCGGGCCCTATATGCACAGCATTTCATGTATTTCTTTCGACATCCACTCTCATTTTTATAGCCAATATAGATTTTCAAGGGTTGACCATTGTAGGATATACATAAGGTAGACTATCATGGGATGGATTTCAAAGGCATATATCATATTGGAGATGAACTAGGGCTATATCGGTATAAACCACAAGACAAATCAGGAATCAGAACAGAATCTGTTTCTCACTGAATCATCCAGACGAAATTGGCAGCTAGCTAGCTGCCTCACTGAATTGGCGCCCAGGGGTTAGCCCTGCTTTCAGGCTTTCAGGAAATGGCACATGGGGGTTACCCAGTCTTTCAAGAAATGGCACCTGGGGGTCAGGAAGTCTTTCATGCAATTGGAGCCTGGGGGTCAGGCACTCTTTCAGTCAATTGGCGCCTGGGCGATAGGGCTTCTTTCAAAATTCTATATATTTACATATAAGGAAAATGGCACCCCTGTAGAAGGTCTTCATTTAAATAAAGACCCTCTGGAGGGTCGCTATTCAATCAATTGGCGCCCTTGGCTAGGGCGCCAATTCATTTGGCTGTATTTGCGTCGGGCAGGTGCATTTCTAGACTAAACACTATTCATAATGTCGTAGGTTCACGAAATCAGGAAGCAAGGTCATGGGTAGACAGAGAAAATTATCTGGAGTTCAGAACCATGCTCATGCAAATTTATTGGGTTTTAATTTCATAGATATGAATTTTTGAACATGGATCAATTTACTGGCCCTTCAAGAAATGGCTCCCCTACAGAGAGTCTTCATTTAATTGAAGACCCTCTAGGGGGTTGCTGTTCATATCTATTGGCACCCCAGGGGCTGTCTTCTTTTCAGTAAATGGTGCCCTAAGGGCTGCCATTATTCCAGTATATATATATATATTCCTTTTTTCTTTTTGTTAACCATATGAAAATGGCACCCCCTTGCAGTGTCACCATTTAAATGGCGATGCTGCAGAGGGTCTTTAAGTTGTTAAATGGCGCCCTAGACAGGGGCGCCCATTCTTCAGGCTCACATATGCACCGGGAAGGTACGTTCTGAGACACAAGTCACTATTCATGAATTCTAAAGTTCTCGGAATCAAGAAATAAGGATATGGACAGATAGAGAAAAAATATCAGGATCACAGAAACATATTCATGCCAGAATTTTATGGTTTAGTTCAATAGATAAAGATTTTTGAATCCATTGATCATTAATTGCTGAAAAATGAATTGACGACACTGTGAAGTGTCTTCAATTAAATGGCGCCCTGTCTTGGGGCACCCCTTCAAGAAATGGTGCCCTGGTGAGGGGCGCGCTTTACCTGAGGGCTGGATATTCTGGGTTTTTAAAACATATATGTATATCTTGTAAAACATGTTATATACTATGGCTAAACTTGATATTTTTAGGCTGTAAAAGCTGGTGTAATGAGATATGTTCGAATCCCGTAAAATTAGTATAACAGACTATGTAGAAAACTGGTGTAACATGCTATAGTTGTTCTACTTAAAACCCGTGTAACATACTATAGAGTATGGAAACATGCTGCATGGCATGCCAGATGGATTATACTAGCATGTTATGTTACCCTATTTTTGCTAGGGGTTGGGCTAGATCTTGAGAACACCTACCTTTTTGGAGTGATTCACGTGGTACAGGAACTAGAAGGAAGAAGAAATCCAAGCCAAGCCCCTTTTCAACAGAGCTTTAGAGAATAAAGTAAGGCACGCTCTCCGCCGTAAAGCTCCAGCAGCAGGACGCAGAATGTAGGAAGAAGACGTCCCTTCACATATTCCGAAGGAAAGAAGGGAAATATTCCCTTCTGCAAGCAGCACTGATAACGGCAGTAGCCTCTGCCTGTGCTATGGAGAGAAATAGTTATATGAAATCTGGTTGCCAATGCAAAATATTGGTTTATTGCCTTGTGGGTCCGGTTGGGGAACAAGATCCTAGATCATTGCTGTCAATGGTCAGAGGATGGTACTTTGCCAGCTAAAGGAGGTTGTTCGTGTCTCAAGTCTTCTAGAAGCACTTTGGAAATGGCACCCTAGTATAGGGGCGCCCTTTAAATGGGAGACCCTGTTCATGTAAATGACCCTTCTGCATGAGGGCGTCCATTCTTCATGGCTTTAGACACTAACTGCAACCTCCATGTGTTGGTATTTAAGATGTATGCATATATTAATATATAATTGGATGGTGGCCCCTGAAGGAAATGGCGCCCTTGCATGGGGGCTCTATTTGGTGAATGGCGCCCTAGTAAGGGGCGCCCATTCCTTTTGGGTTGGAAAAAGAGAAACCCCACTACATACTATCCATGTGTTGGCATTTAAGTGATGTTGGGCTTTGTATATTTATATAGTAGCCCTCATAAAATATGGTTCTTTTTATAAGGCCTTCATGTAGGATTGTTTATTTAAGAAGTTCCACTTCTCTATTATTTTTTCGGGGGTGCTACACCCTCCCCCACATAAAGAATTTGGTCCCCAAATTCAACTGTATGCAGGACGACATAGAGGGTGTAGAGTACTTAAAGACTAGAATAGCTCCAAAAATGTTCTTCTCATAGGCTCCTCAGTTTCCCATGTAGCTTTTTGTTCTAAGCATCGATTCTATTAGATTTTCACCATAGGGATCATCTTGTTCCTTAAAGCTCGAACTTCTCAGTCGATGATCTTCATTGGCTTTTGCTCGGAGGTAAAGTCCTTTTGTATTACCAAATCAGCGTGGTCAATGACATGGGAAGGATCGTGCACATATTTCTTCAGCATAGAAACATGCAATACATTGTGCACTTCTGATAGTTGTGGAGGCAAGGCAATGCAGTAAGCCACCTTACCCACTCTTTCCAGCACTCCAAATGGATCAATAAACCTTGGTGTAAGTTTACCCTTAACACCGAATCTTCTAATACCTCGACTGGGAGATACCTTGAGAAAAATATGGTCACCAACTTGAAATTCCATATCTATCCTTCTATTGTTAGCATATGACTTCTGCCTGGACTGTGCTCTCTTTAGCCTTTCCCAAATGAGGTGTATCTTCTCACTTGAATCTCTCACCATATCTGGGCCTAGAATTTATTTTTCACTGACTTCATCCCAGCATATTGGAGACCGACAACTTCTGCCATAGAGTGCCTCGAAAGGTGCTATTTGGATACTGGCTTAATAGCTATTATTATATGCAAACTCGACTAGGGGTGAGTGGTCATGCCAGCTTCCGCCGAAGTCTATAATACATGCCCTTAACATATCTTCAACAACTTGATTTATCCTTTCGGTCTATCCATCTGTCTAGGGATGGAAAGTAGTGCTGAAGTTGAGTTTCGTCCCTAGAGAGTGCTGTAGACTCTTCGAGAAATGAGAGGTAAAGCGTGGGTCTCGGTCAGATACAATTGACACAGGGACTCCATGCAATCTAATCATCTCTTTGATATACAGAGCAGTAAGTACATCAACTGACAATCGGCTCTTGATAGGCAAGAAATGAGCCGATTTAGTTAGACGGTCAATGATTACCCAAATTCCATCATGTCCGCCCCTAGACTTGGGCAAGCCCATGATAAAGTCCATGCCGATATCTTCCCACTTCCACTTGGGAATATCTAGCGGATGCAATTTTCCAGCGGGTTTCTGATGTTCTGCCTTCACCTGTTGGCATGTCAGGCAACGAGACACGAAGTCCGCTACCTCCCTTTTCATATTAGGCCACTAGAAAGTTCGTTTCAAGTCTTGGTACATCTTAGTGGCTCCAGGGTGGATCGTGTACCTTGATCGATGAGCTTCTTCAAGAACCTTCTTTTTCAACTCAGGACAGTCGGGTACACATGTTCGTTCATAGAATAGCAATCTACCATCGGGTGCCAACTTGAAATCGGGTCTCTCGTCTAGCTTGTCCTTTATTTCCACCAGTGCAGGATCTTCTTCTTGTAGCTTCTTAATTTCAGGTAGCAAATCTGGATGTAGACTCATATGGGATAGAATAATACACCTATTCTTCGCATCTGTACTGATATCAAGCTCAGATAATTTCTCCAGCAACTTCCATTCTTGTGTCATACGGTTGGCCAAAATTGCTCTTGGCTTTCGACTAAGGGCATCAGCTACGGAATTACCCTTACCAAGATGATATTATATAGTGAAGTCGAAATCCTTGAGATATTTGAGCCATCGCCTTTGCTGCATGTTCAGCTCCTTTTCGGAGAATAAATACTTGAGGCTTTTATGATCAGAATATACTATGAATTATTCTCCGTAGAGATAGTGTCTCCAGATCTTCAAGGCAAACACCACCGCGGCCAACTCTAAGTCATGCACCGGGTAGTTTTCTTCATGCTTCTTCAGTTGCCGGGAAGAGTACGTAATGACCCTTCCATTTTACATCAATACACATCCGAGGCCAATACCAGAAGCATCGGTGTATAACTCGTATTTCTCTCCTTCAATTGGCAATGATAAGACTGGAGCAGTGGTCAAGAGATCCTTCAAAGCTTGGAAACTCTTCTCACAGTCTTCATTCCACTCATAAGGCACTTCCTTGCGAGTCAACCGAGTGAGAGGAATAGCAATCTTGGAGAAGTCCTTGATGAAACGCCGGTAGTAACCAGCTAGACCCAAGAAACTTTGGATCTCCGTTGCATTTATTGGTTGTTCCCAATTCTTCACAGCTTCGACCTTTGAAGGGTTGACAGAAATTCCGTTCTTCGAGACTACATGGCCCAAGAAGGATACTTCCTCGAGCCAGAACTTGCACTTGTTGAATTTGACATATAATTTATTTTCCCTTAATATTTGTAATGCCTTCTTCAGATGTTCTTCATGATCTTCTTCTATCTTTGAATAGATCAGAATATCATCAATAAAGACCATAATAAATTGGTCTAAGTAGGGCCTGTATATGTTGTTCATTAACTGCATAAAAGCTGCAGGGGCATTTGTTAGTCCGAAAGACATAACAGTAAATTCGCAATGCACATACCAGCTTCGGAATGCAGTTTTGTAAATGTCTTCTTCTTTGATCTTCAGTTGGTGGTAACTATTGTGCCCCTGTGTTCATTTGAGTCATCTTGTGGTCACTTGGGTCATACGACATCATCCTGTGGTCATTTGAGTTATTTGATATTCTTGATTTTGATAATGGCTAAACACTATAAGTCATTGATGTTTTACCACTCTTATATTACTAAACTACTTGATGTTCTTTCATGACAAATATGCCAAGGAATGGAGTGGAGATGGCAAAAGTGAAAGCTCAATGATTGTGCCCTCGCACGCGGATCGACCTATGCGGTCATGTCGCGGGGGTTTCCGAGGGTGGATCCCCTGAAACAAAATATTGATTATAGGAGCGATATAATCAATAGAAATCTTCAAGACAGTCAAGGTTGATGCCACAGATGAGAACGGGCTGCTAAAAGACTCAAGCGACGGAGCTAAAGGGGTTAACGGACTGACCCAGAATAACCCGGGGTCTGCCCAGCTGGCAGTCGACCGCCAACCCAGGGGCGGTCGACCGCCCCTGCCAACAGCTCCATGTTTGCACGATTCTCAATGGAGGTCAACCGCCAGCCCAGTAGCGGTCGACTGAAAATACCAGGGGCTAAATTTCTACATCATTTCTTAGTAGTGGTCGACTGCCAACTTCCACAGGTCGACCGCCAGCCCCGAGCCAACAATGTTGACTTTATTTTCCACTTCGAGAAGAGCCCATGTCCTTGTATTTGTTTAACCCCAAAGTCACCCAATCCCCCATAAATTGTGGATCTGGTCTGGAGGATGTCCAAGGACCATTCAAATGGTATAAAATAAACACTTGAGGGGTTAGAAACCATAATGCTTTAATTGGAACAAGAGAGATCAAGGGAGGCTAGAGGAGGTGATTCGCGAGTACTGTAGCACCTCCGTGAACAGTGCTTCAGGCTGGAGTTCTTCATCCATCCAAGGTGATTCAAGCTTATTTCTGAAGCCATCAACCTTCAAGAAGGTGTGGAAGCAATCAAGGTTCAAGGCTGCATCCATTATCTCATCCATTAACTCAAAGGGGATTCAAAGAAAGAGGGATCAAGGGAGATCAAAGGAGGCTTGGAAGAAGAGGTACTGTAGCCGTGAACAGTACCTCGTGAAGAAGTTCTTCATCCATTTCAAGGTGTTTAAAGCTGATATCAAAGCAAGCAATCTCTAAGGAAGTGCAGAAGCAAGCAAGGCTATCAAGGTGATCCAAGGAAGCTTATTTCACAAGGTTTTCAAGGGAGATCAAATCTACATCCTTTATCTTCTTCATCAACTCAAAGTGATCCAAGGAAGATCTTTTCACATGGAAGAAGATACCATTGAAGCATCAGATTCAAGCTCCAGCAATCTCAGACAAGATCTTTTCTCTTTGAGCATATTCTATATCTTGTTTGAGTGTTTTTATGTCTTGTTCTTTTTTCATTTCATTGAAACATTTGAAACTAAAGATCGCCCCTACCGGTGGTTAGTAGGAAGGCAATCGAAAGTTTTCTGATCTGCGGTGATTGACGTCCCTACCGGTGGTTAGTAGGAAGGCAATCGGAGGTGTTTCCGATTTACAGTTCAGTATGTGGCACTAGTGGAGCCTCACCGGATTTGGTGAGGGGTGGACGTAGGACTGGGGATTCAGTCCGAACCACCTTAAAATCTCGTGTGTTGTGGTTTGATTGTGCAACTGCTTTGTGTTAGATGCATGCTTAGGTTCAATCTCTATATTGCATAATCATCTTGCTAAGCAAATCATTGTGTTTTTCATTTAACTAGTTATATTTCGCTGCTATTATCATTATCTAGCTTTAAAGAGGGTTGCATTGCGAAAAGAGGGAAAGATCTATTCACCCCTTCCCTCTAGATCCGCTATCCACTACTCAACAGTAACCAGAATGAAGATCAATTTTGGACAAGTAAGTAGCTCCAGGTAGTTGATCAAATAGCTCATCAATTCTTGGCAGCGGGTACTTGTTCTTTATTGTAAGGTGATTTAGCTGCCGATAATCAATGCATAGTCTCATCGATCCGTCCTTCTTTTTGACGAATAGCACGGGTGCTCCCTTGGGGAAGTACTTGTCCTGATGAAACCCTTTTTCAATAACTCCACTAGCTTCTCTTTTAGCTCTTTCAGCTCAGTGGGGGACATTCTATATGGTGCCTTGGAAATAGGACCAGCACCAGGGACAAGGTCGATTGTGAACGACACTTCCCTTTCTGGGGGTAAGCCAGGCAATTCTTCTGAAAAAATATTGAGAAAATCCTGAATTACACGGATGTCTTCAAGTTTAATATCCTCGACTTCCGTGGCAGTCACGAATGCTATGAAAGCCATACATCTCTTACTCATGAGTTTGCTAGCTCAGGGAGCTGAGATAAGAGGTGATCTATTCCGAGGGCTAGTGTAAACCAGCTCTGGAAAATCCATGAAAGTTACCTTGCCATTTCGGTAATCTACAGTTGCTTGATATGTGGATAATCAGTCAGCACCTAATATGACATCATACCCCTTCATATCTAGGCATATCAAGTCGACGGGTAGATGGTTTCCTTTAACCATAAACTCACAATTTGGATAGTGATACATGATATCAGACTCATTCCCAAGAGGCGTAGATATGACCAAATCTAACAGTTCAGGTTTCTTAGAAAATGAAGCAGCAAATTTCTTGGAAATGAATGAATGAGTTGCTGTAGTATCAAATAAAACTTGTGCAGTTTTAGAACAAATAGTTAGAGTACCTTCCACAATTCCACCTTCTGTGGGTTCCATCTCGTGGAGAGCTTGCAAACAGCCTTGTTTCTTTGCCGGACGTTTCTCATCTTTAGTGGCTTGCTCATTCATCAATGGGCAATCAGGAATTCGATGATCTCGGCTTCCACATTAGAGACAGGCACCTAGTTTCCTCCAGCGGCCCTCGGCTTTATGACCAGCCTTGTCATAGTATTTACAAATTTCCTTAGAAGGTGTAGTGGTGGAGAAGGGCTTGTAATTCTTTTGAAACCTCTTTCCCTTGGAGGACTCCCCTCCATTGAAGAACCACTTCTTGCTGAATGATGGTTTGAATTTTCCTAGACCCGTGACAGGTTCCTTCTTGTCCTTTCCTCGAATCCTTTCAGATAATTCGATGGCATCTTCTAGCAATTGGGCACGTTGAACCATCTCCGAATAGACTTAGATGTCCTTCAGTGCAAGTTGTGTAATATAGTGGGGCCGAAGCCCGTTGAGGAACCTTATCGCCTTCATCTTTTTAGTACACACCTAGTGGGGTGCATACCTAGACAGTCTTGAGAACTGGGCCTCATACTCGGCCACTTTCAGGGTCCGTTGTTTCAGTGCGACAAATTTCACGGCCTTTTTCTCCTGAATACGGTCGGAGAAGTACTTGTTTTTAAAATTTTCAACAAAGTCATCCCATGTGACATGGTCGTCAGGCAATGTTGCTTCTACGGATTCCCACCAGCCTCGAGCGTCCCACTCTAGTTGGAATATAGCCAGTAGGACCCTTTCCTCATCCGTGCATTGCATTACATGAAAACTTTTGGCAATCTCCTTCAACCAATTTTTAGCATGTTCGGGGTCAGACGAAACCGTGAATCTTGGTGGGTTCATGTTGCAAAAATCTCTGTGGAGATCACCAGCTCCACGGTTAGCTCCGCCTTGCGCTACTTGTTGTAGTGCCTGCGTAAGATCTTGCACGGTGCGCTACATCTCGTGCCATTGTGCTCTTTTAGCGGCCATGATCCTACAAGAGAATTTAATGGTACTAAGTATCATGTTTAATTTATAAGGTCGAATGTCATTATAGAACTTAACCCATGGCTCTACCCATCTCACCGAGTAAAAGGTGTAAACCTATCCTTGGACTTGGGTTTTACCTAGATTTCAATCATGACTTCTAATTTCCTAACCTCTTATTCCCTAGGAAATTGAAATCCTAGGCTCTGATACCACGAAGGTTGTCACGTCCCGAGCGCGGAAGATACCTGGGTCGTGGCCAGCTTATATAGAACCAATCGAGCAGAGCAGTAAAATTTGTTTTTGACAAAAGCCAAAGTGTGCAAAATTCTAAATTTCTAAAATTATACCAAATGTCCAAGATGACAATTATACCATTAATCCATTAACGACAACTCTAGTCCATTATTCAAATCCATCTACTAGGCTACAAGCCTTAACAAGTTTCATTCGACTAGACTAGTCATAACTAAAGATACAAGGTAAGACTTAAAACACAAAGGACATGACTAATTGGCAGTAGACGACCGGTGACTCTAGCACTCTTCACTCGGTCTCATTCCCGTTCATGTGGATGTCGCTATCCGAATTACCTGAAAAATGTTAGAATGCAACTGGATGAGCGAACCGCTCAGTAGGAATTACATCTCAAGTTCGAGTAATCTTTAAGTGGTTTACATGTTACGTGTAAAGCGGTATAACAATGCATGACCATCAAGTAAGAAATTCAGGTATACAGGTATATCTATGCTCGGTGAACAAGTAAGAGATCAAGAACTGTATAGAGAGAGTATCGCATGATTTCAAGTATTTGACAAGCAGGATATCAAGAACTTTCTAGATGTTGATGCCACTTTTCAGGCAAGCAAGAACTCATGTACAAGCAAAGAAGAATCATGTTCAAGCAAGTAAAATTTGTGTTCTAGCAAGTAGTATCAAGTACGTGTCAATAGAATTGGCTATTTCAATGAAGCAAGTACCTTGCCCTTTTTCGGGCCACGCAAGTCAAGTATTGCCCATTCTGGGCCACGCAAGTCAAGTTAACCAAGTAGAGAGAGTAAGTATGGAATGTCTCTAGTCAAGCAAGTACTTCGGTGCAATGCTTAAACACCGTGATCATTCAACTCCCATGGGTACAAGTACTTTCGGGTGCTCCTCCCAGGACCAGATCGGGCCCTATATGCACAGCATTTCATGTATTTCTTTCGACATCCACTCTCATTTTTATAGCCAATATAGAATTTCAAGGGTTGACCATTGTAGGATATACATAAGGTAGGCTATCATGGGATGGAGTTCAAAGGCATATATCATGCAGGAGATGAACTAGGGTTATGTCGGTATAAACCATAAGACAAATCAGGAATCAGAATGGAATCTGTTGCTCACTGAATCATCAAGATGAAATTGGCAGCTAGCAAGCTACCTCACTGAATTGGCGCCCAGGGGTTAGCCCTGCTTTTAGGCTTGCAGGAAATGGCGTCTGGGGATTACCCGGTCTTTCAAGAAATGGCGCCTGGGGGTCAGGCAGTCTTTCATGCAATTGGCGCCTGGAGGTCGGGCACTCTTTCAGTTAATTGGCGCCTGGGGGATAGGGCTTCTTTCAAAATTCTATATATTTACATATAAGGAAAATGGTGCCCCTGCAAAAGGTCTTCATTTAAATGAAGACCCTCTGGAGGGTCGCTATTCAATCAATTGGCGCCCCTGGCTAGGGCGCCAATTCATTTGGCTGTATTTGCGCCGGGCAGGTGCATTTCGAGACTCATAACACTATTCATAATGTCGTAGGTTCACGAAATCATGAAGCAAGGTCATGGGTAGACAGAGAAAATTATCGGGAGTTCAGAACCATGCTCATGCAAAATTTTTGGGTTTTAGTTTCATAGATATGAATTTTTGAGCATGGATCAATTTACTGGCCCTTCAAGAAATGGCGCCCCTACAGAGAGTCTTCATTTAATTGAAGACCCTCTAGAGGGTCGCTGTTCACATCAATTGGCGCCCCAGGGGCTGCCTTCTTTTTAGTAAATGGCGCCCTAAGGGCTGCCATTATTCAAGTGTATATATATATGTATATATATTGTTTTTTCTTTTTGTTAACCATATGAAAATGGCGCCCCCTTGCAGTGTCACCATTTAAATGGCGACTCTGTAGAGGGTCTTTAATTTGTTAAATGGCGCCCTGGACAGGGGCGCCCTTTCTTCAGGCTCACATACGCACCGGGCAGGTACGTTCTGAGACACAAGTCACTATTCATGAATTCTAAAGTTCTCAGAATCAAGAAATAAGGATATGGACAGATAGAGAAAAAATATCAGGATCACAGAAACATATTCATGCAAGAATTTTATGGTTTAGTTCAATAGATATAGATTTTTGAATGCGTTGATCAATAATTACTGGAAAATGAATTGACGACAATGTGAAGTGTCTTCAATTAAATGGCACCGTGTCTTGGGGCGCCCCTTCAGGAAATGGCGCCCTGATGAGGGGCGCCCTTTACCCGAGGGCTGGACATTCTGGGTTTTTAAAACATACTATATGTATATCTTGTAAAACATGTTATATACTAGAGCAAAACATGATATTTTTTGGCTGTAAAAGCTAGTGTAATGAGATATGTTCGAATCCCGTAAAATTAGTATAACAGACTATGTAGAAAACTGGTGTAACATGCTATAGTTGTTCTACTTAAAACTTGTGTAACATGCTATAGAGTATGGAAACATGCTGCATGGCATGCCAGATGGATTATACTAGCATGTTATGTTACTGTATTTTTGCTACGGGTTGGGATAGATCTTGAGAACACCAACCTTTTTGGAGCGATTCACGTGGTACAGGAAGTAGAAGGAAGAAGAAATCCAAGCCAAGCCCCTTCTCAGCAGAGCTTTAGAGAATAAAGTAAGGCATGCTCTCAACCACAAAGCTTCAGCAGCAGGACGTAGAATGTAGGAAGAAGACGTCCCTTCACATCTTCCGAAGGAAAGAAGGGAAATATTTTCTTCTGCAAGCAGCACTGATAATGGCAGTAGCCTCTGCCTGTGCTATGGAGGGAAATAGTTATAGGAAATCTAGTTTCTAACGCAAAGCATTTGTTTATTGCCTTGCGGGTCCGGTTGGGGAACAAGATCCTAGATCATTGTTGTCCATGGTCAGAGGATGGTGCTTTGTCAGCTAAATGAGGTTGTTCTTGTCTCAAGTCTTCTAGAAGCACTTTGGAAATGGCGCCCTGGTATAGGGGCGCCCTTTAAATGGGAGACCATGTTCTTGTAAATGATGCTTCTGCATGAGGGCGTCCATTCTTCATGGCTTTAGACACTAAATGTAACCTTCACGTGTTGGTCTGTAAGATGTATGCATATATTAATATATAATTGGTTGGTGGCCCCTAAAAAAATGGCGCCCTTGCATGGGGGCTCCATTTGGTGAATGGCACCCTGGAAAGGGGCGCCCATTCCTTTTGGGTTGGAAAAAGAGAAACCCCACTACGTACTATCCATGTGTTGGCATTTAGGTGATGTTGGGCTTTGTATATTTAGAGAGTAGCCCTCATAAGGCCTTCATGTAGGATTGTTTATTTAAGAAGTTCAACTTCTCTATTGTTTTATCGGGGGTGCTACACCCCCTCTAGATCCGCTTTGCCATTCTCAACAATTGGTATTAGAGCTAGGCTTCCCACAATGTGGTCCAACGACTACGGAAGAGCTGAAATTGGGAATGGTGGTAGTTTCATAGCTGAGGGTCATTCTATTAATTGTCCACCATTTTTTGACGGAACAAATTATCTTTACTAGAAAAATAGGATGAAAGTGTTTCTGCGGGCATAGAGCCACGAACTTTGGAGGGTGATCCGCCATGGTCCATTTCAACTACCTGAAGATGAGAACGTATGGACCAGAGAACAAGTTCGATTGTCAACTATCAATTGGAGCGTGATGAACGTGATGCAATGTGCAGTTCATCCAAACCAGTACTCCAGAATTTCTACATGCAAGTCAGCTAAACAAATGTGGGACAAGCTCGAATTGATATATGAGGGAACATCCCAAGTAAGAGCTACAAAGGCAAACATTCTGGTCTCTGAATACATAATGTTTAAGATGAAGCATAGTGAGACCATCTGTGAAATGTTTTCTAGATTGTCGAAACTGTCCAATAATCTTAGAGCATTAGGCAAGGATTATTCTGACAGTGATATTGTTAGGAAGATACTCAGGTCCCTTCCCCGAGTGTGGCACACTAAGGTCACTATCATTGAAGATTCCAGGGATCTGACAACCATGTCGGTAGGTGATCTGATTGGCTCCTTGATGACATACGAAATCAACTTCAAACCAAATGGAGAGGAGCACAAGAAGAAGCCAATAGCTCTCAAAGGGTGCAAGAGCAATGAAGATGGTAGTAATGATTCTGAACACCTTTCTGGTTTAGATGATCATCAACAGGCCATGTTGACCAGACATTGTTTAGAGTTCCTCAAATCCAGAGGTAAAATCTTTAGAAAAAAGAGGCCACAACAGAAGGGTAAGTCCTCAAACTCCAAGTCTGATAAGAATAAAATTTCTGATAAAATCACTTGTTATCACTATAACAAAATAGGTCATATGAAAGGAGAGTGCCCTGACTTACTGAGGAAGAACCCAAAGGGAAAGAAGAAGAAACCTAAAGCCATGGTATCTACCTGGTGTGATAAGGAGGAAATTACTGAAGAGGAATCCTCTGAAGAAGAAGAAGAAGAAGGAATATGTCTGATGGTGCAAAGTGATGAAGATGTAAGCAACTTCTTCGAAAATTTTACTATTGATGATTGGGAGAATGAATATGGTGAACTTCTTGCTAAGTTTAATTTTCTGAGTAAAGAACATAGAGCTGTAAAAAGAAAACTGAATGGTGTTATTGAGGATAAGGAAAACATTCAAAAAGAAAAAGAAAATCTCAAAACAGAATTGGAAGAGGTAAATTCATTTAGAAGAGAAAATGAAAATATGAGGGAAGAAAATGAAAGGATTCAGAAAATGTTTGATGAGTTTAGATTGAGGGTTCAGGAAAGTCAAAATGAGAATAGGTTGATTTCTGAGAAAAATAAAGCTATCAATGGAGTTTACTCCGAACTTCTGAAAACCTGTGAAAAACTTCAAAAAGATCTGAATGACAAATAGGAAACTCTTGAGAAATTTGTTCAAAGAAAATCAAATCTAGACACCATGCTAGGGATGAGGGTAAACTTCAATAAGGAAGGTCTATGCTTTGATCCATCTAATAAGAAGCCTTTTGAATTCAAGACTATTACATGTTGTGCTAGTAAAGGCGAAGAGAAGCTGGACACTCCATCCAGCTCAACCAGCAGCACTCACACTATTGAAGTTAAAAATGCTGCTAACATAATGAAGGCTGTCAACAGGTATAGCCAAAACACTAAGGCAAAAATCCCATAGAAGAAAAATAGCCCAACATTTCACAATGCAAATAACAAAAAATTCAATATGCCCAAACCAATGAGGAATCACTCCTCTTACCATAAAAATGCCTTCGATACACACAATTCTTACAACGTAAGGGAGTATGTGAACAGGCACAGAAATAAATTTGGGCAGTAAAATAACCAGCCCATCAAAAATCATCAAGCCAAATCAAACCCAAGGGTTGCTACGAAAAGAAATGACAGTAATAAATATCTGAAGAAACAAGCCAATCAAAAGAAAACTGTCAGGCAGATTTGGATTCCGAAAGATTTGTTGAAGAGTCTTAATGATGTATGTGGACCCAACTTGTCTTGGGTTCCAAAAGCTTTTGCATAAATTGCTTTGTAGGAAAGCCTGGCAGCCACTGACAGTTGATGGTATCTTGACAGTGGCTGCTCGAGACACAAGACAGGAGACAAGGCCAAATTCAGCAAGCTGGAAATAAAAGTTGGCGGAACAGTTAAGTTTGGAGGGAAGAATAGAGGTAAGATCATAGGCTCCGGCACTGTCGGTAAGTGTCCCTCCAAGATAATTGAAAATATTTTACTTGTTGAGGGTCTTGAGCATAACCTGCTAAGCATTAGTCAGCTCTGTGATAAGGGTCACATGGTCACTTTCGATGATTCTAAATGCAAGATTTTTGAACTTAATTCTGATTCAATAAAAATTTTAGGCCACAGAGTCAACAATGTGTACATAGTAAACAAAAATGAAAATTCTGCATCAAATCTTTGTTTGACTGCAAATTCTAAAATTAATGCTTTCTTTTGGTATAGGAAATTAGGCCATGCTAGCTATAATGTGTCGAATAGATTAGTTAAGCATGAGTTAGTTAGAGGCATGCCTAGAATAAATTTCAAAGCAAACACAAAACTTTGTGATGCACGTGCCTTAGGGAACCAAACTAGGAAATCTCTCAAAATAAGGCATGAACCCTTATCTTCTAAACCATTAGAACATCTGCATTTGGACTTGTTTGGTCCCACTAGGACTCAAAGTCTAACTAGTAAAAGATTTGGGTATGTCATTGTAGATGACTTCACTAGGTTTACATGAATATTCTTTTTACCTTACAAGAGTGATGCATTTGATGAATTTCAAATCTTCTTTAACAAAATAAAACAAGAAAATAAGCACAAGGTGTGCATCATTCAATCTGATCATGGGGGAGAATTTGAAAATACTTTATTTTCTGATTTCTGTAATAAAGAATGATTGACTCACAAATTTTCATCTCCCAAGACCCAAGAGCAAAATGAAGTTGTAGAGAGAAGGAATAGAACAATCGAGGAGATGGCAAGAACCATGCTGATTGAGAGCCAACTCCCACGAAAGTTCTGGGCAGAAGCTGCAAACACTACCTGTTATATACTTAACAGGGCAATGGTAATACTTGTCCACTTGAAAACTCCATATGAACTTTGAAAGTGTAAGAAACCCAACCTGGCTTATTTTAGAATCTTTGGTTTCAAGTGCTTAATTCATAACAATGATAAAAGGGACCTAGATAAGTTTGAAGCTAAAAGTAGTCCAGGGATTTTCTTGGGGTATTCGTAATTGCCTTGAGCTTATCGAGTCTTTAATATCCATGATCAGTCAGTAGAAGAATCTCCTCATGTAATGTTTGATGAAACTCTAAATCTTACTGACTTTAATAATGATAACAGAAGGAAAATGAAGATGGTGAATTTCTGGAAGAAAAGACAAATGAATAAAATTCTGATCAACCAGAGCAACCTACTTCAGAACAAGGTTGGTCGACCGAACCACATCATCAGTCGATCGAACAAGGTGAGTCTTCGAACAACATCAGATTTCATAAGGATCATCCTGCTCACAATATTATAGGAAATATGCATGATACCCCTAAGACTAGGTCATTTCTTAGAGATGTCAATAACCAGGACCTAGTAGCACTAGTCTCTCAAATTGAACCCGAAACAATATAAGAAGCCTTAAAAGATGAGTCATGGATAAATGCCATGCATGGTGAATTGGGTCTGTTTGAAAGAAATAAAGTCTTGATCTTGGTTCCTAGACTTGAAAAATATTCCATCATTGGAACCATTGGGTATTTAAAAATAAAATGAATGATGATGGAATAATATGTAGGAACAAGGCTAGGTTGGTAGCTAAAGAATATTGTCAAGAATTTGGGGTGGACTTTGATGAATCCTATGTACCAATGGCTAGAATGGAGGCTATTAGAATTCTTATAGCTTTTGCTTGCTCTAACAACATAAAACTTCAACAAATGGATGTAAAGAGTGCCTTTTTAAATGGCATAATAAAAGAGGAAGTTAATGTTGAGCAACCCCCTAGATTTGAATCTATTGAGCTGCCTAACCATGTTTACAGATTGAATAAGGCCTTATATGGACTGAAACAAGCCCCTCAGGCTTGGTATGACAGGCTGACTGAATTTCTGATCAGTAAAGGATATTGCAGAGGTAAGGTTGACCAGACCTTATTCACTAAGAATGTGGATCAGAAATTGATCATAGTTCAAGTATATGTAGATGATATTATTTTTGGTTCCACATGTCTTGAACTTTCTGAAAACTTTGTTAGTCTAATGTCAAAAGAGTTTGAGATGAGTTTAGTTGGAGACTTACAATATTTTCTTGGTCTACAGGTTAAACAAATTGTCGAAGGATGCTTCATCAGTCAGACCAACTATGCATCAGAAATCCTGAAGAGGTTTGGCATGGACAAGCTGAAGCACATGTCTACATCAATGGGAGCAAATACATCACTAGAGGTCGACGAGTCAGGTAAACCAGTGGACACAAAACTCTACAGAGGTATGATTGGCTCATTACTCTATCTTACTACTTCCAAACTTGATATTCAATTCAGTGTATACTTATGTGCTAGGTTTCAAGCTAACCCAAAAGAATCACACTTGTCTGCTGTTAAAAGAATTTTCAGATATAGTGCTAGCACACATAAATTAGGTTTATTTTTTCCTACATCATGCCACCTAGATTTAACTTCATACACTGATGCAAACTATGCTGGTTGTAAGTTAGATAGGAAAAGCATTAGTGATTACTGCCAATTCCTTGGAGGGTGTTTGGTTTCTTGGGCTTCCAAGAAGCAACACTGTAACACCCCAATAAAATTATAAGGAATAAAATCCATATATAAATTAAAGAACGAAAATTCACCATAATTGGAATGTATATATATATATATATGTATATATATTAAAGCCCAACCCACACACATTAGAGGGGACCTTAACCAAATAAGATGGGCCTCATGTGATCAGGCTTGAGGAATTTAAAGGCTACCAGGCCTTGAATATGTATATATACAAAAGGGTTGGGAGGATAATTGCTTATGGGCCTTTTACAACCCAGTTACGTTGAAGGTTTTTTAACCACATATATAGACAAGCTTTGAAAGAACGGAGGGCCTTATGCTTCACACACAAAAACACATAATGCTAACACCCATATCCACGTTCTAAGCATGCAGAAGGGGATTAGGGCTTCTGCGATCGATCAGGGATAGTGGCCTTAACATAGGAAACCTTAAACACGTTAGGCCTCCTACGTGAGAGACTCAACCCCCACTAGGATTCAAACCAAAGAAACATTAAACTAACTAGGACTCCTGAATTCATATAGGATCCCAAACATTATAAATAGGAGCCCTACGACAACAGAAGCATCGTGATGCTGCTGTCAACGCTGGGTGGTTGCTGCCATTCGAGAGAAGGAGAGGGATGTTCGTGGGTCTTCTTTTCCATCCTCCTGCGGCTACTACACGTAGGGAAGCCGTGCTGCTGCTGTTGTTCCAGCTGCTACCGTTGCGGCTATTGCACCGTTGTGTGCTGTAGCTGCTACTACGAGGAACGCTACGTACTACTGCGTCTTCTTCCTCCTGCGATTGTGGCTGCTGCTGCTGTGCGTGGAGGACGTGAAGAGGCTCTGCTTCATCCTTTCTTCATCGTTTCTCCTCCCGTTCAATCTCTTCAAATCAAGATGTAGGTGTTCTCTCCCAAGCCGAACTGTTAGTAACAAAGTCTGCATGATCTCTGCATGTTGCGTGAGTCGTTAGAGCATGATTCTTGTAGTTTTTCTCCATGATAATCCCATCATGCATTCTTTACGTAGAATTCACGTGAAACATATTAGTGCAAGGGTTAAGAATTTTTAATCATGTAAAAATATGCCAAAAATTCTGGATATATATATTTTTGAAACCCGCATAATTTTTCCTTGATTTCCATGTACTTAGTTTCTGAAAAAGATTAGTATTTGAAAAGAGCTACTATTCATGGGGTTAACACCCGTATCACCTTTGTATATTTTTATTTTTTTAACCTGATGTAATAAAATTGTGATTTTTCATGGTTTAAGTTCTTATATTTTTCTATTATTCTTCATATATTTTATTTTATAAAATTCTGTTTAAATAAAAAATGGCACTATTCATCGATTAAAACTATTTTTTGACTTTAATGATTTTTATCTTTTAAACTATATAGAATTAAATGATGCTATTTCATGGTTAAACATCTTATTTTTTTATATATTTTATTTTGACAAATTGTCACAAAATAAAAAAATGGCACTATTTATTTTTAAATGAACAGTTCCCACTAAAATGAATAGCAATTATGGTTGTTAAACTTCTTTACACCGTAGGAGGCCCTTTCTACTTTTAAGTTTTGACTAAACCTTCGCAATATATTTTATTATCTTTATGTTTTTCCCTCTTTTATCTATATCTTTTTTAAAATCCTTAACTCTGCCCGTAATCTTTCAAAATATATAAATATATGGTAATAGGCATCCTTTTAAAGATATATTAAATTTTGAAATTATTAAATTAAATAGAAATAGAATATGAATGGACGTCTTTTCAAAAAGGCATTATTTTCTAAAATAATAAATCTAATAGACGTCGGTTCAAAGAGACGCGAATTCTTCTCTCGAACGTTTTATTCAGTTTTGAGCTATACCGCGGGTCTGATGACACTTCTATCTCAAGTCTGAAGATAGAGTCCCTGTTTTATGCTGTTTCACGATTACACACTAATTCTTGGAGATTGAATGACCCTCCGTCGGATATTCCTTCTACCGGACTGGAAATTCCCTCTCTAAAGCCTCTGTAAGTCTCAGCTAGCCTTGGATTCCCTCAAGACAGTCGAGCAGGTTGTACCCTCAAAACCCGAGAAACCCAGTTTCCCATGTCACTCTGAAGAAACATGACGCGCCAACCATCACAGATTGCCCCGATGGGTCACCGTGGGAAGTCTAGTTTCTCTCTGTAATTGGCAACCTGATAGTTGACGCCAATTAGAATTAGCATCTGTAACACTGACACCAAATCCGTTCGTGCCAACTATTTCGGATAATTAGCGTCCATATGGTAGAAGCTATTTCTTAAATTCGCGTCGACTATATAGACGCCATTCAACCCAGTTTTCACGAATACTTGAATTTTCATGAGAGATTTACCGACATACTGTCCCTACATGTTCTTTTGTCCCTAAACTTCGTTATATCATGGATCTTTCGGTTTATCATCCACATTAGTTATGACATATTATTCCTTTCGAGAAATTCCTTGTCAATATTTTGAGAACATAACCCTTTGACTATATGTTAGCCATATATGCAAAATTCTGAAATATTAAGGGCTGTGGGTCCGCAACAACCAATGCCAGGTACGACGGAAGTCCATTCTATAAACCATGGGAATTCTGGGTGTGGCATTGCGCCAAAGTCTGTAAATCTACAAAAATTCTATTATATCTATTATTCTGTAAATTCTATTATTCTGGAAATTCTGTTATTTTGAAATCTTGATATTCTTCTATTATGTTATTCTGATACTTTAGATATTCTGCTAGACTGGTTATATCTGCTTATCATTATTGAAATTTTGATATATTCTGGCCAATTCTAAAGTTATGTTCATCTGGAGCATCTGTCTTTGTTTTCATACTAACATCTTGTCCTTGATTTTGCACGAGAATTATTTCCCTTTTCTCGTGAGCTTATATCTTCCATTGGCCTTGATGTTCAAGAATGATCACCCTTTCTGCTAGATTGATAATTGTCATGATTTCCAAGTTATATCGTTCATGCATTACATACCCATATACACAATTAATTGGCAAATCACTTATATCATGCTTGATGAGAGATGTAATTCCTACTAAGCATTTTGCTCATCCAGCCTATTTTAACATTTTCAAGTAATAATATCGAAGATAATCAATCAGATGGGGAAGGACAAGAGTGATGAGGGCTCTAGAAGACCGAGTCGGTGTCTTTTATTTTATTCAGTTTTGTCCTATCTTTGAGTCTTTATCTTTTTATTAAGTGCTTTTTGAGTCTTTTTTTTTCTTATGTAAGTTGGGTCAAGATATGTAATTTTGCCATTTTGATATTAATAAAAATTATATTTTTGTCAACATTGTCTGGCCTTGTATTTGTCTCTTATGGTTTGCTCAGATTATTCACGACTGTATCGTTGCCACGTTCCGAGCAATGCGTTCCGCTGCTATTGGTTCGGGACGTGACAGGAGTGGTATCAGAGCCTGGGTATATTCAACCCTATGTCTTGACTATATGTTGCCATAAGTTCTAGGTTCAATCATATTATTACCTGGTGAGATTGGGTAAAACTTTGGGTTAAGTGTTAAAATATATATATACTAACTATATTAATAATATCGGCTTATAAAAAAAATGGCTTAGCAACCTTCGTGGAAATAAATGGTAAATCTTATATAATTTGTCTTGTATCTTGTAGAGCTAGATAGCTAACAATGGCCGCTGAGTGTGCACAATGGCGGGAGATGTAACGACCCGAGAATCTGATTACCGGGAGAGACCCGATAACCCGAGACTCGAACTGCCGCCCACGAGCCGGGAGGGCTCGGAAGGGCTAAAAGGAGTGAGGAGGCACAAAGAAATAGGAAATAAAGTAGGATAATTCAATAATTAACAGGAATAAATAAACAACTATAGCTACAATAGAGTCCAGTCCAACAGAAAGTATAGTCTAAAGCAGTAAAAACGTACTACATGCCGAGTGAACACTCGGCCCGGTGAGCTGGCAACTGAGAACCTCCGCACCGCGCCCTCAAACCTCGAGGAAGAAGAACCGCCACACCTGAAAAGTAGGGAATGAGTCTCAAAAATAGAGACTCAGCAGGGATCCCGCGGAACCCCAACCGGAAACAACGGCGGTAGCGGAAAGGAGAGCTACAATTACAGCAAGAACATCGAATCGGTGGCCGGTCAAAACTCGGCACTACAGCTACTCCTACTGTACTAGAAACACACCCCGGACTCACGGTCGGGGGCTACCAAACTACACTAGTACCGCTTACTGAAGTAAAAACCCACGGCAACCACGCCGTAGAGGCTTGCCTCCCAAGACACGGCCAACCTGGACACGCTGTCCAAGGTGTAACCCTGACCACCTAGTCAGGGGTACCGCACCACAAGACGCAACCTCGGTAAGGCCACTAGCACTAGTCTCACGGCGTGAAAGCTGACACACGCACCACGGTGAAACAATCGAAACTCAATGGTCAACACGACAGAAAACCCGAAAGTCAAAGTCACGAAAACTGACAGTCCGTCACCCCCGACTCGACAGGAGTACCTCCCACTAGAGGCAAGGCCGAATGCGTCAACTAACGTCTTAGTCCGCACCTCAGGTATCTCCCTCCGGCCCAGCGGGAATTGAGACACCGTACAAGTAACCACAAACAAGTGACTAGCTGGGGTCACGTCCGTCGATGTAGGTCCAGCCGCCCCCAACCACGTGTGTAAACACTGACCATCTGCTCTAGGTCGGGTCCTTTAGCTGGTTTTCCCCCCCACCGGACTCTGGTGGCAAAGGCAAGGGGCCCTACGGAAACCAGCCTTAAAACCGTCCTCAGGGTAGCCTCTCCACCACTCCCTGGTGGGTCCACTCGCGTGCAGGCAGGCTACGACTAGTAGAGGGTCAAGGAGTAGACTCTCAAGTCAATGGAAAATGACATCTGAACCCGACGAAGTACGGGGGCCGTCCCACGTACCGACACCGTGGCACGGTGACCACGGTCGGAGAAGAAACGGGACTCACAGTCCACGGGCCGCACGCCCGACAACGCAGAAACGCGGAAACACGGTTCCCAAGGCAGCTCACAGGCCGCCAAACCAAATCCCACTCTCAAGGAAAGGTGGGAACCCTCCAGCCCTAGGCTGGGTAACTGGACTCGCAGTCCAAGGCCATACGCATGGCCTACGCGGAAAGCATAGAAGCGTGATTCCCAGGGCAACGCACAAGCTGCCACGCCGATAACTGGACTCACAGTCCAAGGCCAAACACATGGCCCACTCAGGAATCATTATCCAGGAAAACTCACGGCATACGGGGGAGACCCCACTGCACCCCCACCGACACACGGTGACTCGGTCTAGCATAACACGAAAGCCCGACACGCGAGAAGTCACCCGGACTCTCAAACCCATGGGCATGCTAAACGAGGTAGCACGGTCCTCCCGACACCCTCAAAACACAGACACAGAATCCCATGGGTGTCTGGGGCACTCAAAAGACCGCAAGTCAACCACTGGGTCACGACCGGCTCGACTAGGGACCGACACAATGCGAAACGATCGCGGAGAACACGAAAACTCATCTCGGCACCACACAGAGCCTGACGGTCTAACCTTGGGCCGTCACAGTTTGTAATAGTCCAAGCCTCGACCGTCACAACCATTCTGACGCACCAACAAAGGGCCATCAGACGCTCGGTGCAAAGTTGGGTGTGACGCGCCTAACCCGGTGTGTCACAGTCTCTGACGCGCCAGCCCTGGTGCGTTACAGCCTGTAACGCGCCAGTCATGATGCGTCACAAGATAAGATGAAACCAACTGTGACGCGTCCCGCTCGGTGCGTCACAGGCTGTAACGGACCAACTCTGGTGCGTTACAAGGTGGGTACGCGTCCGCTCTGACGCACCCACATAGGGGCGTTACAAGGCTGTGACGCGCCAGCCTTGGTGCGTCACAGGCCTTGACCCCGAACGGTCAAAACCAACGAACGAAAGCCAACAGTCAGATCATCCCTGACGGTCCAACCCAGGCGCGTCACAGCACCGTGGTGGTCTATCGTGGGACCGTCACACACATAGACCACCCAAAGTCTAAACGAGCCCTGTGACGCACCCACCCTGGGGCGTCACAGGCTGTGACGGTCACTGGAAGGACCGTCACACCCGTCCGAGCGCGAAACGGCGGGAAATAGCCCAAAAATCTGATCCACGCCCCAATCACCCCCGGGTGATGGGGAAACAAAGGGGAATCCATCCCCAAGCCCCTACGCATGCATCTAAACCCCTAGATCGGCCAAAAATGTCGTAAAACGAGAGATCCGGCTCACTCCCCCAAAACATGGATTTTCCCCAAAATGCGAAAATAAACCAGCTCGGCTCACCGCGGCCTACAAAACTCACCGGAAAGGGAAAGCACGAGCTGGGGGTCCATCTCCCTACCTCCACCGAAGATTTTGCGCCCCGAGCTCGCCGATCCACGAAGAAAATGCCGTGAAACCCTCGCCGCTTTTTTCACGAACCCACGACCGAGCTTCCACGTGCCACCGGCCCTCGATCCTCGGCCCGTTCCCCGTTCCTTGCCTCCCGCCATCGCCACCTCACCCTCCTCCGCCACCGTCGGCCGCCCGGGGAGAGGGGGAGAGAAAGAGATGAGAGAGAGTGTGAAAGAAAGAATGAGAGGGGGAGAGAGAAAAGGGTTAATATATATAGAAAAACCCAAAAACTATAGAAATTCAGAAAATTATGAAAAATTACCTCCGCGATCCTCGGAAGGAACATAACGCAGTGGTACTGTCCCGGAGTCGAAGAACGCCACGGTTCTCCCGCCACAGAGTTCCGAAGGCACATCAAGGAAAAACACGTGTAAAGCACAAAATACACTCCGAGACCCACTAAAATAATCCGAAAAATATCCGAAAAATCTGGGGCATTACAGCCCTCCCCCCTTAAACCAATTTTATCCTCGAAATTCAGAACAAAGATAGGAACATAGGGGAAGAACACTGAACCAACTGACAACGCCGTCAGAGCCCCAACATAGAAATCCTCGATTCGCACGAAAAGCTCTGGACCTGAGGGACACAGCCAGACTTCCAATCACAAACAACACCTCGCTCCGTGTGCCACGCACATCGGCCATCAGAGCAGGTACACCAACAACGTAGCCCGGCGTCACCTCAGTCACAACGAAAGCCACTCATGGCACCGCTGCCACCATCTCGCTCACCGAGGAGACACAGCCCCCGACATGAGTAACCACTATCGATCCATCCAATGGTCAGCAAACAAAACACACACAGCTTCACAGCCAGCTAACAAGTCGTACACCCTTCTCAAGGGAACAACCAAGACAGAGCCTCCATCGGCTCACGCAGCCATCTCAACATATCGCAACCAGCTCATCGGCTCAACGCCAAGGGTCACCTCACACCCGGCAAGCCGAAAGCCAGACATATCACTGTGCCAACTCTGCCAGAGCCCAGAAGACAAACTTCGACATAGCCCAGATCCAATCGGGGAAAGCACATCACGGAAACGACCACCAAAGGTCTCACCGATACACGGCTCTCACCGCTCACGATGCACAACCAACAACATCTTCTGTCTATGAAAAGACCATCTACTGGTCGCCAGACACACGTCAACGGGAAACCTCCACCTGCCCAACGGGCACGATCCAGCCCCACAGCAGGTCATCCGCTAACTCACACACAGGCCGATGCCACATCTCGAGCTACACTCCTCTCGGACTCCGCATCCGAGCTCGAACATCATGCCAACTCGACCCTCTCGGGGAGCACGATGAAACCAGATGACAAGATCCTGATGTCCTCAGTCATCACCTCACTCGACTCAGGCTCAGAGGGGAACCATCCCATGCTGGTCGCCAAACAAGGGATAACCATTGCAACATCAATGTCCCGTCAAGGACCTCCACGCACAGGTGTCACTCTTCCGTCTGGTCTCATCAAAGCCTTCGTCTCAATTAATCCAAGTGGATACATGCCAATCCCGATTCTGCCCTTACCACAGAGCCACGGGATACCACCTGAACAATGCTCACGGGTCCCCAAGCAACATACATCTCACCGTGGTCGGCTACGAGACTAGCCTCACCAGTCATTCGCAGCTACCAACAGGAACCCACAGCCTGCCAGAGATCACTTGTCCAAAAATGATCTCATCCGAGGACACGATTGGGAACACAAGTCGGGCACCAAGCCACCGACTCTAACCAACACATCCTCGACCATAGTCCGGTGACATCCTCAACAACCTCATCCAGGTCCAACACTGACACCTGACACGGCTTCCATCACATGAACAGGGTACTCATGCGGCGCACTAGCCAGCACATTCTCCAACACCCCATCCTACCAGTGCCAAGAACCATAATACCTCGAGCAATGGCACGGCAACAACACACTTCACATAGAGGAACCAATCCTTCAATGCTCAACGTAAACTCAGGAATCCGCCCGTAGCAACCAACGCTACGATCCTGAACCAGTGGGTCACAAACCCACCACACTTCCGCTACACACTCTGATTCGCGTGCACAGCCACAAATTCTCAGGAACACCACCCAACCAGTACTCGTCCTTTCGGAAAAGTGCCAACACCCTTTCACGACAAGGGAATGGGCACAACTTCTCACAGGCAACCACCTGGCCAAGACAAGGAGCACATCTCGCATGGACTTCATGGCACACAAGGCCAACCAATCCGAGCACACAATGCAAGATGGCAATCCTAGCCAAATACAATCTCTCCAACCAAAGGGGAGACCCAAGGCCCTTCCGACCAATGGAAGAACTCCACGCCCGACCTGATCTCGAACCTCGTGCACACTGGAAACAGCACCTTCAAGCACCAAGAAAACCATCACCACATCAGGTCAGCGCCTCTGACACACTCGATGAGTGTCATGTCGGACCATAGTCGCAGCATCTCTCGATGCACCACCGCTGCAATTCCTCGAACTGCAACACACCACGCCAAGAGCCGCAACACGAGCCATAACGACAACTGCCGACGCTCATCCTCGAGTCTCGAGCTCACCGTGGAGCCTTCACATCTCAAGCCAACTTCAGGGCGAACACAACCCATCCACTGAAAGAAGCGCAGGAGCAAAGACTTACTGGGACACCACAGCCCAATCTTGCCTCAAAATCAGCAAGAATAATCGGGACCAACACGTCATTTCTGACGCCAGAGAGCAAGACAAGAACATCAGGCTCGTCGAAACAGCAGCTCACCGAGAAGATCCTCCGCTCACCCGAGCACACTTCTCGATCAGAACACTCGCTCCAACGCCTCAAACCACGACCTCAGCGCCTCAGGGGCTGGATAAACCTTGATCTGAAGTGGCCTAAAACTGGCAGCAGCTCCCTCAGAGCATGCTCATGGCCATGTATCCACGAACAATCCTCTCCAGCCACCTGACCACGCTGCATATTCCTCAAATGCAGCACCGCGAGCTCACGCCTGCCAGCAACCTCTACCCAATGCAGCACAACCAGGGCCACCACCGATGAGGGAGAGGGCTCTCAACCTGGATCCTTAGACCCCATGCTGGCACGAAAGCCACAAACAACAACCACCTTCACAGTGCCGCGCAGCGCACTCAAGCTCTCAAGCGAGAAATTAGGCGGAAAGCGAACACAAAACCCTAAGCCAGCTGCCGACTGTACTGGACATTATGGATTCTGATCACTGCAATATCTCTAATTCCTATGTACGTCCACAACCTGGCTCTGATACCAGCTATAACGACCTGAGAATCCGATTACCGGGAGAGACCCGATAACCCAAGACTCAAACCGTCACCCACGAGCCGGGAGGGCTATCGGGTCTCTAAGAAGTATGTCCGTGGCGAGCCCTCCCGGCTCGTGGGCGGCGGTTCGAGTCTCGGGTTATCGGGTCTCTCCCGGTAATCGGATTCTCGGGTCGTTATAGAAGATGCAAAGGACAGTTCCGAGCTTGACGTAGGCTCTTCAGCGAGTAGCTAAGGGTGGATCAAATCGTGGAGCTGGAGAATTACATCATGAGTTCCGGAGCCTCAATCCCCCTAGGTTTAGTGGGACCCCTAATCCTGATGTGGCGGAAGATTGGACTAAGGAGATGGAGAGAATTTTTTGAGTAATGCAATGTTCTGACCAAGATAAGGTCCTTTTGGCAACTTTCCAATTAGAGAAGGATGCGAGGGCTTGGTGGGAGTCCGTGGAAGCAACCTTGTCGAATGATCAAATAGCATGGGTAGAATTCTTAGAACACTTCAACGAGAAGTATTTATCGGAGAGAGTTCGAGAAAGAAAGGCGGGAGAATTTGCCTCCCTTAAACAAAGAAGTATGTTCGTGGCAGAATATGAGGCCCAGTTCTCGAGGTTGTCATGATATGCGTCTCATTTGATCATAACGGAGAAGATGAAAGCTAGGAGATTTTTGAATGGTTTAAGATTGCAATACATACCCCAATTGGCACCAATGGATATTCAATCATATGCCGAGATGGTTAAGAGAGCTCAATTATTGGAAGATGCCATGGAATTGTCCGACAAAGTTAAGGTAAGAATGGAGAAGAAGAAGCAAGGCAATGGTAATAAGAGGCCCAATCACGGAGACGACATTCCGAACAACAAGAAACCTAAGGAAGAGAAGGGCAAGCATTGTGGGAATGAAGGTCATCGATCCGAGAAGTGTCGTTGGAAGAACGGATCATGTTTCCATTGTGGAAGCCAAGAACATAAGGTATCCGAGTGTCCCCTTCCTAAAGATCAACCTCAGCAGGCAAAGGATAGTAATAAGGAACGGCGTCATGGATGAATGCAAGCGATGAGACGAGTCGAACCTGTTGATGATGAAGTAGCTAGAGATTTCCCTTAACCCTAGCCTAGTTTTCATTTCTTAGATTGTAGATTACTTTGCAAGCATGCTTATATGATCTTGTCGATGTTTAAGGAATAGGACTAGATATCCCACTATTATTATTGGAGATGAATTTCATGTGAATTTGGGGACCAGATTCTTTTATGTGGGGGAGGGTGTAACACCCCGAAAAAATTATAGGGAATAAAATCCATATATAAATTAAAGAATGAAAATTCACCATAATTATTTCTCAAATAATAAAGACCCAAATCACATGGAATGTTTATATATATATATATGTATATATATATTGAAGGGGCGTGATCTCGCGCTGGTCCTGAGCTGGGAGGGTGATCACCGGATAGTGAACTGCAGAGAAAGGGAAACGAATCAGGAGGCCCAGGGATGGTTCCCTAGGGAAAACCCTCCGATGCTTAAGTCAGTAGAGCAATGGTGGAAGGTATTGAGGGAGGTAAAAAGAGGTGCACGAGATCCCCCAACACCAATATGGTGAAGTGGTTCCTGCTTAGGGAGTTTTAGGCATGTACTTGCCTTACCTACCGCCGGAGGGAGTCCCTGGTTTATATAGCGAGCTCACCTGATGAGTCCCATAAGCTGAGGAGTTTCAGGCGGGAGTTACGTCCTCATCATGGGATCGTTACGTCCTCATCGTGGGATCGTTACGTCCTCGTCATGGGCGCTTCATGGCCTTGAGAAATCATGGCTCCCTTACCCCCCTAAACTCCTGCTCATAAAGGGCTTTCAACGGCTGCATGGATAAACACTTGTCAGTCGATCCGAGCATAAGAGGTGCCAGCCCTGTCCGGGCGATAGGCATAGCTCGGATGCTGTCAGGTCGGAGTGGGCGCGGAGCGCTCACCCTTATCCCGATGGAGGGATAGCTCGGGCGTGAGTCTTCCTCCGTTCTGACACTCGGGCCTTCCGAGCCTAAGGGCCGCCGAGGAAGGATGGGATCCCGAGTGATCTTTATTGGGCTTTTTTGCCAAAGTGGGCCCTAGAGGGCTATCACTTGGATGAGCTGAGTCTCGTTCGGTTCTGATGGGCCTAGTTTGGCTACTCTTAATTGGGCTACAGAAATCCCCCTCTCCACTTGTCCCCCTCCTACTCCCGAGTTTTAGTAAGCTCAGAAGAGTAGCTGTTTGGGGTTTCGGACCAGCGTGGCTCAGGTGGGTGGAGATCTGGCGGTGTTAGGAAGCCACGTGTCGTGGTCACCTGGGCATGTGTTAATGATGATCCTGACGGATTTGAACTGAAAGGCCCCCCTTTTCTCGGAGGTCAGAACGTCGCTCCGCCTCCCTCGTGGGTTTATAGGCGTTAGGCGCTTGTTGTCATTCCAGACTCCCTCCGTCTTTAGGGTTTTTGGCTCTCCTTCGTTCTTGTTTTTGGGGCTCTTCGATGCGCCGTGAGGACACGATGGAGGAGCAGAGGCTTGCAGCGGCGTTTGAGGAGTTGGCGGAGATAATCACGGAGGCAGTTCGGTAGCTTCCTCCTCCCCTGGAATCTTCAGGGTCTCGGGATCGCCTTTCCTCAGAGTCTTCTCCTGACTCCATGGCGGGCCAGCGCCCAGAGGTTGAGGAGTGGGAGGACGAGCCGGTGGTGAGGGTGCCGGTCCCCAACTGTAGCGAACTGGGGGAGGCGGATGTGAGGAGGCTGGAGCACCAGTATCGCCTGCCCCACAAGTTCAGTTTTGCCGCTGCTACTCCATACGAGATGATCCTGGACTCTTGTACAGGCCACATCTGTATGTTTCTTCTGTCGTGGAAGGGTGGATTCTGCCTTCCTTTCGAACCTTTCGTCCTTCAGCTTCTTGATTTTTTTCGGTTGACGCCCATTCAGTTGGTAGCCAACTCTTATCTCCTCCTTTCCGCCTTCCGTATTCTCTACCGCCAGTGCGGAGTTCCTCATTCCATGGACCTCTTCCACTATTTTTTTGAGTTAAAAGTACATCCTATGGCTGGGAAAGGCTTCTATTTCATCCAGGTGAGGCGGAATAGGAGTTGTATCTCTTTGGCGGCGAAGGATTCTTCGCCTAAGGGGTGGAAGACCCAATTCTTCTGGGTGGGGATTTTTTCAGTGGAGGAAACCTGGAGGTGCGTAGTAATCCCCAATTTCCACCCTAATATCCCTCCTAGACAGGACGAGTTCCTCCCCTCACGTGGAGAAGTATGCAGCCATCTTGCTGAAGCACCGCCAGTCCACCGAAGAACTGGTGACACCGGAGAATATCGAGCGGTGTCTTCTCACGCGGCTGCATCCGTCGGGCTCAGGTGCCACAACTTAGATTCTCCTTCAGATGTGGGGGTCATCTTTCTTTTCCTGAACACGTCTTCTTCTTCGTGTAGACACCAGGCGGGAGCCTCTAAAGGAGGCCGCAGAGGTGATCGAGCTTGGAGATGACTCGGCTACTGACGAACCGGCTGCTCCCGTGGGTCGCTCCCGAACCAAAGATAAGGGCAAGGGAGTGTCCCAGGGTGATTCCTCCAGACCGTGGGGACCCAAGCGCAAGGACCCTGTGGAGGGTATGATCCGGGCTGCTGCCAGGGCCAGAAAATGGGCCATGAAGGCCGGGGTCGTACCCGCAGTCGGAGGCGACCCTACCGCGGCTCACCCCTCCGCCGGGCATGATGGGGCCGACCCTACCGGGCGGGATCTCCCACCAACCGAGCTAGAGGGGGCCTAGGAGGTCGGGGCTGCCCCTGCGGGCGGCGACGATGTGGGCTCGGTTCCTCCTTTGGCCGGGCCCGAGGGGGCCGAGGATGCTCCTGCAACTGGCAGCGGGGCCGACCCGGCTCTCCCCTCGGCCGGAGCTGAGGGGGCCGTGGCTGAAGTTGGCGATACTGTGATCGCGGCTGAGGCTGGCGCTTCAGGTGGTGATGCAAGTGCCGAGCGGGTCCAGGAAAATCAGGTCGGGGCGCGAGGGGCGACCGAGGCTGGGGCTCGATCCGGGCCATACGGTGGGGCACCAGGCGATGGGGGGTTCTCCATTCCGGCGGCCTTGGAGAGGCTGGGTATCTCGGGCCCCCTGCACCAGGTATGTCACGGTATATCCGCGAAGGTGAGGGGGGGAGGTAGGTAGCACTCCCCGTCCATGGCTCTCGCCGGGGTTATGGAGGGTGGCCTGGCCCTGGCCCAGATGGGGGTGGTTCTGGCAGAAGCGTACACTCGGTCGGAGTGGGAGCGAGCGAACCTGGCCTGGACCCTCGGTGGGTCGGACAGGAGGTTGGCTCAGCTCGTCGTGGAGCGTGACAGGCTTCGGCGGGAGCTTTCCTCAATCAAGGAGCTGGTACGGTAGAGCCAAGTGGAGACCCGGGCGCTAGCTGAGCAGCTAGCCAAGGCCCGTGAATCGCTCGATATGAAGAACCGGCTTCTCGAAGAGGAGCACCGGGCACGCGTTGAGCTGGACGGCCGGTGGGAGACCTAGCGTGCTGAGCTAGTGGACCGAGCGGAGGAAGCCGAGCATCTTTGGCGGGAGGCCGAGGCTGATCGGGCCGAGGCGGAGAAGCAGGCGGCGGAGGCCGCAGAGCGGACGGCTGAAGCCGAGCGGAAGTCTGCCGAGGCGTAGCGGAGGGAGGCCGAGCTTGCTAGTAGGGTGGGATCAGCCGGGGCGGAAGCTCTCGAGCAGTACAAGAGCTCAGAGGCCTACCGGGTTGACCTCAAGGAGGCTGTCCTCCCCTACTACGAGCTAGGGCTTCGCAGGGGCATCCGCAAGGGATTCAAGCAGGGCTACGACCGGGCCGTCTATTACGCCGAGGAGCAGGCGTCTGGGGTAGTTGACTTCCCATCCGGGCAGTGTTATGACTCGGACTTATCATCCTCCAGTTCCTCTGCTTCGGCGCAGGATGAAGAGGGGGGCTCATCATTCGAGGAGTCGCCAACTCAGGATGCCTCGGGAGGGCACGCAACCGAGACAGTTCCCACACTGGTGGGGTCAGTGCCAGGGTCGGCCGTCACCGAGGATGCCGGGGGTAGATCGCTCGAGCTTTCTATTTTCGAGCTTCAAGGTGGGCGGGAGGCCTGATGTATTTGCTTCGCTTCCTTTTTTTGTATGCCTTTTTCCTTTTTGGAGGAAAGAACTTCCTTTTTTGTGTAGAAATAAATAAGGCAGTAGCGTTGTGATGAAGACTTATCTGTTCCGCATCGCCATTGCCGTATCTTGTTCAGCGTATCTGCAGTGGTTGGAAAGAATCGATATTTTCTACGAGGATCTCGCCTGATGGTTGGGTGAGCATCTGACAGGGTGTCTTTCCATTTTCTCACGCTTTAAATGCCTGGCCGCTTCGTGTGTCCCGCTGGGGCCGAAGAGGACAAATTTAAGGTGACCGTTCGTAGGGAGAAATCCTTCTGGCGTGTTTTCGAGGAGGGAAATCATTTAAGGCAAGTAGCCTCCCTTCGCCTATAAAAGGTCTGAAGGGCGTCCCTTCCTCTCCACCACTGAGGGTTTTCCTTGACAGTCTTTCCTTATTCCTTCTTCACGTAGCGTTGTGCCGTTGCATCTGTAGCATGGAAGAAGCTCCGGAAGATGAGGATGCCGACGATGGGGGGCATGGAGTTCTCGCTGCTTCGGATTTGAAGAGGGTTCGACGGTCGTCGAACGGAATTGAAGAGGGTTCGACGTGTGGAGGCACGTCGTCTTCCCTTTATCTGTTCCGATGGCACTTGCAGGGGGGCGAGATGGAGGACGGATGGGGGCATCAGACATTCTTGCCGCCCGTCCCTTCCTGCTCGCTTCACGGAGGGGAGGAGGAAGCCAACCAAGCTCCCTCTCTACCGGGCCTTCCCCTATCTCCTCGCCCAGCTTTGCTGGTTTCTTTTTCTTTCTGGCAGCCTCTTTTTCCCTCTTCTGCTCTACTCCTCCTTTCTTTCACTCTTCGAAGGGTGCCTGCATCCTCTTTCTTCCAAAGAGTGGGTAGGTTGGCGGGGAAGATGCTTTCATATGCATTCCCTCTCCCCCTTCTCTTCCAAGTTCAACTTGGAAGGTAGCCTTCTCTTTCTTAATCCCTCTCTCACCTTTGTCTCGAGCTGCCCGAGCCAACGGGGTCAACTATCCTTTATCTGAGCCAGTTTCTACACGAGGCAGAGTCAGTGGCTGGACGCAGGAAGGTCATCCGAGTCAGCCGAGCGATGGGCTCATACGACGGTGCCAGATGGATTTTTTGCTTTTTTGACATGTATTCTATTGGCTTCGGCCTTCCTGATGTACAAGCGGGTTGTTTGAATAAAAGAAAGGAGCCTTTTGTTTTATCTCATGTCGTTTGCACAATACTCAATACTCAGAAGTGGAACTTGTGTAATGTAGTTGCGTTCTAGGTCCGAGGGATGAGCTCTCCTTCCATCGTAGATAGACGGTATGCTACTTTTCCGAGCATCTCGACCACTCGGTAGGGGCCTTCCCAGTTAGGGGATAACTTGCCCGCCACCTCAAGTGGTCGAGAGGCTTCGGCTTTCCTGAGGATGAAGTCTCCCGACTGGAAGTGTCTGTCTCAGACATTGGCGTTGTAGTATCGAGCGAGGCGGCGTCGATATTCCGTTGCTCTGAAACTGGCAATCTCTCGGACTTCATCTGCTATGTCGAGATTTTTGAGCAGTTTCTGGTCGTTTGTCTCGGACGAGAAGCAGATGACTCGGAGGGAGGGGTTGCCAATCTCCAACGGGATCACGGCCTCAGAACCGTACACCAGCTGAAAGGGGCTTTCACCAGTTGCCGTTCTGGGAGTCGTTCTGTGCGACCAAAGTACGTTCGAAAATTCCTCGAGCCAGCTGCCCTTGGCTTTGCTGAGCCTAGTCTTGATGCCTTTTAAGATAGTCTTGTTGGTATTTTCGACCAGCCCGTTAGCTTGAGGGTGGATGACCGAAGTGAAGTGATTGTGAATATTGAGGTCGGCGCATCTGTCTCGAAAATATCCAGAATCAAATTGCCGACCATTATCGCTCACTATCACCCGGGGGATGCCGTAGCGACAGATGATCGACTTCCAGACGAAATTCCAAACGGCTGTCACGGTGATCCTTGCAGTGGCTTCGGCCTCAATCCACTTAGTGAAGTAGTCGATGGCGACGATAATGAACTTCTTCTGGGCCTGGGTCGTGGGGAATGGCCCGAGGATGTTGATTCCCCAGCGAGCGAAAGGATAAGACTAGGCTAGGGTGATGAGCTTCGTTCCAGGGTGATGGACCAAGTGGTCGAATCGCTTGGCAGCGGTCACAACGTTGTGTGTAGGCCGAGCAGTCACGCTGTAGGGTGGGCCACCAATAACCTTACCGTAGCAAGATCATGGCGAGCGACCTTCCCCCTAAATGCACTCCGCACAGACCTTCGTGAACTTCTTTGATCGCTCGATTGGCTTCGTCGGTACCGAGGCGCTGCAATAGAGGGCCGGAGAAGGATCTCCGGTAGAGTGCGCCACCCAGAGTGACAAATCACCGAGCTTGGTATTTCAATCTTCGGGCTTCCCGAGGGTCGGGAGGCTCCTGGGAGTCTTGAAGCCACGACAGGTAGGGGGCACGCCAGTCGCTTGGGGAGGCCGAGTCAACAGCTAGGAGCTCCGAATCGATGCTCGGGCACTCTAGCTCTTCGAGAAGGACCAATCGAGTACCCTCGGGGTCAAGAGAGGAGGCCAGCCGAGAGAGGGCGTCCGCTCGGGAGTTTTCCTCCCGAGCTATTCGGACTACCTCAAAACGCTTGAATTGTTGTGCCACAGTCTTGACCAGTTGGAGGTATTTGATCATCGGTACTTCCCAAGCTTCATAATCACCGTTGACCTCGCTAGCGACCAGTTGGGAGTCGGTGTGAATCCTGACTCGCTCAGCCCCTAACCGGCCGGCCATGCGGGGTCCCGATATGAAGGCCTCATACTCGGAAGCGTTGTTGGATGCTTGGAAGTTGAACTTCAGGGCATACTGTAGCTCTGCTCCTTCGGGGGACTTTAGGAGGATGCCGGCACTGCTTCCGACTGAGTTGTAAGATCCGTCGACGAATAGTTCCCAGGTCGGCCCAGGTGTGGACGGAGATCTTTCTTCAGTCGGGATGGTGCTCTTGGCGATGAAGTCGGCGAGCGCCTGGCCTTTGATAGCCGAGGGAGGCCGATACGATATATCGTAGGCCCCGAGCATGATGGCCCACTTGACGAGGTGTCCTGAGGCTTCAGGGTGAGCGGGGATCCTCTTCAATGGTTCGTCGGTCAGCACGGTGATGGTGTGCCCTTGGAAATAGGGTCGGAGACGCTTGGCCGAGGTAACCAACGCTAGCACGAGTTTCTCGGTTGCGGGGTACCTTTTCTCAGCCTCATTGAGCACCTTGCTAGTGTATTAAACCGGTCTCTCAATTCCTGAGTCATTTCTGACTAGGACCGAGCTAACCGTAGACGGAGTCGCCTAGAGATAGAGATGCAAGGATTCACCTGGGATGGGCTTGGAAAGCACTCGGGGCGAAGCCAGGAACTCCTTAAGCTCGGTGAACGCTCTTTGGCATTCCTCATCCCACGCGAATGTAGCAGATGCCATTTTGGGCCCCCTCAACAGTTTCAAGAAGGGTGGCCATCGTTCAGCCGCGCGGGATAGGAATCTGCTGAGCGCAGCAATGTGCCCGGTAAGGCGTTGAACGTCTTTGATGCAGGTGGGTGGGCGCATGTCCAGGATGGCCTAGACCTTATCGGGGTTGGCCTCGATCCCACATTGGATGACTAAGAAGCCCAATAATTTCTCGGACCTTACTCCGAAGGCGCAATTGGCGGGGTTGAGCTTCATGTTGTACTTCTGGAGGGTGTCGAAAGTTTCTGCTAGGTCGGTGAAGTGGTCCTTGACCTTAGGGGTCTTCACGAGTATGTCATCAATATAGGCCTTGACGTTCCGATCGAGCTATCCCTCGAACATATGGTTGACCAGCCTCTGGTACGTGGCTCCAGCATTCTTCAACCCGAAAGGCATCCGGGTAGCAGTGTACATTGAAGTCGGTGATAAAGGTGGTCTTCTCGATGTCTTCGGGGTGCATTCTGATCTGGTGGTAACCTGAGTAGGCATCTAGAAAGCTGAGTATCTTATTACCCGAGGTTGAATTAACTAGTTAGTCAATGCTCGATAAGGGATAGCAGTCCTTTGGAGTAGCCTTGTTCAAGTCGGTGAAGTCCACGCACATCTGTCACTTTCCTGAAGCTTTCGGCACCAGGACGACGTTAGCCAGCCACGTCGGGTACAAGACCGATCTAAAAAGGCCAGTCTTCTGCCCCTTGGTGACCTGCTCCTTGATAATTGCCTGCTTCTCTGTCGCATGCTTCCTTCTGCGTTGTTGCACGGGCTTCATGGTTGGGTCAAGGTTGAGCTTATGCACCACCGTCTCTTTTGGTATCCCGGGGAGTTGATCATCAGACCATGCAAAGACCCGGATGTACGCGGAAAGAAACTTTTTGTATTGCTGTTGAGCCTCAGATCTTAGGTCGGCTCCGATCTTTACTCCTAGGGTCTGGTCATCGTTTAGGAAAACCGCTAGTAATTCGCCTCCAGGTTCGGCGGTTGTGGATTTTTCATCGACTTCCCGGGGGCCCTTGTTCTTCCCGTCCGGCCTTGTGGCTTCAACCGAAATATTTTAGCACCTTCGGGCCATTGCCTGGTTACCTCGGACTACCCCCAACCCATTTTTGGTGGGGAACTTCATCTTTTGGTGATAGGTAGAGGGCACCGCTTTCGTTCGGCTGAGGATTCCTCGGCCAAAGATTGCGTTGTATGCTATCATACCTTTGATCACTATGAAGTCCACCATGACCGTAATGGTTTTGGGTGGGGTTCCAAGAGTAACCGGCAGGCTTAGGGCTCCCTCGGGATAGGTGGCCTGGCCATTGAACCCGCATAGGGGGGTTCGAATCGGGCGGATTTTAGACGGATCCTCCCCCATCTTAAGGAAACATTCGTAGGATAATACATCAGGGGCACTTCCATTGTCAACCAGAATCCTATCTACGTTACAATGGTTTATTGTGGCCGATATCACTATGGCGTCGTCATGCGGGGTGCTCAGCCCCTCCAGGTCTTGGTCGGAGAAGACTATGACATGGGGCTCGCTCGACGGGGCCTTGGGAGGCTCGATGGCTCGGCTCGCCCGCTCAGCATGACGCTTCCTTGCTTGGCCACTGTCTCCTCCTGATGCAGCTCCTCCGGCGATGACGTTGATGTGGACCCCTCGAGGGGCGTTGTCGATCTCCTCTGGGGCACCTCGGTCTTCCTGGTGCCCGGCCACGAACTGGGAGAGGTGCCCCTAACGAACGAGACGCTCGATCTCGTCGTGGAGCTGATGGCAGTCGCCGGTATGATGCCCGTGGTCGTTGTGGAACAGGTAATGCTTGCTGCGACTGCGGTTCATCGACTTCATTGGATCGGGTTGGCGGAGGAGGCCCGAGCCTTTGATGTCTTCATAAATCTCGTATACTGGAGCGGTTAGGGGAGTGTACCGCTCGTACTTCCGTGACGGTTCCTTGCGTTCCCCATCTCGGTTTCACCTTTTTCCTTGGTCCGAGCTTGGCTCGGGTGCCCGCTTCTTGTCCCCCTCCCGACCCGAGCCGGTTGCGTCTCGGCATGCATTGAACACCTCCTCGCACTTGGTGTGGCGCAATGCCAGAGTCACTAGTGCAGCAAGGGTCGAGGGAGGGTGGAGCACAAGCTAGCGGCGGAGGTTCTCGTCCCGGGTGCCCCCGGTCAGAGCGGTTATGGCCAAGGTGACGTCTAGGCGGGGGATCCTCAGGGCTTCTGATTTGAATCGGAGAATGTAGGCCCAAAGTTTCTCCCCTTGCGCCTGTTTGAGGGCCAAAAGCCTCACTACCGACCTTGGGGGGCCGCTGCCGGTGAAATTCTCCTTGAATACTCACCCGAATTACTTGAAGTCTCTGATGGATCCGGGGGTGAGGGCCCGGAACCATGCTTGGGCGCCTTGGACCAAGGTGGTCGCAAAGGCTCGGCATTTGATGGCGTCGGACGCTCCGTGAAGGGTCATCAGAGCGTCGAAGCTGTCGAAGTGGTCGACCGGGTCACCCTGGCCGTCGTAGGGCTTGAAGGTTGGGACGGAGGCTCTAGGAGATACCTCTGCCTTCAAGATATGGTCAAAGAACGAGGATCTCTCCTCGTCCTCTGGTGGAGAGGACTTCTGCAGGGCTCGCAGGGCGCGCTCCTGCTCTATGAAACGCCTCTCGAATTCTCGCAGTCGGAGGGATAGCTCCGGCTGCCGCTGCACCGTAGGGCTGAGGGGGCGTGAAGGCAGGCTATCCTGGCGCTCCCTGGGGACTTTGATCTCCGGGAGGGGACGGCGTGCCCCATGCCTGCCCCTCTTCGGCGTGCAGGAAGCCTCTTGCTCCGGAGGGGGGGCTTGCGAGGGTCCTCCTACTTTGTTGTGGATGAGCTGCTGTCCTCGGAGGGTGAAGCGGCCTCCGGTGGTGTGCTAGGACACGTTCTCGCGGGGAGGGCACTCCGGAGGGGCGCGTGACCTTCTGGCCGCCTGGGTCCTCATGAGTTCCACGAGGACGTCCAATTTTGCGTTGAGGGATTGGAAGGCGTCGGCGCCGCCGTTGAGCTGCAGTCCCACCGCCGTGGGAGGAGGGGGCGGTAGCCCGGCCACAGGGGGAGGGGGCGGTCCGTCGGCGGGAGTGCTGGCACCGGAGGGGGGGTTTTGGGAGGCTTGTGAGGGGCCTTCCCCCGCCGCCGCCGTGGCCTTTCCCCTGTCGCCGGCGGACCTCCTCCCTGAACATCTTCTCACCATACTAGCTCTTTGGTCGTTTCCCACAGACGGCGCCAGATGAAGGGGTGTCATCTCGTGCTGGTCTTGAGCTGGGAGGATGATCACCGGATAGTGAACTGCAGAGAAAGGGAAACGAATCAGGAGGCCCAGGGATGGTTCCCTGGGGAAAACCCTCTGATGCTTAAGTTAGTAGAGCAATGGTGGAAGGTATTGAGGGAGGTCAAAGAGGTGCACGAGATCCCCCAACACCACGATGGTGAAGTGGTTCCTGCTTAGGGAGTTTTAGGCCTGTACTTGCCTTACCTGCCGCCGGAGGGAGTCCCTGGTTTATATAGCGAGCTCACCTGATGAGTCCCATAAGCTGAGGAGTTTCAGGCGGGAGTTACGTCCTCATCATGGGATCGTTATGTCCTCATCATGGGATCGTTACGTCCTCGTCGTGGGCTCTTCATGGCCTTGAGGGATCATGGCTCCCTTATCCCCCTAAACTCCTACTCATAAAGGGCTTTCAACGGCTGCATGGATAAACACTTGTCAGTCGATCCGAGCATAAAAGGTGCCCGCCCTGTCCGGGCGATAGGCATAGCTTGGATGCTGTCAGGTCGGAGTGGGCGCGGAGCGCTCGCCCTTATCCCGATATGGAGGGATAGCTCGGGCGTGGGTCTTTCTCCGTTCTGACGCTCGGGCCTTCCGAGCCTAAGGGCCGCCGAGGAAGGATGGGATCACGAGTGATCTTTATTGGGCTTTTTTACCGAAGTGGGCCCTAGAGGGCTATCACTTGGATGAGCTGAACCTCGTTCGGTCCAAATGGGCCTAATTTGGCTGCTCTTAATTGGGTTACAAAAATCCCCCTCTCCATATATATATATATATATATATATATATATATTAAAGCCCAACCCACACACATTAGAGGGGACCTTAACCAAATAAGATGTGCCTCATGTGATCAGGCTTGAGGAATTTAAAGGCTACCAGGCCTTGAATATGTATATATACAAAAGGGTTGCGAGGATAATTGCTTATGGGCCTTTTACAACCTAGATACGTTGGAGGTTTTTTAACCACATATATAGACAAGCTTTGAAAGAAGAGAGGGCCTTATGTTTCACACATAAAAACACATAATGCTAACACCCATATCCACGTTCTAAGCATGTAGGAGGGGATTAGGGCTTCTGCGATCGATCAGGGATAGCGGCCTTAACATAGGAAACCTTAAACACGTTAGGCTTCCTACGTGAGAGACTCAACCCCCACTAGGATTCAAACCAAAGAAACATTTTACTAACTAGGACTCTTTAATTCATATAGGATCACAAACGTTATAAATAGGAGCCCTACGACAACAGAAGCATCGTGATGCTACTGTCAACGCTGGGTTGTTGCTGCCGTTCGAGAGAAGGAGAGGGCTGTTCGTGGGTCTTCTTTTCCTTCCTCCTGTGGCTGCTACACGTAGGGAAGTCGTGCGACTACTGCTGTTCCTGCTGCTACCGTTGCGGCTATTGCACCGTTGCGTGCTGTAGCTGCTACTGCATTCCTACGTACTACTGCGTCTTCTTCCTCCTACGGTTGTGGCTGCTACTGCTGTGCGTGGAGGACGTGAAGAGGCTCTGCTTCATCCTTTCTTCATCGTTTCTCCTCCCGTTCAATCTCTTCAAATCAAGATGTAGGTGTTCTCTCACAAGCCGAACCGTTAGTAATAAAGTTTGCATGATCTCTGCATGTTTCGTGAATCGTTGGAGCATTATTCTTGTAGTTTTTCTCCATGATAATCCCATCATGCATGCTTTACGTAGAATTCACGTGAAACATATTAGTGCAAGAGTTAAGAATTTTTAATCACGTAAATATATGCCAAAAATTCTGGATATATATATTTTTGAAACCCGCATAATTTTTCCTTAATTTCCATGTACTTAGTTTCTGGAAAAGATTAGTATTTGAAAAGGGCTACTATTCATGGGGTTAACACCCGTATCACCTTTGTATATTTTTATGTTTTTTAACCTGATATAATAAAATGGTGATATTTCATGGTTTAAGTCCTTAAAATTTTCTATTATTTTTCTTATATTTTATTTTATAAAATTCTTTTTAAATAAAAAATGTCACTATTCATCGATTAGAACTCTACATGACTTTAAAAATTTTTATCTTTTAAATTATATAGAATTAAATGGTGCTATTTCATGGTTAAACATCTTATATTTTAATTATTTTTTATATATTTTATTTTGAAGAATTCTCACAAAATAAAAAAATGGCACAGTTATTTTTAAATGAACAGTTCCAACTAAAATGAATAGTAATCATGGTTGAGGCCCTTTCTACTTTTAAGTTTTGACTAAACCTTCACGATAGACTTTATTATCTTTATGGTTTTCCCTCTTTTATCTATATCTTTTTTAAAACCCTCAACTCTGCCCGTAATCTTTCAAAATATATAAATATATGGTAACAGGCATCCTTTTAAAGATATGTTAATTTTTGAAATTACCAAATTAAATAGAAATAGAATATGAATGGCCATATTTTCAAAAAGACGTTATTTTCTAAAATAATAAATCTAATAGACATCGGTTCAAAGAGACGCGAATTCTTCTCTCGAACGTTTTATCGAGTTTTGACCTATACAGCGGGTCTGATGGCACTTCTATCTCAAGTCCGAAGATAGAGTCCATGTTTTACGCTGTTTCATGATTACACACTAATTCTTGGAGATTGAATGTAGTAACCCTGATAAATTTAAAAGGAATTAATAAATCAAAATAGATTAAAAGATTTAGTAAATAAACGAAAGAGCTTGGAATAAAAATAATTAAACCCTGATGAAAATAACGCCTCAGATATAGGCGCTATTTTACAATAAAACGCCCTTACCTAAGGCGTGTTTTGAGAAAGGACGCCCACACGTCAAGGCGTCAAATTTCAAACGACCAAAATAAATAAAAAGGGCAGGTTAGCGTAATGTCCTTTTAGTGGACGCGTTCCAACAAGTAACGACGCTTGACAAGGCGTCAATTCAAAATTCGACGCCCTTACTTAGGACGCTAATTCAGTTTGAGTTTCGTTCGACCCAGGAGTCCATCCAGGGTAAGTTGATAACTATGAGAAAGAGTTCGAATGTAGTAATAATTCTATCTTGGAAGTATTACTTCCAATCAAACACTACCTTTGTTAGGATTTCCAAAGTCCCTATAAGTAACCCCCGACGAACCCTAAAGGATCTATTTGGACGACCTACTGCTGCTACGGTACGTAAAGAACATCATGTTCTTTTTTTTCCTTTAATCTGTCTATCAAATTGTGAAGAATACTGATGATTCTTCATTTTCTTCTGATTCCAGGTTGAAAGCTTTTGTCATCTGAAGAACGGGTAAGTTCTTCTCCTTCTTTACCTTCTGTTAGTTCTTACAAAGAGTAATACCTTCGTTTTATTCTGCCTCTACAGGTTGCCTGTAGAAGTGAAACCGATCGATTGAAGAATTGAGGGTTCTTCATCCTCGTACATCATCTGCAACTTTCCAGTGATCACTCTGTTACAGACAGAGCATCGTCTCTTCACCAGATCTTTCACGTTTCATCAAAAGGTAGGTTTTCTCAAGCACTGTAGCCCAAATCACCATAATAGCTATGTTAAACCATATATATTAGTTCATGCATATAGTTTTCGCGAGTTTTAAATGTTTCTATTATTGGAAAGAAACGCCCTTTCCAAGGGCGCTACTTTAATACGTGACCCAGACAAGGGCGCTACCTTGAAAGAAACGACCATTACCAGGTCGTCAATTCCAGATTTGACGCCCGATACACGGACGTCAATTTTCTCAATTGTTAATTACCCATGTTAATTATCCAATATTCACTTAAACATGATTCTAAAATCAGTGCATGATCATATCCCGATATTTTTCCTGTCATGACCATGTCTCTTGTTCTGGAAATTATATACTTGAAATCTGAAAATTCTTGAATTCACGACCCTGTATAGGTCATCTCTCACTTGACTAACGCCCCTATCCAGGGCGTGTTTTTGATAAATTTCTGAATATATATATACTGTAAAAATAGAAGTAAAGAATGAACGACCACTGTATACGTCGTCAACTTGTAAATAAACGCCCCTTACCAGGGCGCGTTTTTGGTAAAATACTGAAATATTGAAATTTTTTAAAAATGTGAAATAGATAAACGCCCTTACTGAAGGCGTTAATTACTTGAGTAGTGACTTTACTTAAGTCGTTATTTTCCTGTAAAAAAAAATATTTTTACCTGTTTCTGACAACCGATGGTTTCAGTATATCTATATATATATGTATATCGGCACTATATCTCCACTCCGTGAGTATAGTCCCACGTTTCATGATGTTTTATCGATCGCCCTCAATTCTCATTGACATAGGACATTCCGTTCCTTTGGACTAGCGAGTTAGTCATAGAGACCTCCGTAAGACTCCTCGAAGCCTTGGATTCCCTCAAGGCCGATTGAGCTGGTTGTACCCTAAAAACCCATTACACTATTGAATGCCATGTCACTCTAAAGAAACATGGTATACCGGCCCTTATGATATGCAAAGAGTATATCATGAGAATTCTTAATGGGATGATGATATCATGCCATTTGTTGATGTTCTTGTAGACCTCAATTCTACAATAAGATTGAGGGTATCTTGCCTTTGATATACTATTCATGTGAACCTCAATTGTCATGGTACCCGAGTTAAGGGACCTTAATTCCACCTAGTTTCATCGTTCATCGTGATTGTACCGTTGTTATCGACTATCTATTTCCAATATCGTATTTTTGGACTCCATTCTCTCAAAGTTATCCTACGTGTCTACAAGCTTAAATTGTTGAAATTCCATATTGGCTATATATATATATACAAGAGTGGATGTCAAATATACATGATAAATGCCTGCGCATATAGGGCCCGATCTGGTCCTGGGAGGAGCACCCGAAAGTACTTGTGCCCATGGGAGTTGAATGATAAGGTATCTGGCATTATACCGAGTGCATGACTAGCTTGATTGGACATTCCACACAAATCTTGTACTTGACTCGTACTTGACATGACATGAATTGCGTGACCCGAGAAAGGGTAATTACTTGCTTGCTTGATACATGATAGCCAAAGTTCTTGACATGACTTGCTAAAAAGTACTTGCTTGAATATCTTGTTATCTTTTCTTGAAAGCTCATGACTAGTTCATCTTGCTGTCTTATTGATAAATTCTCTCTCTATCTTGTCGTTTTATATGAGCATGCGTAGCTACAGTACATTCATGAAAAATGTAATTACTTAAACCTCTTGCTAAGCGCTTGAGATATAATTTCCTACTGAGCGTTCGCTCACTCCGTGTGTTCCCTACTTTTCAGGTAATTCCGACGACGAGGGAAGTCAATCGGATGGGAATGGTCAAGAGTGAAAGAGATAGAACTTCTCCAAGTGTCATCTAGTCTTTTTCCTATTTTCTTGAGTCAACTATGTACTTTTCTCTTTTAATTGAATAGAGTATTGGATTTGTAATAGTCTATCCATTATGAAATAAAGGATTGAGTTATCTTTCTATTTTGCGTATCTCTGTTTTGGTGTCGAATATACTACTACTCTGATTGACATGATTGATATAAACTCGTCACGCACCTCCGGGTATCTTCCGCGCTCGGGGCGTGACAGTTTTTGTGGTATCAGAGCCTAGGGTATTCAATTCCTAGGAAAACCCAAGTCCAAGGATATGTTCAAACCTTTAACTAGTGAGATTGGGTAGAACCAAGGGTTAAAGTTAACATAGAATGCTAGTCTTTAAGATACAAATCACGTATTAATCTAGTTATTATAATTGTAGGATAATGGCTGCCAAACGTGCTCAATGGCGCAACATGCAGCGTACACTGCAAGGCATGACTCAAGTGCTGCAGCAAGTAACACTAGGAGGTGGACAACGAGCAGGAAGTCTCCACCAGACTTTCAAGAACATGAACCCCCCCAAGTTCACGGGTTCTACTGATCCAGATGACGCTGAATAGTGGATTAGGGAAACAGAACGAATATTCCGTGTTATACAATGCACGGATCAAGATAAGGTATTATTAGCTACTTTTCAGTTAGAAAGGGATGCTAGATGCTGGTGGGAATCAATAGAGGCTACTATAAATCAAGATCAGGTTTCGTGGGAGGAATTCGTTGAACACTTCAACGCAAAATATTTCTCGGACCGAGTTCAGGAAAAGAAGGCTGCAGAATTTGCTGCATTAAAGCAACGATCTTTGTCAGTGGCCGAGTATGAGGCCCAATTCTCTAGATTGTCTCGGTATGCCAAGCATCTAGTTAGCACCGAGAAAATGAAAGCTAGGAGGTTTCTTAATGGGCTCAGGCCCCAAGCTATTACTCAACTGGCGCCGATGGACATTCAAGTCTACTAGGAGATAGTACGCCGAGCTCAACTATTAGAAGATGCCACGGAACTGTTTGATAGGATTCGTGGAAAGGATAAGAAGGAACAAGTTACAGGATCGGGTTCCTTTAAACCCAACTTCAAGAAAAGGCCTAGCAATGGAGGAGCATCCTCACAAGACCAAAAGTTCAAGAAGACCAAGCCCTTCTCTATCACCACTACCTCTCCAAATACAGTGTGCAAACATTGTGATAAAGCGGGTCATAGAGCAGAAGAATGCTGGAGGAAACTAGGAGCATGTCTCCGTTGTGGGAGTCATGGGCATCGGATTCCCGATTTCCCATTACTTAACGATCAAGCCGTGACGGAAAGCGCCCAGTAACAAAGAATGCTCGTCTTCATGCAATCAAGGAGACCGAGCAAGAAGAAGAAGGCGGCTTAGTGGAAGGTACATTGAAAGTTTGTTCCAGGAATGCATATGTCTTAATTGATACTGGTGCATCGCATTCTATTGTTTCAAAGAAGTTTGCTGACCCATTACCCCTGGAACCGGAATGGATAAAGTTAGTTTTGTCTACTCCTCTGGATGATGAGACTGATATTACACATCATTACCAAAACTGCGAAGTATTGGTTCAGGGTAGAAATCTCCCTATTGATCTCATATGTTTAGATCTGAAAGAGTATGATATTATACTAGCGGCATATTGGTTATCCAAGTATCAGGCAACGGTTGATTGCCGCAATAGTAAGGTTACATTCAAAGAATTTCTAGAACTAATCTTGACTAGCCCCAAGGGTCGGAGCAGATCCCCTCTCATTTCAGCTCTCCGAGCTAGCAAGCTCATCAGGAAAGGATGTACATCTTTCCTTGCCTTTGTCACAGTTAAAGAAGCTAAATAAGCTAAGCTAGAAGACATTCCAGTGGTACAAGAATTTCCGGACGTGTTTCCGGAAGATTTGTCGGGATTACCCCCGCAAAGAGAAGTGGCCTTCACCATTGACTTAGTCCCTGGTGCTGGTCCGATTTCAAAGGCACCTTATAGGATGTCACCTGCTGAACTCAAGGAGTTAAAGGAGCAATTGATGGAACTCATTAAGAAAGGATTCATTAGACCAAGTACTTCCCCGTGGGGAGCGCCTGTATTATTTGTAAAGAAGAAAGACGGATCCATGAGGTTATGCGTCGACTATCGACAATTGAATCATCTCACTATCAAGAACAAGTATCCACTGTCGAGAATCGATGAATTGGTTGATCAAATTTCAGGATCCATGTACTTTTCCAAAATTGATCTTAGGTCCGGATATCACCAACTAAGAATCAAGGACGAGGATATTCATAAAACCACATTCAGAAGCAGGTATGGCCATTATGAATTTGTTGTTATACCTTTCGGACTAACGAATGCCCCTGCTGCCTTTATGCAGTTAATGAATGGTATATTCAGGCCTTATTTGGATCAATTCGTGGTGGTCTTTATTGATGATATATTGATTTATTCCAAGAACAAGGAAGAGCATGAGGAACATTTGAGGATTGCATTACAAATATTGAGGACAAACCAATTATATGTAAAACTTAGCAAGTGTGAATTCTGACTTGAAGAAGTGACTTTTCTCGGACATGTTATATCAAAGGATGGCTTGTCTGTAGACCCATCAAAGGTTGAAGCTGTAAGGAACTGGGAAAGACCGACCAATGCTAGCGAGATCCGAAGTTTCTTAGGTCTTACCGGCTATTACAGGCGATTCATCAAGGATTTCTCTAAAAATCGCCGTGCCACTTACGAGGTTAACTCGTAAGGAGATCCGTTATGAATGGGATGAGCAATGTGAGAGAAGCTTCCAAACTCTCAAGAATCATCTTACTACAGCTCCTATCTTAGCATTGCCAATTGAAGGAGAAAAGTTCGAGGTATACACTGATGCTTCTGGCATTGGCCTTGGATGTGTTCTAATGCAACAAGGGAAGGTTATAGCCTACTCTTCTCGTCAATTAAAGAAGCATGAAGAGAACTACCCCGTCCATGACTTAGAATTGACCGCGGTAGTATTTGCACTCAAAATATGGAGACATTATCTTTATGGAGTACAGTTTACTGTATACTCTGATCACAAAAGTCTCAAATATCTTTTCTCACAGAAGGAACTAAATATGAGGCAAAGACGATGGCTGGAATATCTCAATGACTTCGACTTCAATATACAATATCATCCCGGAAAGGGTAATCATGTAGCATATGCCCTTAGTCGAAAGCCGAGAGCACTGTTAGCCAATTGTCTGATTCAAGAATGGAAATTACTGGAACAATTATCTGAACTCAATATAAGCATGGACACGGACCCTAGATGTGTCACATTATCTCATGTAAGCATATAGTCAGATTTATTGTCTGAAATACAAGCACTTCAGAATGATGATCCTACATTAGTCGAAATCAAGGGCCGATTAGAAGGACAATCGGATTTCCAATTAGCTTCTGATGGAAGATTAATGTTCAAGAATAGAACTTGTATACCGGACTGCCCAGAATTGAAGAAGAAGGTCTTAGATGAAGCTCATAGGTCAAGGTATACGATTCATCCTGGATCTACCAAAATGTACCAAGATGTAAAAAGAAATTTTTGGTGGCCCAACATGAAAAGAGAAATAGCGGAATACGTATCACGCTGTCTCACGTGCCAACAAGTCAAGGTGGAACACCAAAAGCCTGCTGGAAAACTACATCATCTAGATATCCCTAAATGGAAGTGGGAGGATATTGGTATGGATTTCATCATGGGTTTATCTAAATCAAAAAGAGGACATGATGGAATATGGGTTATCATTGACCGATTGACTAAATCAGCGCATTTCTTGCCAATCAAGAGTCGATGGTCAGTTGATGTCTTAGCTGCACTATACATCAAGGAAATAGTCAGATTACATGGTATTCCTGTTTCAATCGTGTCTGACAGAGATCTCCGTTTTACTTCTCATTTTGGAAAGGACTACAACATTCGTTGGGAACGAGACTTAACTTTAGCACAGCCTTTCATCCTCAAACGGATGGTCAGACCGAGAGAACCAATCAAGTGGTCGAAGATATGCTAAGAGCATGCATTACTGATTTTGATGGAAACTGGCATGATCACTTGCCTCTGGTCGAATTTGTATACAATAATAACTACCAGGCAAGTATACAACTGGCACCTTTTGAAGCCTTATACGGAAGGAGTTGTCGATCACCCTTATGCTGGGACGAAGTTGGAGAGAAACAACTATTAGGTCCAGACATGGTAAGGGACACTACCGAGAAGATACAATTGATCAAAGAAAGACTGCAAATTGCTCAGTCTAGACAAAAGGCTTATGCTGACACAAGAAGGAGAGATCTTGAATTCCAAGTTGGAGATCATGTATTTCTCAAGATATCACCTGGACGTGAAATACGAAGATTTGGTGTTAAGGGCAAGCTTACACCAAGATTTATCGGACCTTTTGAGATACTAGAAAGAGTTGGCGAGGTTGCTTATCGCATCGCATTGCCACCTCAACTGTCCGAAGTACACGATGTGTTCCACATATCTATGTTGAAGAAGTATGTACACGATCCATCACATATTATCGAACATGGAGACCTAGTAATCCAGAAGGATCTCACATATGAGCAGAAGCCTATGAAGATCTTAGATCGAGAAGTACGTACCATAAGGAATAAGGTTATTCCCATGCTAAAAGTACAATGGATAAGAATTCAGAACATGAAGCTACATGGGAGACCGAGGAATCTATGAGGAAATAATTTCCAGATTTATTTTAGAAGGTACATACTGTACACTCTCCAAATGTAAATATATGATATGGAATTTGGGGACCAAATTCTTTTTAAGGGGGGGAGGGTGTAGCAACCCTGATAAATTTAAAAGGAATAAATAAATCAAAATAGATTAAAAGATTTAGTAAATAAACGAAAGAGCTTGGAATAAAAATAATTAAACCCTGATGAAAATAACGCCTCAGATATAGGCGCTACTTTACAATAAAACGCCCTTACCTAAGGCGTGTTTTGAGAAAGGACGCCCACACGTCAAGGCGTCAAATTTCAAACGACCAAAATAAATAAAAAAGGCAGGTTAGCGTAATGTCCTTTTAGTGGACGCGTTCCAACAAGTAAGGACGCTTGACAAGGCGTCAATTCAAAATTCGACGCCCTTACTTAGGACGTTAATTCAGTTTGAGTTTCGTTCGACCCAGGAGTCTATCCAGGGTAAGTTGATAACTATGAGAAAGAGTTCAAATGTAGTAATAATTCTATCTTGGAAGTATTACTTCCAATCAAACACTACCTTTGTTAGGATTTCTAAAGTCCCTATAAGTAACCCCTGTCGAACCCTAAAGGATCTATTTGGACGACCTACTACTGCTATGGTACGTAAAGAACAACATGTTCTTTTTTTTCCTTTAATCTGTCTATCAAATTATGAAGAATACTGATGATTCTTCATTCTCTTCTGATTCCAGGTTGAAAGCTTTTGTCATCTGAAGAACGGGTAAGTTCTTCTCCTTCTTTACCTTCTGTTAGTTCTTACGAAGAGTAATACCTTCGTTTTATTCTGCCTCTACAGGTTGCCTGTAGAAGTGAAACCTATCGATTGAAGAATTGAGGGTTCTTCATCCTCGTACATCATCTGCAACTTTCCGGTGATCACTCTGTTACAGACAGAGCATCGTCTCTTCACTAGATCTTTCACATTTCATCAAAAGGTAGGTTTTCTCAAGCACTGTAGCCCAAATCACCATAATAGCTATGTTAAACCATATATATTAGTTCATGCATATAGTTTTCGCGAGTTTTAAATGTTTCTATTATTGGAAAGAAACGCCCTTTCCAAGGGTGCTACTTTAATACGCGACCCAGACAAGGGCGCTACCTTGAAAGAAACGACCATTACCAGGTCGTCAATTCCAGATTTGACGCCCGGTACACGGACGTCAATTTTCTCAATTGTTAATTACCCATGTTAATTATCCAATATTCACTTAAACATGATTCTAAAATCAGTGCATGATCATATCCCGATATTTTTCCTGTCATGACCATGTCTCTTGTTCTGGAAATTATATACTTGAAATCTGAAAATTCTTGAATTCACGACCCTGTATAGGTCGTCTCTCACTTGACTAACGCCCCTGTTCAGGGCGTGAATTGAAAAGTAACGCCCCTGTCCAGGGCGTGTTTTTGATAAATTTCTGAATATATATATACTGCAAAAATAGAAGTAAAGAATGAACGACCACTGTATACGTCGTCAACTTGTAAATAAACGCCCCTTACCAGGGCGCGTTTTTGGTAAAATACTGAAATATTGAAATTTTTCAAAAATGTGAAATAGATAAACGCCCTTACTGAAGGCGTTAATTACTTGAGTAGTGACTTTACTTAAGTCGTTATTTTCCTGTAAAAAAAATATTTTTACCTGTTTCTGACAACCGATGGTTTCAGTATATCTATATATATATGTATATCGGCACTATATCTCCACTCCATGAGTATAGTCCCACGTTTCATGATGTTTTATCGATCGCCCTCAATTCTCATTGACATAGGACATTCCGTTCCTTTGGACTAGCGAGTTAGTCATAGAGACCTCCGTAAGACTCCTCGAAGCCTTGGATTCCCTCAAGGCCGATTGAGCTGGTTGTACCCTAAAAACCCATTACACTATTGAATGCCATGTCACTCTAAAGAAACATGGTATACCGGCCCTTATGATATGCAAAGAGTATATCATGAGAATTCTTAATGGGATGATGATATCATGCCATTTGTTGATGTTCTTGTAGACCTCAATTCTATAATAAGATTGAGGGTATCTTGCCTTTGATATACTGTTCATGTGGACCTCAATTGTCATGGTACCCGAGTTAAGGGACCCTAATTCCACCTAGTTTCATCGTTCATCGTGATTGTACCGTTGTTATCGACTATCTATGTCCAATATCGTATTTTTGGACTCCATTCTCTCAAAGTTATCCTACGTGTCTACAAGCTTAAATTGTTGAAATTCCATATTGGCTATATATATATATACAAGAGTAGATGTCAAATATACATGATAAATGCCTGCACATATAGGGCCCGATCTGGTCCTGGGAGGAGCACCCGAAAGTACTTGTGCCCATGGGAGTTGAATGATAAGGTATCTGGCATTATACCGAGTGCATGACTAGCTTGATTGGACATTCCACACAAATCTTGTACTTGACTCGTACTTGACATGACATGAATTGCGTGACCCGAGAAAGGGTAATTACTTGCTTGCTTGATACATGATAGCCAAAGTTCTTGACATGACTTGCTAAAAAGTACTTGCTTGAATATCTTGTTATCTTTTCTTGAAAGCTCATGACTAGTTCATCTTGCCGTCTTATTGATAATTTGTCTCTCTATCTTGTCGTTTTATATGAGCATGCGTAGCTACAATACATTCATGAAAAATGTAATTACTTAAACCCCTTGCTAAGCGCTTGAGATATAATTTCCTACTGAGCGTTCGCTCACTCCGTGTGTTCCCTACTTTTCCGGTAATTTCGACGACGAGGGAAGTCAATCGGATGGGAATGGTCAAGAGTGAAAGAGATAGAACTTCTCCAAGTGTCATCTAGTCTTTTTCCTATTTTCTTGAGTCAACTATGTACTTTTCCTTTTTAATTGAATAGAGTATTGGATTTGTAATAGTCTATCCATTATGCAATAAAGGATTGGGTTATCTTTCTATTTTGCGCATCTCTGTTTTGGTGTCGAATACACTACTACTCTGATTGACATGATTGATATAAACTCGTCGCGCACCTCCGGGTATCTTCCGCGTTAGGGGCGTGACATTGAATGACCCTTCGTCGGATATTCCTTCTACCGGACTGGAAATTCACTCTCTAAGGCCTCCGTAAGTCTCCGCTAGCCTTGGATTCCCTTAAGGCAGTCGAGCAGGTTGTACCCTCAAAATCTTGGAAACCCTATTTACCGTGTCACTCTAAAGAAACATGACGCGCCAGCCATCACAGATCGCCCCAATGGGTCACCGTGGGAAGTCTAGTTTATGTATGTAATTGACGACCCGATAGTTGACACCAATTAGAATTAGCATCTGTAACACTGACGCCAAATCCGTTCGTGCCAACTATTCCTGATAATTAGCGTCCATATGGTAGACGCTATTTCTTAAATTCGCGGTGACTATATAGATGCCATTCAACCCAGTTTTTACGAATACTCAAATTTTCATGAGAGATTTACCGACATGTTGTCCCTACATGTTCTTTTGTCCCTAAACTTCGTTATATCGTGGATCTTTCCGTTTATCATCCACATTAGTTATGACATATTATTCGTTTCGAGAAATTCCTTGTCAATATTTTGAGAACATAACCCTTTGACTATATGTTGGCCATATATGCAAAATTCTGAAATATTAAGGGCTGTGGGTCCGCAACAACTAATGCCACGTAGGACGGAAGTCCATTCTGTAAACCATGGGTATTCTAGGTGTGGCATTGCACCAAAGTCTGTAAATCTATAAAAATTCTATTATATTTGTTATTTTGCAAATTCTATTATTCTGGAAATTCTGTTATTTTGAAATCTTGATATTATGCTATTTTGTTATTCTGATAATTTAGATATTCTGCTAGACTGATTATATCTGCTTATCATTATTGAAATTCTGATATATTCTGGCCAATTCTAAAGTTATGTTCATCTGGAGCATCTGTCTTTGTTTTCATACTAGCATCTTGTCCCTGGTTCTGCACGGGAACTATTTCCCTTTTCTCGTGAGGTTATATCTTCCCTTGGCCTTGATGTTAAAGAATGATCACCCTTTCTACTAGATTGATAATTGTCATGATTTTCAAGTTATATCGTTCATGCATTAAATACTCATATACACAATTAATTGGCTAATCACTTATATCAAGCTTGATGAGAGATGTAATTCCTACTGAGCTTTTTGCTCATCCAGCCTATTTTAACATTTTTCAGGTAATAATATTGAAGATAATCAATCAGATGGGGAAGGACAAGAGTGATGAGGGCTCTAGAAGACCGAGTTGGTGTCTTTTATTTTCTTGAGTCTTGTCATATCTTTAAGTCTTTATGTTTTTATTAAGTGTGTTTTAAGTCTCTTTTACTTATGTAAGTTGGGTCAAGATATGTAATTTTGCCATTTTGATATTAATAAAAAGTATATTTTTGTCAACATTGTCTGGCCTTGTATTTGTGTCTTATGGTTTGCTCAGATTATTCACGACTATATCGTTGCCACATTCTGAGTAATGCGTTCCGCTGCTATCGGTTCGGGGTGTGACAAACACTCAGTAGCTCTGTCCACCACAGAGGCTGGGTATGTGGCTGCTGGTAGCTATGGAACACAAGTTATTTGGATTAAGCACCAGTTACAAGACTACAATGTAGATCTTGGCTGCACACCTATCTATTGTGATAACACAAGTGCTATAAACCTGTCTAAGAATTAATCCAATTCAACACTCACGAGCTAAGCATATAGACATTAGACATCACTTCATAAGAGATGAAACTTTAAAGAAAACTTTTGAAATGATTCATGTATGTACTACACAACAAATTGCGGATATCTTCACTAAGCCATTGGATCATGAAAAATTTTCAACCTTGAGAAGAGAATTGGGTCTTTTCAGACCAACCTGATTTTGCATTCTCTCATTGACATTAGTTCATCTGTAATAGGTCATAGATGCAATAAGTGAGGGGGAGCTAGCCTCTTTGTCCATCTTTAAAGATTTTTCAATCGTTTTGTCTCTTTCATCACTGGCTGTTGACTTCCCTGTGGTATATCAAATGGTGTGTTGTTGAAAGGTAGATGAGGTCTGTCTGGAAGCTCTCACTAAATGTGAGGTGGTCTTATGACCTAAGTTCTCCAGCAAGTACCTAGGGTAGTTAATGCATCTAATAAGGGGGAGACAAAGGTCTTTGATTCCATATCTTCAAGAATTGTTCAAACTTTTGAGTCAATAAATTCTGATTATCAGGGGGAGTAATCTCAAAACTTCAACTCTCTATCGGTCATTTCAATTTCTTCTATATCAGTCATTTCAGTTGTCTTGGACATGCGCATAAAATTCCTTGTGAGATCACTCTGAGTCTTCAACAATCTTTTTACAGACTACAAGTCTTCTACTTTCAAGACATTCCTACATAGACCAAGATTAAGTATGTTGGCCATGCTAAGTCTAGTGGTTTAAGATTTATAACCCTACAAGATCAAAATAAAATATTTCTGAAGAACACTTCTATACAGATTTAATGGGTTAAGAACATCTTTGCAATATTGTGTCGTAAAATCTTCTAAGCCTGAAATTCAATTTTAAGGGGGCAACTTTGGTTGAAAATCTTTTAATTCAGTATTGTCTTCAAACACTTAAAACAATCTCATGAAGTAAAAAATGAGGAAACAAGTTTTTCAGAGCAATGGTTTTGGGTTACTAAGAAACCGATTAACCTTCACCTAGAAGTGAAGAAATTGTGTCATGAGGTACCAAGCAATCTCTGATTAAAAATTATGATTCTGAAAAATCATGACAAAGCAATGGCATAGTATGGTGAGTAACTGGGTCACTTCACCTAAGACGTGTTGTGCCTCACGTAAAAAGTCATTACTTTTGTTAACTCTATTAATCAAAGGGCAACACTGTTAACACACTAAGTAACTGGGGATTCTGGCATCTAAACAATGTTTTTCCTCAAGTCAAAAAGTGTGGACTCAACCAGATTGCTCATATAAAGAAAATTCTGCAGCCAAAGGCCATTTAGAAAGAAAAATCACACATAATGACCCCCAACAATAAATTCAATATGGATAGGTTTCAGGTGTTTGTCCTCAATACTAATTACATATTTTCCTAGAGAAGTCCCTGAACCATTGATTAGTGAAGCTGCAGATAGATTGCTAGGACACTTAAATCAATCTGTTCATTCTTCATTACTTGTGTATATAATGACTTCAGATTTTGTTTCTCTTGTGTCTTTCTGAGTTATCAGTCATAAACCATGCAACTTGTTTAAGCTAACACACTGATCTCTCTTAAGGATAGCTTTTGAAGGCAGTCAAATTCATGGTCTGTAACACTACTATTTTTGATACTCAGCCCTTCATCACATTCATTCAGTTCTCTACACTACAACCTCCCCATTGTTTTTGTTTTGATGATGTCAAAGGCGGACAGTTTTGTTTGTGAGTCATTGTCGTTGTTGTCATTGTTGCAAATCATTAACATTGTTCCTATTGCATAGTCATTGCATCATTCTCTCATCTCTCACTCAATGATTCATATCAATTCACCAAGATGGTAATTCAACTTAGTTGGTACTACATTTCACTCTCATGGCAATGTCATTGCACTGATGATCCAAATGTCTTTCTCAAGAAACTCTAATTCTTTCAAATCAATTTTCATACAATAAGCTCAATGACTCATGTAGTTGCCATCACCAAAAAGGGGGAGATTATTGGGTATAGTTTTGTTTTGATGATGTCAATACAACATGAAGTCATTTGGTCATTTAAATTCCAAGTCTAAAAATACATAAATACAATTCTGCATAACTTGTTCTTCAATATTTCGCATATATTCTATTGATTTTCAGACTGCAATTGTTTAAATGATGTTTTCAGGGTTGTTTGTAAGATGAAAATATGCAATCAGACATTTGATGTTTGAAAGGAGGTGCTACAAGAGAGATCTATGAAGAGGAAGTCGACTTGGGGAATCACAAAAGTCGACTTGAACTCTACCAGGCCACCCGCTACCTCAAGGGAAATAGCTACGGATTAGTGGTGAAAAATATATGGCTAGTGGTGAATAATAGGCAATAAGGCTGATATATACCACGGTATGGGTGAGAAATAGACATCAAGGCTGAGACCGCACAACACAAGAAGAAACACTAAGCTACGTTGACGCAGCACTATCAGAGCGTCAACACAGCCAAGGCTCATCCTCTATCAAGCTGAAGACAAATCAACCATGAAGAAATCACGCCGCAATGTTGACGCAGCATTCGCACAGCGTCGACATAGCCTAAGGAAGACTTCACACAAACCAGAATTCTTCAGAAGGATCTGCCAATGAAGAACATAAAAGGTGAGAACCATCAAGGCAACAAGATGAAGCTGTGAAGAAACACCCAAATGGCTGATAAGTGAAAAACTCCATGCAACGTCAATGCAGCATCATAGCAGCATCGACGTAGCCAAGTCTTGGACAAGCTTTGAAGCTCACACAGAATACAAGGCTGACAAATGAAAGGCTAAGTGTGATAAATGGATGTTATGGCTGACAAATAGACTAGCAAGGATGAATAATAGCTGATGCCAGTGACATATGAATAACAGAAGTAAAGAAGAACAAGCCGCTATGGCACTTTAGCATCAACGATGAAAAACCTCTCATAAGGAAGACAAATGTGGAAGATCTGTGAAGAATGTCTCACACAGATGAAAGATGGGAATCACGGTTGACTAAAAGTCAACAACAATGAAGAATAGTCAACAAGAATGAAGAAGAATTCATGCTGGGAACAAAGGGCCTTAGTAGTGACAAATGAAGCCTTACCAGTTACAAATAAAGCCTCAACGGTGTATAATATACACCTAAGGCTGAAAAATAGATTTCGGCGACGGCTCAAGGCTAAACTGGAAAAAGTGAAGGCGACAGCTATTCAGCACAAGGGTGACACATAGCCAATATGTCTGACAAATACCCGTTAAGGGTATAAAATAGGTTTCGAAGGGTGATAAATGGTTGGGCGCATGGAAGACTTTAGGAAGTCACGTGCCTTCGACCTCAAATCATTGGCACATGATCCCACGCATCTGAGAGGGTCCGTACAAGGTTGAATTGTCAGAATATTCCCTCCAAAGGTCTTGGACTAATGAAAATTCAAATTAAAGCAAGGCCAAAATCAAAGATTCAAATGTTCTGCCATACATATACATGCACCAGGGTTCGAAAGATAGATAAGAAGCAACAAAGGCGGGAGAGAAAAATTATCTGAATGTGCTGTGAGAGTGTTCTTCAAAAGATATAGAGAGCCAGCTCAGCTACAAAAAAAAGAAAGACAAAGACAAAGACAAAGAGAGAGAGAAGGAAGAAGAAGAAGAGAGATTGAGCAGCTCAAGAAGGTTTTCAGAGAAAGCTCTTGAACCAAGTTCAGAGCAACATTCGGTTTTCTCTATTATTGTATTTTGTCTTTTCGATTCATTGTATTTTGCTTTTGTTCTTTGATTCTAGTTAAATTGTAGTTCTCTGATTGTGCATTGGTGCACTAATCGGAGGTGTGATCAGTGGGTTTCTGGTCACGTTCTGGTTTGCATACCAGGGTGCGAGGAAGTTCCTTGTGTGCTGCCTTTGTGTAGTGTTTCTAGCTCTACTGGGTAGAGTTAGGGGTGTGCTCAATAGGGTGTTGAGCACAGTTCTTCCCTCTGGGTTGTCATAGGAAGGGAGGAGGTTGTTCCTCCATGGGAAGCTGTGTGATCATCTTTTGTAAGTAGATTTATCAGTGTGCTAGTGGAGCCACATTTGGATTGGGTGAGGGGTGGATGTAGATTGCTAGAAGCAATCGAACCACCTAAAAAATCTCGATGCGGTGTGTTTGATTTCCATTGTATCTACCCCATTCTTATCTAGACAAGGTATATTAAAAGGTGATGCACCATGCGTGAGGAAGTCCTCGGGCTTGTCCTTCACCTCGTACCAGTCCTAGCACACAGTTTCATTGTGAGTGCACCTTGAGTGTTTGTGAGTGTGTCTGCTCGTCTTTTCTTAACTAAACGCATTATACTGTATTCCTATTTACCTCTATCAAATCTGAGCTTGGTGCAAAGTTTTTAAGCTAGTTAACTGTTAGAAAAAGGGGCTGATCTATTCACCCCCTCTAGATCCGATTTACCATTCTCAACATTTCCCACTTCAGGTTTTGCTTGAAAATTTACACAGCATCTTCCTGGTGTGGCAGGCGCCTGCACCTCATGCTGAGGTTTCACCATCTTTTGATGTATTCTAGAGTAGTCTCATCATTCTTCTGCTTGGAAGCATACCGCTCGACCACGGTCATTTCTCTTTCAGCGACGTGGAACCGCTCCCAGAATTACCATTGCATGTCCGGGCAATCTTTGATAGCTCCAGCAGGCAAATTTGAATACCATTCAAAAGTCAGTCTTGTCAGGGAGGACCCAAAGAATTTGAGCAGATAGGACTCATCGGTCGCCAGATCACCCATTATGTTGATGTAGTAGGCTATATGTTCCTTTGGAAAACCATGTCTGTTAAACTAATCAAAGTTCGGTGGCTTCATGACACCTAGAGGTAGTCTCTTGGCAGCGTGATAGATAGGGTACGGCACCCAATACGCATCAAAAGCAGCATACTCATCATTGCCTTGGACGGCCAGCTTCTTTTCAATCATTTGTTCTATCATTGTTTTGCTCATTATGGTCGGATCGACCGGGCTCGAGCAGAGTGGAGGTTGCTGCATCTGCGGCGTCACCACAACTGCTGCCCGGGGTAAGATAGCAGGCCCCTGGGCTGAAGAGCAGGTTGCGGGGTTATGCCCCTAGTGTAGTTGAGTGGTGGCTGAGTAGCCATCATATGTGGTGAAGCTTCTATCTCAGCTGTGCCTTGCGACGAGGCTTCAGGAAGGACCTCGGTCTGCCTTGAGGTTAAAGCCTGCATATTTAGCTCTCAGAGTAGTCTTTTTAGTGCTTCGATTTCTTGCTTATATTCTTGAAGTAACATCATCATGATAGCCAGATCGGTAATGGTCGGGTTGGGACCTTAGCTTTCCCTTTCCGGTGGAGCATCCAGAGAAGGTGACGGCCCTTCCCCTTCGTCTTTAGCAGTGATCATGTTCACAGTCATCGTAACCATTTAAGCATTTGTTTCTTTAGTGCGGGCTTGTGCCGCTTTGTCATATTCTGTGGGCATAGCTCCATAGCAGCCAGTTACTCTAGCCACGTGGCAAGTGAGTATTTGAAGCTGTCGGCTTGCTTGAATGCTTGCCGGACGGTCAATGAGTGCCGAGCTTGTCGGCATAATTTCTTCATAGGAGGGCGGCTTCCAGCAGCCCGGTCTTGCATCTTTTCTTTTCTCCGGGTTTGCTAATTGTTCCCGGTCTTTACTTGTAGCATCAGTAGCTCCCAAGGGGCATCGTGCCCCCAGAGAAGTATCTTTGAGGCCTTGGACATGCCTCCAAACAGCCCGAGCAGTGTAAGGTTGCCCTTTAGCAGGGTAGGTGACAACTTGTGGCACGTTGACTGGTGCCGAAAATTTGTAGGTGAACTAGCCTTGCTTGGTCGCTTGACCTTGTTCTTCATCACATGCGCAAATATTGGCCCGGTAAGTGCGGGACTGGAGAGCTGGCCTCCGAGAAGCTTGAGCCAGCACCTTGATCTTCTCTTCTATTCCTTCTTCTCTTCTTGGAGTCGGGGCTTGCGACTGCTTGAACACCCAAATTTGTTTAAACCTAATTGGCTTAGGGGCCACTCCTCTCTTTGAGCTAGATTCAGAGTAGTCCATTCCTCTTTGGGCCAGTGCCTAGAAGGCATTGTGTACCAGCACCATGGAAATTACTCGGTCGGGTGTAATCTTGGCCTGCCGACTCATAAGGAAGACTCGGACGTGCCCAATACGGGTGGACTAGCCCGAGGTAGAGAGCCGGCTCTGTAGTATGCCAGTTTTCTTCTTTGCTGCCCTCCTGGCAGCCGATGTGCGCTTCTTGCAAGTGGAGGCGCGGGGATGAGCGTCATGGACGTAGGAGGCCACCACTTCAATCTTCTTTTATGTCGCCATTGTAGTGGCGACGAGCCCGGCTCCTGGACGTCCAAGAGGTCTACGAAGGCCACCCCTAGGAAGTTGGGGAAGCCGACCACCGGTGGAAAGCTACCAAATTGGATCGGCACGGCAAGGTAGCCATTGTCAGCATGGCTAGCGACCACGAGTGGGCCAAATGTGATAGCCATCACGATCGTTGGAATGCAACTTGCAATTTTAAATTGAGGAAGTTAGAATTTTAGGAGGAGGTCGTTGGGACCCTAATCCGAGTGAGAAGATGAAAGGAGGTTCTGTCCCACTGGGCGTGCCAACTTGTGGACAACGCACTCGGAATATTCATCTTTTAATTCATTTATTCTCTTTTGTCAGTGTTTTATCTTTTAGCATTTTATTGAGTGCGAGGGCGTGCTAGTCACTAAAGTGACATTTATTTTGGCCTCAAGATTGGGATGGTCTGAGGCCATTAGTGTGGTCCGTCTGACTTACCAGACGATTATGACTATCGGGTCGGGACTAAGAACCCGCTGTGCCGTAAAGGTCCCAGCGTTAATTACATCTCCTCGGAGAGGAGAAAACCATTGATTAAATGCCAGGAGCAGGGGCCCTCGGGCCTTAAATTGATATTAATTCAAGAAATGATTGAGAATTCCAAACTTCAATAAGGTAGCCCCCATTGAGGGGTAAACAGCTGAACAAAGCCGGCCATTAATTGACCCATTCATATCTAGATGAGAGTCCCAATTTATGAATATATCTGCCAGAGATATGGCATGTTTGATATCCGAGAGTGGATCCCAATAGAAATTCAGTTAAAACATAGCGAGCTATCGGCCAAGAGCAGGCTCAAGCTTTGACTATGATGGGATGACCCCAAGGCTCAAACATGGCCCGCAAAGGTCTTGTCAATATCCCCATGAATAGGGTCTAAGAGAGGTGAGAGCTTTATTGTTTTATTCTTTTGTTTTATTGTGTGCTTATTTATTTTCTTTTATTCTTTTATACATTATCAAATCTTATCAATGGTTTATGCCATTAGAGTTATTGCTTTAAGATTTTGTTTTATCCTTTGTTGTTTATTTTATCTTTATGTTTCATTATTACTTCTTTCTTTTTATTCCTTTTAACATGTAGAGTGAGCTGAGGGCCACGGCGTCGACGCTGGCTTCTTAGGACCTCGACGCATGAGACCTTAGCAGGGGTTGAGCGCAAAGCACCGCGTCAACCCCAGGCGTAGCGCGTTGATGCAAGAGGCCTGGCAAGGGCCAAATGTGGATCACTGTGACGACGCAAAGCAGAGCTGCGTCGACGCAACCCGCACTAGTGGGCAGGGGCACCCTTCAACTGTTCATTCGTTTGTTCACTTGCTCATGCAGGGGGTTTGATTTTGAAGCTTTTAATAAGAGTTAAACTCCAATCTTCTTGCTGCATTATTTTAGTTTTCTTTCTTTTCTTCCTTTATTTATTTTCTCATGCTTTCATCACTAGGTGTGTGGCATGCATCAATGCATGGATTATTTATGCAGGGAATGATTTTAAGCTAACAACCATATGGGGATATGATGCACTTATGTAATAGGATTGTGGCACGAGGCGGAGTTGTATACTCACGCATAGTGGGAGGATCCAGACGGGGGTAACCCAGCTTTCGTCAATCCACCATTTGATATACCACAAGCTATGGCATTCAAGCATGCATATGCAAATGCATGGGGTTTGTCATATGAGACATGTACGATGCATAGAATATTGATTTAATTACACTCATGGAGGCTGAGCAAATGCTAGTGCAAATGCATATGCATCCAAGGCATACGGTTTATTGTAGCTGGGCTGGTCACCAGGCAGTAGCTAGGCTCAGAAGAGTTTGACCCTAGATGATCAGAGAGAAGCTGCCAGGAGGTAGTTCAGCAGATCGGCTAACCGGTGCATCGATGCGATAGAGGGATGCGTCAACATAGTGAGGGTTTGGTCGACCAAAATTCGGGATTGGTCGACCGAATTCGAAAAATGGTCGACCAAAACCTGCGATTAGCCCATGCAAGGGACTCAACTTGCGAGCAAACGCGTGAATGACTTAATATGCATATGAATGGATTGCCCCATGATGAGAAATGCATGCGGGAGTAATTGACTAAACTCTTGCAAGTTCAGAAGAGGTTGATGCAGATTGCAAAATGCGTGATGGTTGGTTGATTGGCTTCAAGGCAGAGCTGGTTGCTGGTCAACCAATGAACTCAAAGGGGAGTTGATGCAGGACTTAAGTGGAAGAAGGTGAGGTCAACGCAAGGCTCAAATGGGGTAGGGTGAGGTCAACGCAGTAGTAGCCATGAGCGGGCTTAAAAGGGGAAGGGTCGACCCAATCGTTCGACCCCTATTGCAGTAGGCTACAAATCACCAATGTTTGGCCAATGCATGTGTAAGACCCGTAGAATTCGGATTTCGTATTAGATCTCAAAAAAATATTAAAATTCATGAGTTTAGAAGCTTTCAATGGGCTTATGGGCCTAGTTTCGTGGATTTATGCATTTGTATAAGTATTGAGTAATAAAATAAGACATATATGTAATTTTACTTATATTAAGCCCTTATTGCAATTTGAAGTTTTTTCACAAAAAAAAATTATATATCAAATATGTTTTTGAGAACCCACGTTGGGCTCTCTCTCCTCTAACCCTCTCTTTCTCTCCCATGGTCGCACGCCCCTCTCCCCTTGCTTCTCGGTGGTGTGATCACTCCGGGACGCTATAGGAAGCGTGGGAGGTGTCCTTGGCGAGCCCAGGATGCAAGGAGATCGGTGTCATCGTCGTGCAGACGACGGTGGAGCGTGGAGGTTGAAAACCACGAGAGAAGGACGCGACCTCCTCAGCTTGAACGGCAAGGATTCGGCGTTCTTGCCTTAATCCATGAAGGGGGATAGATTCCTCACCTCGTTAGGATTATTTCCCCACCCCCTCGCGTGTGAATGGCCAGCCGTATAGCATGAACATCTTCGTTATGTCTTCGGAGCATGAACTTTGTCATTTATGTTTTCGATCCACCATGGCCATTGTAATTATGTTTTTTGGGCATATAAATGTTGTAGGATGGATGTGGGTTGATGAATGGCATGTTTAGACATGTTTCCCTATCGATTTGGATCGATTGGGAGGGAACTCCATCAAGTTTCCCGTGATTTGGGCTCTCTGGACGACTAGCGGTTGTTCCAGAGATCGCTTCTGAAACGACGTATGGCGGTGGACCTTCGCGGTCTTACGCTAGACAGTTTCACTGGTGTAGCGGCCCATCGATAGACCATCTCATGACCTTAGCGGTCGACATTTCGATCGCGTACGACCGTTGACTCTGTAAGGCGGTTGAGCCTCGCGGCTCACTTCTAGACCATTTATACCCTCTAGCGGCTTATCGTATAACCGCTTGTGGACCCTTCGCGGCCCAAATATCGACCGCGTGAATACTTTTAAATCTGTAGGGCGGTGTGAGCCTAGCGGCTCATTAGTGGACCGCTTAGCATCATTTGGCGGCTAGTCGTTCGACCGTTTACGACTATAGCGGCGCTATATTAGACCACTTCTTTCCTGCATATTTCAAATTCAATCTTGTTTATTTAATTATGCGTTTTAAAACTGCATGTTCGCAATGTTTAAATATTTTTACAAACTGTGGCACATTAATAGAGTTATATCCTCTATATCTTCCCATGCTGTGATGATAATATGAACACGTTAAATGATGTATTGATCCCATGATCATCCTTTCTAGCATATAGTTTTATCATATTTTCATCATAATCTTCTGATTATGTGCTTAATGCTGTATGTTTAGGATGCTTAGACATTGTTATAAATTGTGATATGTTTCAATATCGCATTGAAATTTAATTTGAATTGTAACATGTTTTTATATTGAATTAAAGTTGACTTCTTATCTCTATTTGACTGATCCACTAGACGTAGCCTAGCGACATCGAGTCGACCCACCAGGGAGGGGTGGCTAGGTAGTTCCGATATACGGTTTTTAAGCTAGTTACTGTGGGCCCCCGTGCTTATCAGTAGTGTCCAACTGGGGGGGAAACTAGTTAGAGGCCTGGCTCAAGATAATGAGCTTGTGTGTGCACACGTGGTCAGGGGCTTGGACTAGCGCCGATGGGTGCAACCCTGACTAGTCACTCGTTACTGTTGTCCTTTGCACTTACTGTTAAGTCTATTAGATGGTGCAAACTGGATTCAGAGGGGGGGTGAATGAATCTCCCCTAAAAATTACCCAATTAAAACTGTACTTATAAATCTTGTGGAATTAAAAACAGATATGCTCAGTTCAATAGATATTCTAATGAGACTTACACTCAAACACTTGTTCAGATGTTCTTATGTGATTCTCATAGAATGCTGGGCTAGCACACGTAATGACCTCACTGAAATACTCAGTAGAGATCAAAACGTAGACAACTAAAAACACACAGTGAATTTCAACGTAATCTAAACTAACCAGATGTAATGATCCTAAGCATACACCTAAGGAATTAAGAGACAACCAAACAAACCACTGCACATATGACTTTTAGGTGGTTCGGTCCTCCAGACCTACATCTACCCCACACTCAACCCGAGTGTGGATTCCTGCTGACTCACAGCTTGAAACTGCTGGGCATCACAACTTTCCTACATCTGCTGATACACAGCTTCTGCAAAGGTATGTAAAATGGAAAACAAAGATGATAAAATTCAGCAACAGAAAGTTGACATTAAAACCAAAACAAACAAGCTCACGCAGGAGCACTGTGTCTTGGATTTGATCCAAAGAACACAGAACATGAAAAGTCTTAGATTTGGACATCTAAATGCTTCTTACTCACGAGCTCTTTGAACCAGTACTTCTCATTCTATCTCCCTCTCTCTCACTTTCCCTTTCTCTTTTTCGCTAGCTCTCTGCCGCTCTCTCAATCTCCCTTTTCTACTCTTCTCTACTGCTTCTCGCTCTTTCTCTTTTCCTTCTCTGCAACCTTATCTCTCAGATCTCACTCTCTCTCAATCTCTCTTGATTTCTCATTTCTCTTTCTACTCTCTATACTTCTACTTGTTCTTCTATATATTTAAGTTGAGGGATCTGCCTTCTTTTATAAGCAACCAGCGATGGGCACGTGGAAATCACGTTTCCCGCCCAAGGCCTTTCGCTCAGATCTGATCCTTTAGTGTCCACGTGTCCATAACTCTTAAAGTATACTTTCCACGTGTTAGCATCACTGAGAGTTTGATTTCCACGTGGCAGAATCCTTTACTATGCGCCTTCCCTCGGATCACGTGTCAGTCACTAATCATAGTGCACGTGACTATATCAAGATGCTGGGCTTTACTGCTTCCTGGGCTTGAATTGTTCGATCCTCATTCAATTCATAAGTCCCTGTTATCAGATAGAGGGTATTTAGTAAAACACTTGATAATCAAGAAAAACTGTAATAATGACAATATGATTCATCGTTTATGAGAGTGATTATATTATAATATAAATGAAACCATGAAGACAAAGAGTTACAGGACATATATGTTTAATATGTCAAGCTCATGTGCTCTCAATGACCTGAATGCATAAGCCATATGTATGCTAGCATAGACTTTTCCTGCGTGAACCACTGGGCTAGCACAGACTTGACATACGTGAAACACTGGGCTTAGCACAGACTTAATGGTGTCATAGAAAATGTGCTCAAACCTATCCTAGCATATGTGCTCGGACCTCAAATTGCATGTCTACAGTCATTACGCACAATGTGCACTGACTTGTGTGTGCACGATGTAGGATGTGCATCGACCTGATGCTATCCTAGAAAATATGCTCTGACTTGTCCTAGCAAATGTGCTCATACCTATAGCAAGACAAAGGTAAGTGTGCATCGACGTTATTTGAAGACATGCAAAAGTGCTCGGACTTTGCAATGAGCCTGAAGTGAATGTGCATCGACGCTAACAAGCCTATCACCAAATGTGCACCGACGCTGACAAGGCTATTACCAAATGTGGACCGATGCTATTTGAAGACAGGCAAACTGGCACCGACTTGGTCTCGTAGCAAAATATATGCACCGACCTTCAGTCCTACACATGCATGATATGCACAGACCTTGCTTGGCTCAAAACATAACTTGCACCGACCTCTATGTGTACATGCATAGATTTAGTGAGCATATATGCACAGACCTATATGCATAAAGTAGAAGATGCACCGACCTTCCTATGAACATGTGATGGATATGCACTGACCTGCTACAGTGAAATGTGTAGATCTTATATCAGTCTAATGCAAATGTGCATCGACCTCAAACATGCACTGACTTGATATGAACATGCACAGACCTGAACATAATGTTCACTGACTTTGCTACAGTGAAGTGCATGGACCCTGGGTATAAATTTGCTTGGACCTGTTCAAGCATGTGCACAGACTCTAGATGGCGTATGCACATACCTTCACTGCGTGTGCACAGAATTCAGTGTGCAAAGTGCCAAATGTGCATCGACTGCTATAGTGACTTGCACAGACCTTGTTGCGCATGTTGTGAAAACATGCCCGGACCTTATGCTAAACATGCACAGACTTTACAGCATGCATAGGGTAAATGTTCACCAACCTCAATGCTGCTAAGGTAGAACCTACACCGACTTCTGCGTCAATGGAAAAACATGCTTCGACCTTACAAATGAACAAACCACAATGTGCACCGACCTATATGATGACTGATGACACTATGCACGGCCTAGTGCGTTGACTCTATGAGTCGACTCTTGCTTGTGGGTAAGTAAGAGGTGCAGACTAGCTTAGACTAACGCAGACTTGCAGAGTGAAACAAATGCACTGACTCAGACTTGACAAAACATGAATGCTGACATAGTACTTATGTGAAAAATGATTATTTGACCAAATCATAATCTGATGCAAGAGTTGACTGTGCGTTGACCAACAGTTAACAACATATTAAATTCAAGCACATATGAATTGTATCAACACATCATATGAACCCTTGGCATATTCAGGCACAAATGAACCATGAATCATGATTTACACTACACACATGATTCATAGTATGTCATTTTCAAAACTAGGGTTCCAACATGCTCCCCCTTTTTGATTATGACAATACTATGAGTCATGTGTGCTTATTCACATAACTCAATTACTCCAAGCATTGAGTCAAGTATTTCAATCAAACAAGTTCCATTCAAGCAAGTTCCAATCTGCATCTTCTAAACAGCTTCCCAGACAGAACATATGACTCATACCAATTTCTCCCCCTTTGTCATTATAAAAAAAATCATTTCAAAAACAAACATATACCAATTAATGCATAGGCAATATGATTCCATTCAGACACAGACACATCAACTGTAACATATAACTCCACATATGACACATGACTTCACATATTCTCCCCTAATATGGCAGCAAAAGTAACATGCTTTTCCCCTTATGGAAAATGAATGCAGTGCAAGATCTGTCACACAGAATTAATGACTCACACTCACAAGTATTCTCCCCCTTTGACAACATCAAAAAGGGAAGGAATGAAGTAAGATGCAGATCAGTATGAATTCCATAATTTCTTCCCCTTTTGAAAAGTAATGGAGATAATAACCCTACTCCCCCTGAAGAAGTAAAGTATGTTAGCAATCAGAGAAAGGATCACATGGATATCAACCAGATTATCAGAAACCATTAAAGTCAAACTGTTTCTCCCCCTTTTTACCACCCTTGCAGCAATGAATCAACAGATGATTACCAACCAACAATAACCCCCTTTTAACAACAGCAAAAAGAAGGGAACATGAAGGATGCTGACATGATCTCCCCCTGAACAGATGATTCTTTGTATCTTCAGAGTAGATGGAGTCTAATTAAATGAATGAGTAGTGAACCACAGAGACATTTAGAGTGGACAGTCAATACAGATTGATTTCAATGATTGGACAAAGGTTGGACAGTCAAGACGGATTGATTTAACAGTGAGATCAAATGAGAGCAAAAGAATTAAGCACATTCAGAAAGTCTCAAGAACAGTGAGAGTTAAACACATTCAGCAAGATTTTCAAAGAGTATACCAATTTCATAAATCCAAATATAGGAAAATTTTCATAGTCTCCCATTATAAAGGTTTATGAATGAACTTTATTGGACTGCATGGTTTAAAGATGATGTATACATGGTTTGACAATCAAGTTCTGTACTCATATCTGAAATCAAGATTTAATAAAAATGAACTAAAAATTCATATTAACATCTTGATTAACCTCCCTTCATCTTACTTAATCAATTTCAATGACTTCTTTAAGAATTACACTCATAAGTATTGAGGTTAAACAATCATGAAACCATTTGATTTTATCAAGGGTTATAGCAATTTATCCTTAGCATTCTTTTTCACATGTTTCATTTAATCAAGTGGATAACTTTTGCTATTAAATCTTATGAGCAATCTAGTTCAGTACACACCTTGTAGCTAGAGGATATACGCTGTTTAGACGCCAATATCCCTAAGTACTTAGTGTGACTAACAGTCATGCTTTAAAATTAAATAGAGTTAACTTTTCACCTCATGGCATACCTTTCCTCATTTCTTTAATAAGTGAGATATGTTTCTTAATGTATCAGTCATTGCTCTGCCTATTTTTCAATGATTTTAAGCAGAGTTAACTAAGACACCTCATGACACAGTCCTTTGAACATGTGTTTCTCAGTGACCAAAGTCATTGCTCTTGTAAGATTTACGATATTTGACCCTTGGACATTTTAAGAAAGTTTAGATGTTTAAAGATAATATATATTTCATTTATTTCAGCCAAATAAAGTCATGATTTCAACATTTTCAAATTTCAGAAGATTTGACAAGACTTAATCATGAACCAGTTGGTTAAGGTTTATTAAAGTTGATTCAGATATTTTCAAGACATTTATAACCAACCTAAATGGATACATTAAATTTAAACCTATTTGATCTTTCAGACATTCATGAATCTGTATAATAGAAGATTCTTCATTGAATTGATTTTTTAGATTTATGAGCAATGTATATAGATTGAAGTCTTCCTGAAGTTCAGATAGTTCAGAATAATAATAGGAATAATAAGGGTTCCAAACACAATGACTAGAGATTTAAAGGCATTTCGTGTGGAGAATAGTAAATTGAATTTCAAGTCTGTCAGAAAATTTTAGGAAAGCACTGAGAAGTATTCAGCAGCACCCAATGAAGCTTGATACCAATTGTTCAACAAAGCACTTGATTTAGAAGTTTTTGAAAATCATATGGAATCAGTGATCTGCGTGCAATGCAAGTGTTTAATGTTTGCCAAAGATCAATGTTCAGTGAGTTCAGTGATTTGAAATTAGTGACATACCAGCTTGAGACAGACTTGACATAAATGTCAGCAAAGAAAATTGGATTTCAAGGTGAGCTGGTAAATAGAATCTACACTAGGAACAATGCTTGGCAGAGATTGGATCCAAGGAACTATTCACACAAGAATTAACCTTCCAGATAGGCCTGACCTATCTTTCCAGCTAAATCTTTTTATATACTGTCTAGTTGATACAAGATAGCACAGAATTGTTTCAAATGAGTCTCCCCTTCAGCAAGTTCAGGAGTAGTGTTCTCAAAGAATCGTAGTTGAATTGTAACTAAGCAGATTTATGAATGATGAGAGAGATTAGTAGATAATCAATTTGTTCAGGCTTGCAGTGTTTGGAGAGAGTCATCATTCAGAGTTCAACAAAATGTTCTTTTGCAATTGAGCAATCACTCTATCTTTTTGGTATTTACAATAATGATGATATGCAATGAACTATGTATGCATATGCATTGACACTTTTTTACAGAATGCATTAATCCACCATACATGAATTGCAAAAATTTGTTTGACAGACTCCCCCTGACTTTATGCAATATGTGCAATGAAGGTTAAGCATGGGGTCTTATGACTGGACTATCCTATGTACAAAATTACCCATGGTACTAGGCGGAGGACTTGGTCTAGAGACCACCTCACACATGGTCAGAGCTTCTAGACAGATTGCATCTGTCTTTTAGTAATTTCCATTTGATATATCTTTGGGTCATTCATGTCAATGTGATGCAAGTGCAGTCCTAATAGATTTTCAATGACTTAACTTACTCCTCCTATTTACATGCATTGTATGAGGATTCTAAATGCAGCATGTTCAGAACTACAGTATTCAGATGATTTCATTAATCATCATCTTATCAAAGTTAAGGGACCATTCACCAAGTACTTGACGGAGATACAAATCTTAGGATCCCTCAGGCAAGGAATGGCATTCCAGATTGGCGTAGCCAAACCTTCTGACCACAACTTTTGATATACTTGGTCTAATGGTACATATAACTTGATTAGATGAAGATGTAAAGGAAATCAAAGGTTACAGTATCAGAATTAATAGAAATGGAAATCGGTCCTCAGGCATGACAATGCATTTCAAACAAAAACAATCCTAGATGCATTTCAATTACATCCAATTCAAATTTCAAACTGCAAATGAGTGTGCATATGCATGGATGCATGCAACACAAATCTAAAAAATATCAACTAATCCAAAGATGCGACAATCACTCAGATAATGCAAAATCAACAAAAAAACAAGAACAATGAGAAGGGGTTTAACTGACCTCATGTGCCTTGATTCCTCCTTTTTATTTTCAATCTTCAAGGCACACCTGCAGGGACATAGTCTCATTTTGCACATTGGGGTACCCAGGAATTCTTGGGTCCTCCATGATAAGTAACACCTCTTCTAGGTGTATTCCAAGAATTCAGGACATTCAAATTATCAAATTTGAGCAATTTGCAATCAAACATGAAATGTCCAATTCGACCACAATAATAACAAGAAATAATAAAATTTTTGTTCTTATTATGCACATTAGCATGAGCATGAATTCTATGTGCATTATCGTAACCAGCCAACTATAGATACGCCAAAATTGACATTACTTTGAGTGTCTCTCATATTACCTTATAACACCCCAATTTGACTTTCAAATTAACTCATTTGAGTGATTTTCTAAATTTTACTTAGATGTTTCACTTTTTTATATTTTTTTAGTTTTTTCGATTTTTCTAAAAGTTTCTAGGATTTTTCTCTATTTTTTTGAGCTTTAAAGAATTAGCGACGGATACCTTGGACGCGGTTTAATAGGCGACTGAGAAAGTGGACGCTATTTCCTTTTCTTGATAATTATCAAAATTCTTGAAATTTCATAATATGCGTCAGTACGCATGGACGCTATTTGTTTATGATTTCAGAAAATCAAGAATAAGCGTCTTCCCATCGAGACGATATTTGTGTGAAGATTTTTGGTAATATTTAACTTTCCTAAAATAAATCACGAATAAGCGTCTACTTTTCTCGCCGCCTTTTCTTAATAACGTCTATTTCTACAGACGCGAATTTCCTTGCCATTTTTTGGGATATTCTTAATCCATCCAAATTTGGGAAATTTGAATTTACGTCCGGTATACCAGACGTGATTTATTCTTTAATTTTGGAAATTCCTAATCCTTCTAAAAATAGCTTCAAATCAACATCCGCATGGGTGGACGCTAATTCAATTAGCGTCCGGGTTGTCAGACGCCATTTCTCTGAGATTTCCAAACTCGTCTACAGCCCTTTCTTTCCCCGTTTTACAGGCCGATTTTATGGGGCAAGTGCCCCAGATGGCTTTCCGAGCTGGAGGATTCTTTCCTTATTTTTTTTATTCCCTTCCCTGAATAATCTTTCCATTGGATTTCCTTATAAATAGCTTGCGGCTGCTATTGTTCTGGGAGGCCGAAAATTCAACACAGAAGGGAAGTGCTGCCGGATTCTTGGCTTGAGGAGGAGTCTTCCCTATGGCTAAGACTTCATCCCATGGAGACTCCCTCCTGCATGCGCATCTAAAGCCAACTCACGACATCCATAGAGAAATACCCCATGCTCCTTATTCTATCCCTTTTTCTCTTTTTTTATTCTTAGCTGCATTCTTCCGCATGCATCATGTACCTTTTTTATTGATCCCATCTCAACCACGTTGAGTTAGCCTCCATCAGTGCAACACTTGCACGTTTCCTTCATCATTCATTCATTTTATCTCCACCCTTTTGCATAAGGGGTTAAAGGGGCCACGCCCCGACATGTGTGTTCATGTCCGCATTCTCACGTTATATCTTATGCATCTGGATTTGATACTATACTTGGTCTTCTAATTCCATATCATTTGTTGGTTTTCATCTTTATTGTAAGGGTAATCAAGCACAAGAAGACTCTCTCCATCAGCCGACCGATTTGATGAGAAGGAAGTCACCACATCTCCCGCGTTCATTAGAGGTAACCCTTATGGCGATCACCTTTCCCCTTTAGCATCCACGCATGCTCCCACTTCTTCGTTTTCCCATTCTTATGCTATAGTTTTTATTTATTATCTTTAGTGGATTTTTAATTAGATCTACACCAACCAGCATTCAGAAGCTCGGTGGCCAAGTTTTCCACATTCAAAGCATGCAAAGGTTTTTCTTTTAAAACCAAAATCATTTTTAGGAAAGTTTATATGTTTAGAATTAATTCTTTTCCCTTGAGCATGCCAATAGTTTGCAGTAATGTGACCTAATCTACCACAATAAAAATAATGAATTCTCTTCTTAAAAGCATGATTCCTCTCATAAGAATTCCTAGCATGCGCTGCATTTGCATTTAGATCATCTTGTTCCTTTAGTTTACAATCATGCATAAGATCACCAATTCCTTGAGCAGAAAATGATTTCTTAACCTGAGAATTCCTAGCATGAATTCTACAAACATTCAAATCATCCTTCTTCATTACAAAACAATCAACCATCTCATGGCCAAACTTTCCACAGTAAAAGCATTCGACATTCTTGCCAATAGTTTTGTTGGCCTGAACTTTCTTAGCATGCTGATTGTCATCATTCTTTTTTAATATTTTCCTTTTCTGTTTCGTTTTCTGATTCTCTTTAGTAGCAGCTTGTTTTGAGGAGGAGACATATGTATTAGTTAAATCAGAGCTACACACAAAAGTGGTGTAAAGTTTATTCCTCGTAACCTGCTTGAGTTGAGAATTACAGTCTTTCTTCTTATGATCCTCATCTTTAGTAACCTCTTTCTTTTTTTCTTGATTTTTATCATATTTGGATGATGAGTTTTTCATATCATGAATTTTATTTTCTAGGGAAATAATGTGTAATTCATAACTGGCAATCTCTTGTTCACTGCAATTAACACATTCACTTAGCACTTTATTTACAGTTTTATATTTCTCAATTTCTTGTTTCAAATTACTCAGTTTTTCAGAATCTTCAGAACAAACAGTTTTTCCTTTTTCTGAGACTAGAATTCTTTCAGACATAGCAAAGTTCAGATACTTTAGTTTTTCATTTTCTTTTATCAATTGCTCATTCTGAACTAGTTCATTAATTAGGACATGATCACCTCCTAATGATTTCAGCTTATTTTCTAGTTCAGAATTCTTAACAACAAGTTCAGTATTATTAGATTTCAATTAACTCATTTTCAAATTAACATGATCAAGCTCTTTTATCAATTTCTCATTATCCACAGAATTCAAATTCTGATGATTATCCGATGAGTTCAATTTATCCTCCAATTTAGAAATCTTTGAATATAATTCATCATTCTCATTTTTCATCATAATCATATGTTCCTTTTGCTTGTGAACATCTGCCAAACATGTATCATATGAATGTCTCAGTTTTTGACAGATTTCACAAGACAAGTCAGATTTATCTTGGTCAATCTTCTTCCTTAATTTTTTATTCTCAGATTTGATTTTCCTATACTTATCAAGCAAATCATCATACATCCCAACTAATTCATCATAAGAAAAATCTTCTGATTCAGTGCTTACCTGGGATGCTATTTCTTCAGTCCGATCCATGTGATCAATCATCATGCAAACTCCATCTTGTTCCTTGTAGATGTTGTTTATTTTGTCCATTATCTCCTTTCCAGACCTGTATCCTTCAACACATGAAAACTTTTCAATGTTAACTGAATATCTCAGAATATTAAAGATAGTAGCATTCTCACTATCTTTTATCCTATCCTCTCTAGACCATATGGTCTTATTCTGAGGTACTTTATGTAGGCCTTTTGATACAAGACTCCATAGATTTGGATCAATGGAGTTCAAGTGAACACATAGGCCTCCTAACCATTTATAGAAGTTAGAACCATCAAAAATAACAAAAAATGCCATTGAAAAACAACTGAATAAGTTTAGATCTAAAAACCTGAAAATAAGATGACAACTGAACTGAACTTAGAATAGCAAAGCACTGAAACGGACTAATCAGTACCTTCTGCAAATCGTTGGATCTGGAAGTCAAAGACCGGTTCTAGTACAGTTCGAGCACAGACCATACAATAAACTCAGCAAAATCAAAGATGCACCCAAAACCAATATAGAATCAAAAATAGCAGGATCCTCTGCAAATCGTTGGATCTGAACATTCAGAGACCCGCACTGATACCAATTGTTAAGTCTATTAGATGGTGCAAATCGGATTCAGAGGGGGGGTGAATGAATCTCCCCTAAAAATTACCCAATTAAAACTGTACTTATAAATCTTGCGGAATTAAAAACATATATGCTCAGTAAAATAGATATTCTAATGACACTTACACTCGAACACTTTTTCAGATGTTCTTATGTGATTCTCATAGAATGCTGGGCTAGCATACGTAATGACCTCACTGAAATACTCAACAGAGATCAAAACGTAGACAACTAAAAACACACAGTGAATTTCAACGTAATCTAAACTAACCAGATGTAACGATCCTAAGCATACACCTAAGGAATTAAGGGACAACCAAACAAACCAATGCACAGATGACTTTTAGGTGGTTCGGTCCTCCAGACCTACATCCACCCCACACTCAACCCGAGTGTGGATTCCTGCTGACTCACAGCTTGAAAGTGCTGGGCATCACAGCTTGCCTACATCCGCTGATACACATCTTCTGCAAAGGTATGTAAAATGGAAAACAAATATGATAAAATTCAACAATAGAAAGCTGACATTAAAACCAAAACAAACAAGCTCACGCAGGAGCACTGTGTCTTGGATTTGATCCAAAGAACATAGAATAGGAAAATCATCAGATCTGGACTTCTGAATGCTTCTTGCTCACGCGCTCTTTGAACCAGTACTTCTCATTCTATCTCCCTCTCTCTCTCTTTCTCTTTCTCTTTTTCGCTAGCTCTCTACCGCTCTCTCAATCTCCATTTTCTACTCTTCTCTACTGCTTCTCGCTCTTTCTCTTTTCCTTCTCTGCAACCTTATCTCTCAGATCTCACTCTCTCTCAATCTCTCTTGATTTCTCATTTCTTATTCTACTCTCTATACTTCTGATTGTTCTTCTATATATTTAAGTTGAGTGATTTGCCTTCTTTTATAAGCAACCAGTGATGGGCGCGTGGAAATCATGCTTCCCGCCCAAGGCCTTTCGCTCAGATCTGATCCTTTAGTGTCCACGTGTCCATAACTCTTAAAGTATACTTTCCACGTGTTAGCATCACTGAGCTTTTGCTTTCCATGTGGCAGAATCCTCTGCTATGCTCCTTCCCTCGGATCACGTGTCAGTCACTAATCATAGTGCACGTGACTGTATCAAGATGTTGGGCTTTACTGCTTCTTGGACTTGAATTGTTCGATCCTGGTTCAATTCATAAGTCCATGTTATCAGATAGAGGGTATTTAATAAATCACTTGATAATCAAGAAAAACTGTAATAATGACAATATGATTCATGGTTTAAGAGAGTGATTATATTATAATATAAATGAAACCATGAAGATAAAAAGTTACAGGACATATATGTTTAATATGTCAAGCTCATGTGCTCTCAATGACCTGAATGCATAAGCCATATGTATGCTAGCATAGACTTTTCATGCGTGAACCACTGGGCTAGCACAGACTTGACATACGTGAAACCCTGGGCTTAGCACAGACTTAATGGTGTCATAGCAAATGTGCTCAGACTTGTCCTAGCAGATGTGCTCGGACCTCAAATCGCATGTCTACATTCATTACACACAATGTGCACTGACTTCTGTGTGCAGGATGCAGGATGTGCATCGACCTGATGCTATCCTAGAAAATATGCTCTGACTTGTCCTAGCAAATGTGCTCAGACCTATAGCAAGCCTAAGGTAAGTGTGCATCGACGTTCTTTGAAGACATGCAAAAGTGCTCGGACTTTGCAATGAGCCTGAAGTGAATGTGCATCGACGCTAACAAGCCTATCACCAAATGTGCACCGACGCTAACAAGGCTATTACCAAATGTGCACCGACGCTATTTGAAGACAGGCAAACTTGCACCGACTTGGTCTCGCAGCAAAATATATGCACCGACCTTCGGTCCTACAAAGGCATGATATGCACAGACCTTGCTTGGCTCAGAACATAACTTGCACCGACCCTTATGTGAACATGCACAGATTTAGTGAGCATATATGCAGACACCTATATGCATACAGTAGAAGATGCACCGACCTTCCTATGAACATGTGATGGATATGCACTGACCTACTACAGTGAAATGTGCAGAACTTAGATCAATCTAATGCAAATGTGCATCGACCTCAAACATGCACTGACTTGATATGAACATGCACAGACCTGAACATAATATGCACTGACTTTGCTACAGTGAAGTGCACGGACCCTAGGTATAAATTTGCTTGGACATGTTCAAGCATGTGCACATACTCTAGATGGCATATGCACATACCTTCACTGTGTGTGCACAGACCTCATTGTGCAAAGTGCCAAATGTGCATCGACTGCTACAGTGACTTGCACAGACCTTGTTGCGCATGTTGTGAAAACATGCTCGGACCTTATGCTAAACATGCACAGACTTTACAGCATGCATAGGGTAAATGTGCACCGACCTCAATGCTGCTAAGGTAGAACCTGCACCGACATTTACGTCAATGGAAAAACATTCTTTGACCTTAACAATGAATAAACCACAATGTGCACCGACCTATATGATGACTGATGAGACTATGCATGGCCTAGGGTGTCGACTCTATGAGTCGACTCTTGCTTGTGGTTAAGCAAGAGGTGCAGACTATCTCAGACTAATGCAGACTTGCAGAGTGAAACAAATGAAATGACTCAGACTTGACAAAGTATGAATTATGACATAGTACTTATGTGAAAAATGATTATTTGACCAAATCATAATCTGATGTAAGAGTTCACTGTGCGTTGACCAATAGTTAACAACATATTAAATTCAAGCACATATGAACTGTATCAACACATCATATGAACCCTTGGCATATTCAGGCACAAATGAACCATGAATCATGATTTACACTGCACACATGATTCATAGTATGTCATTATCAAAACTAGGGTTGCAACACTTACTACGGTGTCTCCTATTCCCGTGTTAGTCACGAGTGAGAGACACCTAAGACGCAGTGTAAGCTGTCAGTGGACGCATCTGGTCATGCTTCTAGTGGCTTCTTTCACACTCCTGTCAGATGGATTATAAGAACTTGACTCAAATGGATATTAGACTACTTTTATATTCGTGTAAAGATCCTCGAATATATTAGAATATTTTTACATATTCATTTAACGGTCTTCGAATATATTGAATATCGAAATATTCTTATTTATATGTTCGTTCCCATGTTATAGAACATATAATAGAATGTAATCAATTAAATGGCTAGTTTAATTTAAGTGCAAATTCGTGATATTCATGTTTAGCTTTCATTACTTCTCCATGTGACTTATTTAATTCTCATGAGGAATGTGTAATTCTCGTACGTAATTATATGTCTTTATGGTGTCGAGATTTGCAATAAACGGTTAATCTTTATTCAATGAGTGATATCATGATTTCTTGTCTTTCTAGTAATTCTTAATTATGTTAATATGTGATATCTCTTGTAATGTTTGCTACGAGGTAGGGATCTGCGTGACCCCTACTGAGCCAATGAAATGAGGCTCACCCTTTGTGGTTACAGGTAAAGCGTGGTAGGCTTGACTTTCAAGTGTGGTTTGAAGACTATCGATAGGTCAACCAGCACGTGTCAGCTGGGGTGTGCCCCTAGGCTCTGTACTCTTCTTTTGAGTTGTACTTTGGGATCTTGTACAGTGACTGGACTACTGTCTTGTTTAAAGCATGTAAACGATGTAAATTATATAGAATTTTTTTTTAAAATTTCAGCACTTGTTTTAGATTGCTGTGCATCCCACGACAAACCTTTTATCCCTTTAAGGAGCTTTTCTGTTCTTGGGAGGCCTCGTAGGATCCAAGTGGTATCAGGTTTACCCGGTATCCGGACCCTGGGTCGTCACAGATGGTATCAGAGCATTGTTGTGGTGGTGTATAGGAATGTAAAGTAAATGCAGTGATTGCTAGTCCAGAAGTCCCGTACACTCATATGCTGGTTTAGGTTATTCTATGTTCTCCTCTTAATCGTTTCCTTTTATGTGTTTAAGATTTCCATGGCGCGACGAGAAGAAGTTCAGCTTCTGGTAGAATAGGCATCGAGGGCTCCAGTAGTGTATGACGGACTACTACCTTTGCCCACTACTGTAGTCCCTGAAGCACCAAGACCGACTGATCTGTTCTTATCATCTCAGTTTCTAGCTTTGCGACAGGAAGGATTTCCAGTTGCTACTTATGCGGCCATATTCAGAGAGTTGAGCAGGTTCACACCACCTATCATGATTTATCAAGTAATATTGACCCAACAGTTAATCGCAGGGTTGAGGTCAGAGATTTGTCGTACTCTTATGATGGCTGGTGTGAGTGATTTGGAAACAGCTATCTGGACTGCGGCTATCTTAGAGATGGACTTTCTGAGGGTTCAGGAACAGATTCGAGTGGCACAAGTTCATCAGGGTGACCCACAGCGACTTCATGTGCAGCAAGTGATGTTACCTAGACCTTCTACACCTGTTCCGAGTCAACCTCAGGAGGGAAAACAGAAGTGGCAGATGTTCAGAAGATCTAAGAAGCGGCTTGACCAGCAAGTTTCAACTGGCGGTGTACTACAATCTGCACCTTCTCAGCGGCAGGGGTTGGTTATGAGTCAGCCAAGGACATGTCCGAGGTGTGGTGAATACCATTTGGGTAGACCGTGTTCAATGCCAGTGGTCTGATTCCGGTGTGACCAGGTAGGACACGCGGTCCGTGATTGTCCTTTGAGACTTAAGCAGCCCGTGCAGTATCCTTATCCTAGACAAGTTCATCTGGAAGTTGTTGCAGCTAGGATTTGTTTTGCGTGCACTCAAGAGGGCCATGAGGAGAGTCAATGCTCGTTTCGTAGTTGCTATATATGTGGTCTAGCGGGACACTATCTCCGTGATTGTCCCCAACCATCTCGTTAGCGTGGCTTAGTGATAGTGGAAGTGTCACATGCCTTTGTTAGGCAGGCATGTGAGGTTCGTCTTGGAAGGTTTGGTTATGATTTTTGTATGGCTTTGTTTAAATTTTTGAAATTGATGTTTTGCTCCATAGTTTTTATGTATTGCGTGTATGTTGAGGTTTTACTTTAGCCTTAGATAATGGTTCCTAAGTTCTGAGATGTTGCAGGTGCAACCGAGTGAGACTTTTGGTGCAAGGTTATCCTAAGGAGCTGTCTTAGTTTTTTGAGAAGGTAATTGATCTTCTCGTAGTTAGATAGGAATTGACGCTTTGTTTACGCTTCTATGTGAATTTGGTGTTCAGTATTGTTATTTATTATATTTAGTACTCCATTGTTAGCGTAAGGATAGGTTTTACGTGGAGTAGCGATTAGTAGACTTTTATGGCTGTATTATTTTGTTTATGTCTCCGTTCGAGTGAATCAAAGACTATTTTCGGAGGCATTGTGTTTTGTGTTTGGGTGCGTTCTTCCCGTACCTTGTGATTAGTAGTCCTAAATTTCGAGGATGAAATTTCTGTAAGGAGGGAGGGACTGTAAGACCCGTAGAATTCGGATTTCTTATTAGATCTCAAAAACATATTAAAATTCATGAGTTTAGAAGCTTTCAATGGGCTTAATGGGCCTAGTTTCATGGATTTATGCATTTGTATAAGTATTTAGTAATAAAATAAGGCATATATGTAATTTTGCTTATATTAAGCCCTTATTGCAATTTGAAGTTTTTTCACAAAAAAAAAATTATATATCAAATATGTTTTTCAGAACCCACGTTGGGCTCTCTCTCCTCTCACCCTCTCTTTCTCTCCCATGGTCGCACGCCCCTCTCCCCTTGCTTCTCGGTGGTGTGATCACTCCGGGACGGTGCAGGAAGCGTGGGAGGTGTCCTTGGCGAGCCCAGGACGCAGGTAGATCAATGTTGTCATCGTGGAGACGACGGTGGAGCGTGGAGGTGGAAAACCGCGAGAGAAGGACACGACCTCCTCGGCTTGAACGGTGAGGATTCGGCGTTCTTGGCTTAATCCAAGTAGGGTGATGGATTCCTCACCTCGTTAGGATTGTTTCCCCACCCGCTGGCGTGTGAATGGCCAGCCGTATAGCATGAACATTATCGTTATGTCTTCAGAGCATGAACTTTGTCATTTATGTTTTCGATCCACCATGGCCATTGTAATTATGTTTTCTGGGCATATAAATGTTGTAGGATGGATGTAGGTTGATGAATGGTAGGTTTAGACATGTTTTCCCATAGATTTGGATCGATTGGACGGGAACTCCATCGAGTTTCTGGTGATTTGGGCTCTCTGGACAACTAGCGGTCATTCCAGAGATCGCTTCTGAAACGGCGTATGGCGGTGGACCTTCGCGGTCTTATGCTAAACCGTTTCACAAGTGTAGCGGCCCATCGATAGACCGTCTCATGACCTTAGCGGCTGACGTTTCGACAGCGTACGATTGTTGACTCTGTAAGGCGGTTGAGCCTCGCGACTCACTTCTAGACAATTTATACCCTCTAGCGGCTTATCGTATAACCGCTTGTGGACCCTTCACGGCCCAAATATCGACAGTGTGAATACTTTTAAATATGTAGGGTGGTTTGAGCCTAGCGGCTCATTAGTAGACCGCTTAGCATCATTTGGCGGCCAGTCGTTCGACCGTTTACGACTGTAGCGGCCCTATATTAGACCACTTCTTTCCTGCAGATTTCAAATTCAATCTTGTTTATTTAATTATGCATTTTAATACTGCATGTTCACCAAGTTTAAATATTTTTACAAACTGTGGCACATTAATAGAGTTATATCCTCTATATCTTCCCATGCTATGATGATAATATGAACACATTAAATGATGTATTGATCCCATGATCATCCTTTCCAGCATATAGTTTTATCATATTTTCATCATATTCTTTTGATTATGTGCTTAATGTTGTATGTTTAGCATGCTTAGACACTGTTATAAATTGTGATATGTTTCAATATCGTATTGAAATTTACTTTGAATTGTAACATGTTTTTATATTCCATTAAAGTTGACTTCTTATCTCTATTTGACTGATCCATTAGACGTAGCCTAGCGACGTCGAGTCGACCCACCTGGGAGGCGTGACTAGGTAGTCCCGATATACGGTTTTTAAGCTAGTTACCGTGGGCCCCCGTGCTTATCAGTAGTGTCCAACTGGGGGGGAACTAGTTAGAGGCCTGGCACAAGGCAATGAGCTGGTGTGTCCACACGTGGTCAGGGGCTTGGACTAGCACCGACGGCTGCAACCCTGACTAGTCACTTGTTACTGTTGTCCTTTGCACTTACTACGGTGTCTCCTGTTCCCGTGTTAGTCACTAGTTCGAGACACCTGAGATGAAGTGTAAGTCGTCAGTGGACGCATCTGGTCTTGCTTCTAGTGGCTTCTTTCACTCTCCTGTTAGATAGATTATAGGAACTTGACTCAAATGGATATGAGACTACTTTAATATTTGTGTAAAGGTCCTCGAATATATTAGAATATTTTTACATATTCGTTTAACGATCTTCGAATATATTGAATATCGAAATATTCTTATTTATATGTCCGTTCCCATGTTATAGAACATATAGTAGAATGTAATCAATTAAATGGCTAGTTTGATTTAAGTGCCAATTCTTGATATTCATGTTTAGCTTTCATTACTTTTCCATGTGACTTATTAAATTCTCATGAAGAATGTGTAATTCTCGTACGTAATTATATATCTTTATGGTTTCCAGATTTGCAATAAACTGTTAATCTCAAATCAATGAGTGATATCCTAATTTCTTATCTTTCTAGTAATTCTTAATTATGTTAATCTGTGATATCTCTTGTAATGTTTGCTATGAGGTAGGGATCTGCGTGACCCCTACCGAGCCAATGAAATGAGGCTCACCCTTTGTGGTTACAGGTGAAGCGCGGTAGGCTTGACTTTCAAGTGTGGTTTGAAGACTGTCGATAGGTCAACCAACACGTGTCAGTTAGGGTATGCCCCTAGGCTCTGTACTCATCTTTTGAGTTGTACTTTGGGATCTTGTACAGTGACTGGACTACTGTCTTGTTTAAAGCATGTAAACGATGTAAATTATATAGAAAAAAAAGAAAATTTAAATTTCAGCACTTGTTTTAGATTGATGTGCATCCCACGACAAACCTTTTATCCCTTTAAGGAGCTTTTCCGCTCTTGGGGGGCCTCGTAGGATCCAAGTGGTATCGGGTTTACCCGGTATCCGGACCCTGGGTCGTCACATCATGAATGTACGAAAGCATATGTAATTGCATATAAAAATGAATCTTTATGAATGTTCGGCCATATCTTTGAATGCATTGCTTTCTTTTAATTAATTCTAGCACGGTATTTCTTTGTTCGTTAAGTCAACTTCTTCATTTCAGATCTGCCCTGGATCAGTTTATTCACAGCGTTGATGCAGCGATATGTTCATAGCTTGTTTTGATTGTATGTTCAGCATGCATGTGCACTGTCTTCAGCAGTTTTATTAATTCAGCATGTTTTGTTTCTTTGTGTGTTAAATCATTAATCTTAGCATTTTTAGCCATTGGTTCAGCTCATGTTTGAGCATTAGTTTAGATTTTTGTTAAGTCCACAGTTCTAAGAAAATTTGGGCAGCACCTCTCCCGAACTCGGGTTTTGGGGGTGAAAAATAGGAAACGCATCCACAGAAATTATGAGATGGCTCCAAAATATAAGGATGCGCACAGAAGCGGCAACATCCGAGGACGCGCACGGAAGCGACAACGTCCTTAAAACCCAAATTGGGCATGGACACCCCGAGGGCTAGCCTACAAAGGGAGCCACTGGCCTAGGGGTTAGCAGCGTTTCCAACTCTGGAATTTGTATAATTTTTGCTGGCCTCGTGGCCGTTAATATCCCACTCCTGGTGCAACATTCCCCAGAGAACATACTATAAAGAAGTAGATCCCTGGGGGATATGAGAGTGGCCAGAAAATAGAAATCTGATCGATGTGAAACCGCAATGTGTGCCTTCCCCTTTGGCAGGTCTGTTATTGAAATTGGTAGCAAACCAGAGGGAACATCATATAACCCTAATAAAGAGACCACGGGTCGTCCTATGAGACCAGCAAGCCTATATCCTAGATGGGGCCAAATGCTATAGCAGACAGCGCTCATTAAGAGATAAAAATGGGAAAAAATGTGGGAATAAACCCTAGCAAACATTACCCCGGCGACAGAGTGTTTGTGTGTGAGTGGCTTGGAAGCCAAGGTGATCTTGTGCAGCAGACAACAAACTCTCAACGAGCTGAGATTTAGGTGGAGGGAAATAACGGAAGGACTGTAGATTTCAACATGCTTTAGGATTGAACTAGAGTCCCCATAACCCATGAACTTGGGTGAGGAGGCACATGGTCATTTCCACGCACACCTGGTATGCTGAGCAGCAAGAAGAGAACATATATGTATATCTATATACATCGAATATGCAGACATCGTGCACACTGGATACACAAGAGAACTGAAAATCAAGGCAGGCGATATAGACCTATCCAGGGCATTGGGAAAGGGGTTTATGAACATGGTATTGCCCAAGGGGCGTCAACCCATGAGGGGCTAGAATGGCATGTTGAAGCCAATCTAGCGTGTTGGAGATCAGAACAAGGACCCATAAGAGGAACCTTATAATGCCCAAGAATTTTTTAGGAATTTTCTGGGATTAAATCTAATTACTAAGTAATTAAAAAGGCTTAATGGGCTATTAAGACAGAATTAAGGATTTATTTAAATCCATTTAAAGGTCCTATATTCATCAAAGGGTTAAGCCCTACTTAAATAGGCCTAAAGACCCAATTCCAAGACCTTTAGACCCAAGCCCATTAATAGAAAAGTAAATTGGGTAATTTACGGATTTAAAATAGGATATATACACCAATTGGGAGGTAAATAAGAGATAATAAGAAAATCGGAATATTTTGGATTTAACACTAAATGGCGGTCTATCGCGAGACCGCCATTTCTTTTTAGCGGTCCATACATGACCGCTAATTCATTCTGATTCTGTAAGTGCAAGAAGCGTGGAAAGCTTGGATCTTTGGCATCCAAATCCCCATGGATCGAAGTGTGTAGACATGTAAATATGTCTAGAACTCTTGGGGATCAATCCTACCCCTAATTAAGACACCCTGATAAGTCAAATGAATCCGAGATGGTATGCTCTAATACCAACTAATAGAATAGATGGATGCTTTGATTCCAATACACATGACTCTATTGATGATCTAGAGGGGGGGGGTGAATAGATCGATCACCCAATAAAATTGACTACAGCAGGAACAGTTGCGGAATAAAATCAAGCTGATGTAGGACGAAGAAGAACACTTAAACGAAATCAAACTATAGCTAGTCTAGATGATCAGCACAAAGACAGTCTCAAGCATTCATCTACTGGGCTGTGAAACGAGATAGAGATGAGCACAAACCATAGGGCAATCACACAGTAGACAATTAATTTTTAAGGTGGTTCGACCTCAAACCTGAGGTCTACGTCCACCCCACACTCCAACCAGAGTGTGGTTTCCCACTGATGCACAGCTTAACCTGCTGATCCACATCTTCGGGGTAAAAACCCTACAGACCGCTAGGCCTTACAGCTTACGCCGACCAGAGGAGTCCTCCTCTGCAACTGTCGGGGAATTATAGCTTTTCCTGACTAGAGGAAACCATCCCTCTGCACGCTGAGGAATTACAGCTTCACCTATGCTGACAGATAGCTTGAACAAGAGTTTCTAAAAATGAAAAGAAACAAATGAAGAAATAGAAAACCAACAATGGGAATGTAGCTCAACAATGAGAAAAATCAATTCCGGTTCTGAACAAGGAAACTGATGAACAAAACTTTCTCAGACTTTCAGATCTCTCACTACTCAAACTTCCTTCTTAGATCTGCTACTCTTTTTCTTCTCTCTGGATCGTGCTGGCTCTATCTCTTTCTGCTCTTTTTCTCTCAATGTCATAATCACGATCAGTCTTCTCTTGAAGAAGACTCTCCTTATTTAGAGGAAGCGGTAGAAGGTAGGGCGTGTGCTCGCCACAATTCCCGCCCAGAGCCTAATCCAGATCTAGAGTACTCAGGCCACGTGGCATCATCTTGGCACCTCCTCCATTCTTAGATCACATGCCTTTCTTAAACTCCTCGAGCAGATATCCTGTTAAGGTCAGACTTAATGTCAGCTTGAAATAATCTGAAAGATAGTAGAAAGATGCACAGAGTTAATTAGAGCTTTGAGCTAAATGTGCACAGACTTCACAGACTTGATATGTGCACATTGCAGACGCTGTACTGATCAGCTTGTGCCATTACCAACCTTGCACAGACATTATGCATGCAAAAGATGAGAGTTGCACAGACTTTGTCACTATGCAATGTAGGATATGCACAGACTTTCATATGCAAGATGTAGAACGTGCACCGACTATGGATGCAATGCACCGATCTCGGATGTGCAAAAGACTAAGACATATACCTACGTTATCTTCCAAATAACATGGTATGCACAGACCAATGTAAAAGATGCATGGACTTTCTATATCTATGAGAGACTAAAAACATGCACCGACTTTCAATGCACGTTGTCCATATGCTCGAGGCAATACTGCACTGACTTGGTCGCGTACAGAAACAAGGCAAGCATTGACTTTGTGTATGCATGCACGGACTTAGTATGTGTGTGAGCAACCTTGCTTAGACTTGATCGCATACAACGAGAGGTGTTGCACCGACTCTACTCAATGCAAAGACTAAGTGTAATGATGCAAACAACATTTATATGATTATCTGACATATAAAGGTCATCAAAATACACACATCATTATGTCAATGTAAAGTTAACAAAGTCAACTATGCAGTCAACGAAGTCAACCAATAGTGTTGCCAATTATCAAAACAACTATTGTCAATCATCCAAACATTTCAGCACAAAGCAGTGCACATACTGCTTATCAAAACAAAGGAGTCCCAACAATCTCCCACTTTTTGATGATGGCAAAACCAAAATTAAATGCATTAAGAATGATGTATTTTGATGAATCATTAATCACAGTCAGATGACATGCATGCAAGTGCATATACTATACTATGCACATACTCCCCCTGAATTTTATGACTCTCTCTCTCTCTTCCCTTCTCTCAAACACCATTACAGACTCTCCCCCTAAGCACATAGACAAACTCTCCTTTATACATACTCCTCCTTTGCCATCAGAATGCAATCTCTCCCCCTATGTCATAGGGAAGGATGGGAAGAAGACAATAAACTCTCCCCCTTTGCCATCATCAAATAAGGAGGAAGAGAGATAGTGGAAGGGTAGACGAGATAGACTAGATAACATTCTATGCATCGATTCAGAATATAAGCAGATCATGAACAACTTTCATTCATAAGAATCAATCAGTATGCATTCCTGAGTAAGTTCAGGTTTAACGGTTATAGAAGGTAGGGTTAAATCACTGAGTTTCTGAAATATGGTTATAGTGTCTGTTTATAGCAATTAACATAGGTCACATGAAGATACTAGACTAGGTCAAGACTATATCTTACTTATTTCAGAAATAATGAATATCAAGTAGAGTGACCTAAATTTGTATTGAGATTAACAAATTGATACTTCATAAGATTTTGCATTTGAAGGGTTACAGCATTTCTTTTTCACTTATAATTCTGAACTTAGTGATCAGACAAGTGTCATTTATGCTGTTGACATTAGGTGTACACATGGGTTAGACGCAAGTATCCCCAGTTACTAGGCATAAACTACTATATCTGCCTCTGATCAAGAACTACCAAGATGATTTACACCTTTGACATTAAGGGTACACGTTTATCAGGTGCCAGTACCCCCAGTTACTTAGTGAAACCAGCCCTATAGTTTTGATCATGTGAACAAAGATAACATGAAACACCACATGGCATAAAGTCCTCCCCACTTTCTTGATGGAGGGTTCAGTTTCTCAGTGCAATTCAGTCATTGCTCTGCCACTTTGTTCAACTCTTTTTCATTGAGGATTTTATTGGTACTCCCCTTATAACTTTTCAGAGATACTTGTTCAAAAACAATACATGTTCTGGTTTTCCCAGCCTAGACTTCACTAAGTCTGAAAAGTTTAGATACTGAAAATACCTTTTCATTGAAATCATTAGATAAAGGTTAAGAGCTATAAATATTTTCTATCACCTTATTTTCTGAAGAGCAGTTCTTTGACTCTACAGTCTATTACAATTAAACCTTTAGTTCATTCAAGAAACACATGTGATTCTTAAAAGAATTTAAGTGCTTGATGCTCAAAGTAATGAACCAGTTACAAGACGGTTATCCAATCGAAGTGATAGAAGTAGACAATGAAGCATAGGAGTAGCTCAAAGGTTTTCAAGAATAGACTGAATGTGAATGATGTCATGAGATAGAAATTTCTGAGAAGGAGGAGTGACTAAGAGAGGTTGAACTAAGATCAGACTCAACATCACTCCCCCTGACATCATGATGCTTTAACTTAAGATGCATCGACTATGGATGCATATGGTATTAAGATGCACCGACTCTGACATATGTAATATGCAGGATGCACCGACCTACATGCAACTTGAACATAAGGTGCACCGACCTTCATGCTATTTAAACACAAGATGCATCGACTACATGCTGAAAACTTACACTATGCATCGACTTGAAACTTGAAACAAGGCAAGTATGGGAAACAAGTGCTAGCTCAATGCATCGACTATGTGCACAACCATGCATCAACTTCAGAGATAATTTGTGCAAGATGTGCATCAACTTATATACTCAGTGCAAGAGAAATTATTCACACATCAAACATCTTTCATTCAAAGTTCAAAGACAGGCAGACACTATTATAACAAGCATTTTAGGAGATAATTCAAGAATGAAATTAGTCATTTTCATGCTGAAATTTACAAAGCCCCAATTCTCTTCTTAGATATTTAAATCTTTCATTTCCAAGGGGTTTAGTAAAAATATCAGTAATTTGTTTTTCAGTTTCAACAAAGACTAACTCAATTTCACTCTTGCTCACTACATCTCTAAGAAAATGGTGTTTAATCTCAATATGCTTAGTCCTAGAGTGGTGAACATGATTCTTAGATAGGCAGCTAGCATTAATATTATCACATAAAATTGGAATACATCCCAAATTTATCTGATAATCTGAAAGCTGGTGCTTAATCCATAGTACCTGAGCTGTGAAATTCCCTATAGTGACATACTCTGCCTCTGCAGTGGACAAGGCAACAGTGTGTTGCTTCTTTGAAGCCCAAGATACTAGGCAGCCACCTAGGAATTGGCAATAGCCACTATTACTTTTCCTATCTATCCGACACCCAGCATAGTCTGCATCAGTGTATGCTAGAAGCCCCAACTCACACTTAGCACCAAAGATCAAGTTCTTGGGTGCCTGACATATACCTAAAGATCCTTTTTACTGCACTAAAATGAGACTCCTTAGGACTAGCCTGAAATCTAGCACATAAACACACTACAAACTTTATATCAGGCCTAGATGCTGTAAGATATAAAAGGGATCCGATCATACCTCGATATAGCTTTTGATCCACTGTTTTACCTTTGGGGTCTTCATCAAGACTTGTTGAGTACCCATTGGAGCTGCAATTTCCTTGAGGTTTTCAAACTTGTACTTCTTCAGAAGGTCCCTTATGTATTTGGACTGGGTGATGAAAGTTCCATCTTTTATTTGAGTCACCTGCAGTCCAAGGAACAATTTTAGCTCACCCATTGAGCTCATCTCAAAATATTGTGTCATTAAATCAGAAAATTTCTTACACAATTTGGCGTTAGTTGATCCAAACACAATGTCATCGACATAAATCTGAACAAGGAGAATGTCTGGATGACTTACCTTGGTGAACAATGTTTGGTCAATCTCACCTCTTGTGAACTTCTTCTCGGTAAGGAATTTGCTGAGCATGTCATACCAAGCTCTAGGAGCTTGCTTCAAGCCATAAAGAGCTTTATTCAACTTATAAACATAATTAGGAAAGTCTAAGCATTCAAAGTCAGGAGGTTATCCACAAAGACATCCTCTTTTATTTCCCCATTGAGGAAAGTAGATTTAACATCCATCTGCTAGAGAGTTATTCCTAATGAGCATGCATAAGCCAAAAGTATTCTAATTGCCTCTATCCTGGCTACAGGGGCAAATGACTCTTTAAAGTCAATTCTGAATTCTTCATTGTACCTCTGAGCAACAAGTCTGGCTTTATTTTTAACTACATTACCTAGCTCATCAGTTTTATTCCTAAAAACCCATTTTGTCCCAATGACAGTCCCATGATCAGGAGGTGGGACCAGATTCCACACCTTGTTCCTCTCAAATTGATTAAGCTCCTCGTGCATGGCATTGATCCAATGCACATCTTTGAGGGTACTATCAATGGATTTGAGTTCTACATGAGAAACCAATGCATATGCATTTAATTCATGATGTGCTCTAAAGTAGCCTCTAGTCCTAGGGGGTTCAATTAAGTTACCAATGATATTATTTACTGGATGATCTCTTAAAAATCTGATATTGATAACTTGGTTACCTTGACCTTCATTTACCTCCCCCTGAATAGCAGGCTCTTCTGCATTGTTTTCTTCAGGATCTTCTTCATTTTCTGATTGGTCTGCAGAGTTTCCTTCCTCTAGAATTTCTCCATCATCTTCTTTTCTGCATAGACCAACATCAGACTTATTTAGGGACTCATCAAAGACAATATGTGGAGATTCCTCAACAGTTCTAGAATTAAGGTTGTACACCCTATATGCTCTAGTATTTTCAGAATATCTAAGGAAAATTCCTGGATCACTTTTAGGTTTAAATTTATCGAGGTCTCTTTTATCATTAACGTGAATAAAACACTTACAACTAAAGACCTTGAAATGAGCAATTGAAGGCTTCTTACCTTTTAAAATCTCATAAGGTGTTTTCTGAGTAAACGACCTTACCATGGCTCGGTTAATTACATGGCATGCAGTGTTGACTGTCTCTGCCCAAAACTTCCTTGGTAGGCCTCCTTCAACTAGAAGTGTACAGGCCATCTCCACAAGTGTCCGGTTTCTCCTCTCCACCACTCCATTTTGCTCTAGTGTCCTTAGTGACGAGAACCGATGAGTAATCCCATTGACCCTGCAAAAATTATCAAATTGTGAGTTTTCAAACTCACCTCCATGATCAGACAAAATATTTTCAATTGAATTTTCAATTTTCTATTTTATTTTTAAGTAGAACTCCTGAAATTCAGAAAATGCATCATTTTTGTGTGAGATGAAAAAGACCCACGTATATCTAGAGAAGTCATCCACTAATACATACCTATATCTCCTACTTGATAAGCTGACAGATCTAGTTGGTCCAAAAAGGTCCATGTGTATCAGCTCATAAGGTTTGGAAGACATGTTTTCAGTTCTAGACTTTAATGACTTCCTAGTCTGCCTGGACTGTGTACATGCATTGCAGACTTTATTTTCCTTCTTAAATGAAATTTTAGGGAGTCCTCTAACTATGCTATGTTTATTCAATTTATGCAAGACAGTGTAGCTAGTATGTCCTAATCTACGATGCCACAAAAATACTAAATCATCTTTATTAGCAGTGAGGCATAGATTAGTGTGAGCAACATCATCTAAATCTACCATGTAGATATTATTTACACTCTTACCAGAAAATTTAACTACATCAGAATCAGGTTCATAAATTCTACAGCATTGGAAATCAAAAACAACTCTATGCCCTTTATCACATAGCTGGCTGATACTGAGCAAGTTGTACGCAAGACCATCAACCAGCATAACCTCCTCAATGCAGCAGGTAGTGCACTTACCTACCTTACCTGACCCGATGATTTTACCCTTAGTATTTCCTTCGAAGGTGAGAAGGCCTCCATTCTTCTCTGTCAGCATGCAAAATTTAGCCTTGTCTCCTGCCATATGCCTGGAGCAGCCACTATCTAGGTACCACATGTTGTGCTTGGCTGCCAGGCATACCTGCAATCACAGTCATGGAGAAAAGTTTGGAACCCAAAAATGTTTGGGCTCCAGAGCAGATGAAGAGCTACTTAAACAAGACAACAAATTTGTAGGAATCCACATTTGTTTAAAAGTTGTTTGTTTGGTGAATTTGTTGACATTCCTTTCGTTGTTGTTCTTGTTTCCAGCATTAGCAATCTGAGCTTTTCTTTTCTTTTTGTGTGTCCTGGCACTATTGTTATTAGTAGCTTGAGTTTGTTTGTGCTAGTGCCTAGGCCAATGAGCATTCAGATAATTCTGACCAGTGTTGGTCCTAGGCTGACTAAGAGGGGTTTGCTTCCTAGAAGCCCATGTCCTACCTTGCCTAACCCAGTTCCTAGCCTAAGGTCTGTAACTCTGAGTTGGATATGACTGATCCAGACCTCCCTTGCACTCTATTCCATCCAGTCCTATAGATTTGTTGTGGCTGTGTATAATGGAAAATCTGAACTTTGGGCTGGTGGATCTGGCTTGGTTGACCTCTAACTGAATTCTGTCTCCCTTGCACCCTAGACCCACTTGACTTCTGCATGGGTGAGGGTTGAATCTTCTTCTGAACAGCTGGCGGAGACTTGGTGACCCTAGCCTTGGGTTTAGGTGTGTGTGAAGGTTGACCCCTAACCTGAGACTTACCCTGAGGAATAGGGCAGTATGTACTATCATGGCTAGACTCACCCATCTTCTGCTTTCCCTTGTCCTAAGCACTGGGCATTTTGGAGTTAACATTTTTAACAGCAGAATTTACATTGAACATTTTAATGAGAGGTCTCTTATCCTTTTCAGCAACAAATGAAATTATTTTCAATGTTAAACTATTTTTAGCAGTGGGGTTATAACCGAGACCCTCTTTTCTGAAATTCACTTTAGACCCCAACAAAGCATTCAAATTCTCAGTGCCTTGGGTCATATTCTCAATGATTTTCTTTTTATCCTCATTTTGATTTTCTAAGTGTTCAATTGATTTCTTCAGTTCATTATTGACACCTAGCACAGTTTCATATTTCTCATTGACAATCTTCATTTCATTTTCAAATTTCTGCAATCTTAATTTTAAGTCATCAATAACATTTTTCAGGGACTCATTTTCTTTTCTAGCATCTATCAAGGCAAGCTTCAATGCATCAACTTCAGCACATGAAGTTTTCAACCTATCATTCTCAGATTGCAACTGAGCAATTTTATCAGTCATTATGGTGTCATTCATGAGAGAATTAATTTTCTTCTTTAAGTGCATGTTCTCTTTTCTAATATTATCTACTTTATCGAGCAAATCACCGTAAGCATCTTCCCAATCTGAGATAGTGTAATGCTCAAAAGGAGATGATGCCCCGTCGGAGTGTTCCTCTTCTTTTTCATCATTTTTCGCCATCAGGCAGATGGACTTTTCTTTGTCTTCACTCTCTGATGTGCAGCTTAAAGTGCCCTCGTCCTCGTCGCTCCATGTGCTCACCATTGTCTTTCCTTTGGGAGCTTTCCTCTTTGACTTCTCCTTGAGCTTTTGGAGCTCCGGACAATCTGCTTTCATGTGTCCGGCCTTCCTGCAATGATAGAAAACATTAGTGTCAATTTTCATGGCAGGGTTAGATTTATACCTCGTTTGTCTCCTGCCACCATACTGTCTCCGGCCGAAATTTCTTCCCTCTTTCCTCAAAAATCTTCTAAACTCTCTGGTCATCATTGCAAGATGATCTCCTTCAATTTCTGACCCAGAGAGGCTCTAATGGCTCCATGATCAACTGTGGCCGGATCTACTTGATCTACTAGAGTTGGCCTTCAGAGCAAACGGCTTTTTCTTCTTCTCCAGCTCCTCGGTCTTGGGAAGATTCATCTCGTAGGTCATTAACGAGCCAATCAACTCGTCCACCTTCATGTTCTGGAGATCACTTGACTCCTCTATAACAGTAGCTTTCGTGTGCCAGACTGGAGTCAGGGACCGAAGAATCTTCCTCATGATTTCATAATCAGAATAGTTTTTCCCCAGACCTCTGAGACCATTTGTGATGAGGGTAAGACGCGCGTACATCTCGGTGATGGTCTCGCTGGGCTTCATCCTAAAGGCTTCATAATCTGAGACCAGCAAGTTCGCCTTGGTCTCCCTCACCTAAGAGTTTCCCTCGTAGATAACCTCCAGCTTATCCCACATCTCTTTCGTTGTGGCACACGAAAAAACTCTTGAAAATTTCATGGGATGTAGAGCGCACTGAATGGCATTGATGGCGTTCCAGTTGAGAGTAGATTTTTTTATCTCTTCTCTCGCCCAATCATCCTCATTAGGATGCAGCTCGAATGGTCCTTTACTGACCACCTTCCAAATCTCATAGTCTTTTGCCGTCAGAAAGACTTGCATACGATTCTTCCAGTATGCATAGTTCGAACCGTCAAAGTATGGGGGCTTCGTGGTGGAATGTCCTTCAGCCGTCATCCCTCTTGCATCCATGGCCATTTCTCTTCAGGACGTTGATCCCTGCAGAAGAGTTAGGCTCTGATACCAACTGATAAGTCAAATGAATCCTCGATGGTATGCTATGATACCAACTGATAGAATAGATGGACACTCTGATTCCAATAGACAAGACTCTATTGATGATCTAAAGGGGGGGTGAATAGATAGATCACCTAATAAAACTGACTATAGCAGGAACAGTTGCGGAATAAAATCAAGCTGCTGTAGGACGAAGAAGAACACTTAAACGTAATCAAACTATAGTGAGTCTAGATGATCAGTACAAAGACGGTCTCAAGCATTCATCTACTGGGCTGTGAAACGAGATAGAGATGAGCACAAACCACAGGGCAATCACAAAGTAGACAATGAATTTTGAAGGTGGTTTGACCTCAAACCCGAGGTCTACGTCCACCCCACACTCCAAACAGAGTGTGGTTTCCCGCTGATGCATAGCTTAACCTGTTGATCCACAGCTTTGGGGTAAAAACCCTACAGACCGCTAGGCCTTACAGCTTATGCCGACCAGAGGAGTCCTCCTACAACCGCTGTGGAATTACAGCTTTACCCGACCAAAGGATACCACACCTCTGCACGCTGAGGAATTATAGCTTCACCTATGCTGACAGATAGCTTGAACAAGAGTTTCTAAAAATGAAAAGAAACAAATGAAGAAATAGAAAACCAACAATGGGAATGTAGCTCAACAATGAGAAAAATCAATTCCGGTTCTGAACAAGGAAACTGATGAACAAAACTTTCTCAGACTTTCAGATCTCTCACTACTCAAACTTCCTTCTTAGATCTGCTACTCTTTTTCTTCTCTCTGGATCGTGCTGGCTCTATCTCTTTCTGCTCTTTTTCTCTCAATGTCATAATCACGATCAGTCTTCTCTTGAAGAAGACTCTCCTTATTTAGAGGAAGCGGTAGAAGGTAGGGCGTGTGCTCGCCACAATTCCCGCCCAGAGCCTGATCCAGATCTAGAGTACTCAGGCCACGTGGCATCATCTTGGCACCTCCTCCATTCTTAGATCACATGCCTTTCTTAAACTTCTCGAGCAGATATCCTGTTAAGGTCAGACTTAATGTCAGCTTGAAATAATCTGAAAGATAGTAGAAAGATGCACAGAGTTAATTAGAGCTTTGAGCTAAATGTGCACAGACTTCACAGACTTGATATGTGCACATTGCAGACGCTGTACTGATCAGCTTGTGCCATTACCAACCTTGCACAGACATTATGCATGCAAAAGATGAGAGTTGCACAGACTTTGTCACTATGCAATGTAGGATATGCACAGACTTTCATATGCAAGATGTAGAACGTGCACCGACTATGGATGCAATGCACCGATCCTGGATGTGCAAAAGACTAAGACATATACCTACGTTACCTTCCAAATAACGTGGTATGCACAGCCCAAAGTAAAAGATGCATGGACTTTCTATATCTATGAGAGACTAAAAACATGCACCGACTTTCAATGCACATTGTCCATATGCTCGAGGCAATACTACACTGACTTGGTCACGTGCAGAAACAAGGCTAGCATTGACTTTGTGTATGCATGCACGGACTTAGCGTGTGTGTGAGCAACCTTGCTTAGACTTGATTGCGTACAACGAGAGGTGTTGCACCGACTCTACTCAATGCACAGACTAAGTGTAATGATGCAAACAACATTTATATGATTATCTGACATACAAAGGTCATTAAAATACACACATCATTATGTCAATATAAGGTTAACAAAGTCAACTATGCAGTCAACGAAGTCAACCAATATTGTTGCCAATTATCAAAACAACTATTGTCAATCATCAAAACATTTCAGAACAAAGCAGTGCACATACTGCTTATCAAAACAAAGGAGTCCCAACACACCCAACTCGATCAAATCCTCAGCACTAACTCAAAACCCTATAAAGAGACCCTAACTTTGACCCATGTGAACCCTAATGTTGGCTCGCATAATTCGAAGGTAAGGAGATATCTTCTTAGGTTAATCCTTTAAAATAATTTGTTCTCCTTAGTTTTGTGTAACTCCCTTCAAAATCTCGTGCAAGGAGGACATGCCATTGGCGAGTTAGAAGCCCTACAAGTTGCTGGTTCGCTGTAGTCCGCATAGGAACTAGTGTGGCCGTCCAGCAAAGACCTAGAGATTGGATGCCCTAATTGAGGTATTTAGAAGTTAATCCTTTAGAACTTATTATTCCCCTTCGTATCTTCTACCTACCCTCCAAATTTCACGGTTCTAGATCAAGTGGTTGAGGAGAACGAGGGATGAGAAGTTGCGGGTTTAGCACAGGACGTGTAGAAACTTGGGTCGACTTCGAGTCAGAAATTTAAAGTCTAGGGATCGAATCAAAGGTAGGTTATCTCATGAAAAGGCTAAATTTATATGTTAGGAACAAAAGTCCTCTGTTACCTCATGATTTCATGCACTGTATTGGGTGTATGAAATGTTTTATTTCGACTACTGTGGATGTCAAAAAATGAGAGAAGAAAAAGAATGTTCCTGCGGCACGGACGTCTCGACATCTCGGGAGCAAGTCGAAGACAGGAAGGCCGAATAAACTCTGTACCTCCTCCAAGCAGGATGAATATATACCCGGTGCTCCGCCACCCAACAAAGAAGCCCCTCAGGCAGAAGTGACAGCCCCGGCTCCCCAGTCGGCATTATCGAAGGCCGAATCAGAAGAAGCTCGAAAACTCAGACACGGGTTCGGCTTATGCCGAAAATCACTCAAAGTACCGAATCGGGATTCAAAAACTTTGAACTAAACACCTCGGAGCAGGAGCATTGCAGCTGAAGTTCTTCGGGAGTACAACTGTTCGCCTGAATGGCTGTGAAGCCGAGATGAAGTCTAAACCGGCGCGGCCTGCACTTAAACCGGTGCGCCCTTGCTTGGGCCTTAAACCGGCGCGCCCCCGCATTGGCCACCAAAATCGGCGTGCCCTTCCAATGGCACTAAAATCGGCGCGCCCCTCCTCCTGGTGCTAATCCGACGCGCTCACCCCCCGCGCCATTTTAACCAAGGCTGCCGTCCCATCTTCAGTCCGATCCCCTATTTTCAGGTGCAAACAAAGAGAACTTACCTAAAATGGGTGAATGGCCTGCACCTGACTAGCGTGCAACCGCCTGAGCCCTTCCCGCTCCCAGGAATGGAAGGCTTCGAGCTCCGCACCGAACGTCGCTTCCCCGTCGGTCACCGTCGGCCAATATCGTGGGGGTAGCTTCTCTAATCTACGGCCCCCTACCAGCAAGCCACTCGATGGCTTCAAACGAGATGTAGGGCGGAAGAAAGAGCAATGCGCTATAAAAGGAACTGAGACTCCATTGGAGAGGAGGCTGGCCACTGAATAGAAAAGACGAAGAGAAGAGAAGCTCCATTCCCCGTCTCCAGTGAGGTGAAGAAGAAGAGAGTGAGTGTGAGAGAAGAGAAGTGAGCTTGGAGGGGGAGGAGCTTGTGCTCCGTTCCCCCTCCCCCACAGGTGTATTCTTTTTCTTTCTCCGATGTATCCTCCTGCTTTGGGGTAAACCCCCCCCCCTTCTGTAATTTTGTCTCCCTTCCTTCATGGATGAATAGAAAGAAAGGCTTTTGCACTATACATATATTGTTCGTTTCCGTTAGCCTTTTCCTTCCCCCTCTCTTTATCTTCTGCTCATCTAGGGCCTTTAGAAGCCTGCCTCTCCGTGGCATGGCCTTCTAGGGAGCCCGTATGAAGGATGAATATTCATGGCCTTCCATGGTGAACATCCGTCCCACTGGAGCTATCAGGAGGTTACTACCCATGAACTGCTAGAACCCCTTGAAGGCTGGTCCTTGGGGCCTTTGCGTTCAGCTATGGGACACCAGACTGTCGTTAGGCCACTCCGAGCTTTGGGGATCATCCCGGAGCATTACGTTTGACAATCCCTCATTGCGCCCCAGGAAACCTCAGTCCGGGGGAGGTGCTGCTCGATTTTTGCCAGAGCTATGAACGATAAGAACGAGCTGAGCTCCCTCAGAGCTTGAATTGAACTTTGGAGTTCCTGAACCCCTTTGAACAAACCACCCAAACTTTAATCTTAACAGATAAATAAAACACTTTGAAAACTTTAAATCCACCTATTTTTGCTAAGTGAACAAACAGCCTAACCATCTGCTAGCCTGCAAGCCTTTGAAAAGAACAAAACGGCCTAATCTAGAGTGCTCCTAATCCGGCGTGCACTTATCCGGCGCGCTACCCTCCCGCGCCTCTTTAGTCCCACACTCATAAACCATTTTACCCCTCTTGGCACTAAACAGGCGCGCCCCCTGCGCGCCGGATTAAACCCTCTCACCAAAACACCTCTCCACCCCTTTGCTCACATCCTAAACCGACGCGCCCCCTCTCTCCTGGCTTGCCACCTAAATCGGCCCCCCCTAATCTCCTCTAAACCGGCGCGCCCCCCAACTTGTCCCGAAACCGGCACGCCCCACCTTGCCCACCTAAACCGGCGTGCCCTATTACACCCTCTAAACCGGTGCGCCCTCTCCTCTCTTGGTATCTCCCTAAATCGGCGTGCCTTCCATAAATAAAATTATAATAATAATTTTTTTCCAGGGGCTCCGCCTCCGAAAACCCCCGCAAGGGGCGCTGCCCCCTTGACCCCCGCGACCTAACCGCGCAGGTCGATTCGCGTGCGAGGGCGCACGTTGGCGAGTCCGGGCTCCACACTTAACAATTCGTTTCCCCGGACTGTGTGTAAAGAGAAAAGCAACGATGTCCCATGGTATCAGATGTGGACCTCTGAATCCCCGATGTGGCCATAGTCTGAAACCGTCTCGTGCCAATAGTCTATCAACTTGACCCACTTCTATCGGGAACCAATCCCGCAATCCCATTAAACTTGCCGTAATCGCGGCAGACATTCGTACAGTTTATCGTCGTCTTCGATGCTTCAGATGCGGGCTCTCGTCCGAACAATGAATGGTCCGTTAGTGACCGATGTATATATATATCAGGATCTAATCCCGCACCCACATTAAACTTGCCGTACCTATGGCAGACATCCGTATGGCTTTGTCGTTATCTTCTATACTTCAAATGCAGACTCTCGTCTGAACGACAAATGGCCCGTTAGTGACCGACATATATACCGGGATCTAATCCCGCACTTGCATTAGACTTGCCGTACTCACGGCAGACATTTGTACGGGTTTCTTTCTGTTTACATCGTGCCTTCAATACGGATCTTTGTCCGAACATAAAGTGGTCCTTGAATGACCAACAAAATATGAATGGAACGAGATGGCTCTCGTCTTCCCCGAACCCTACGTGTGGGAATATCAATAAGACCTTCGTGAGTCACGTTTGGACCTCAGGTTCGCCCCAACCATAGTCATTGCCTGACCTACTTCCTAGACCTATAGCCATCTATCTCTGTACACGTTTTTATTTTGGAATGTAGTCCCGGGACACTTTCCCGCTGTCCCTCGGCACCGAAAATATTAACGATGCCCACGCAAGTCTCGTTTGGACCGCGGGAGGCTCCCCCAGAATGGTCCTGACCCGATCTCGCACTGGGCCAATAAACTCGTTGATTTTCGACCACTCTAACCGGGATTCAACAGAATGTCTCCTATCACTTTGAACAATAAATTTGTCGTACCCTAGCATACATATGCTCCAGTTTTCCCCGTGACGATCATGATTTTTTGAAGCCGGACGCTCGTCCGAATATCAAAATGGTCCCTTAAGTGACCGACATATTCCGAATGCTTGCTTCCCTAGACATCGGGCTTTCCGACTAATTCGAGACCATTATCGGCTTGTTTCTCTCGATATAATTTCCTGGCCATGAGGCCCTGATTTCCGGTGATTAATCAAGGGTGTTCCCCTCTCTGAGGGGATGTAAATGACGCCGTGACCTTTACGGCGCGGCGGGTTTTAGTCCCGACACGAACTACACAATCGTCTGATTAGTCAGATCGAGCGCACAATAAATCATCATCTAGGTGACTGGCACTCCCATGCACTTAATAAACCCAATAAATAAATAAACAAAGATCTAAATGAAAAGTGTGTCCACAAGTCTGGCATGCCCGGTGGGACTTAAACCACCCTTCATCTCTTCACTGGGATTCGGGGCCTCATGGCCTCCTAATAAATGATGTTTGTCTACTTTGATGAATTGCAGGTGTTGTCTTTGTCAGCCCTATGGGGAGAAAAGTCGGACTAGGTGCGATTGTCTTTGTGACCTCGAGGATGCTACTCCGAGGCATATGCAGCTTCCAGGAATCATGAAGGCCGCTAAATAAAAAAGAGAAGATGAAAAGAGGAGAGGGATGGGAAATCAAATCCCCTTTCTGCAAAAAAAAAAAGAAGAAGAAGAAAAGAAGAAAGAAGAAAGAAACAAAAAGGGAAGAGAAAGGATTGGCGAGAGAGGGTTGTACGGCCATATTCATCGAGACCCGTGCTAAATAAAGATTACCACTATGGGAGCAATGCGGTGGAGCGAACCACTCATACCCTCCCTGAGGGGGTGAGCGCTCTCCTGCGCACCCACCTCAGTCTATTACACAAAAGAAAAGAGAAGAGAAGAAAAGAAAGGACAAGAAGAAAAGTTGGCAAGCGTTGCCGACCAACAGAATAAGAAGAAGGCCGGCATCCCGCCTTGCTCTAGAGGGTCCAAGTCCATGGTGCAATGCCCTGGCCCATTCCACCTTCCTGCTGCCTCTATTCGGCATAAGACGGCCCCTCGAGTGGCGGTTAGAAGATCCGGCAAGCCGCAACTGTAGCTTGATAAATTCCTGCTCGCCGTGGGGAATGCTTTATAGCAATAAGGCCAATCATGGCCACCACTTCGGAAGAGAGTATGCATATACCCCGCCATGGGGGATAAGAAGAATAAATATACCCCGCCATGGGGGATAAGAGGTAAGAAAAAATACACCCCGCTCCTGGGGGCACATGAAGAGAATACACCCCCACTTTGGGGCACGTGAGAAGAATCTACCCCGCCATGGGGGCATAAGAGGAAACAGAGTTGCACCCCGGCTTAGGGGCATCTGAAGAAGAAACGTACCCCGCCATGGGGGCGTATGATGCAAAAGAAACACACTCCGCATGGGGGAAATGAAAACAAGAAGCTACGCCATGTTCTGGGGGGCATTCGAAGAAGAACTACACCCCAACTTAGGGGCATTTGAAGAAGCAACATACCCGGCCACGGAGCATAGAAGCCGCAAAGAATGCACCCCAGCTTATGGGGATCTAAATAAGAAACGTACACCCCAGCTTGGGGACATCAAAAGCAGCAATACACCCCACCTTGGGTGCATAAGAAGCAAAAGATACACCCCGCTTAGGGGGCATATGAAGAGAATACACCATGACTCGGGGGCATGTGAGAAGAATCTACCCCAGTTTAGGGGCATTCGAAGAAGAACTACACCCCTCCATGGGGGCATGAGAAGCAAGGAATGTACCCCGTCATGGGGAGCATAAGAAGCATAAGTTACACCCCGTGTGGGGGCATAGAAGCCATAAAAGATACACTCCACTCAGGGGCACATGAAGAGAATCCACCCCGACTCGGGGGCACTGTTTGCGACCTTTTCTTTCTTTCGCGGGTCGATCGACCAACTGACTAACTGGTAGTCAAATGATCAATTAACGATGCGGGCGTGCCAGTCACATGAGTGACGAATTTGTGATGCGCTCATTCTGACCCAAGTCGGGCGAATGTGAGGTTCGGTCGGGACCAGCAGTCCACCATACCATAAAGGCTATGGCGTTAATTACATCCCCCACGAGGAGGGAACACCTTTGATTAATTGCCGAGATAGCGGGCTGTTGAAGCCGAATTAAAAAGAGCTACATGATGATCATGACGAAAGCATGCAGGATGCATACATTTATCGTGCAGAAGATGCATAATTCATGGGATTATGGATCCTCGGTACGTGGTGGAGGACATAGGTCCAAAGACCACCGTCGCGTATAGCGAAGACTTCCGACCAGACGTAATCTAGTTTTCTGTCGACGTCATTTAATATACCCGAGGATCTATGCATGCATGCGCACATGGCGTTCATGACTATATTAAGCATGATAATGGAATTCATGGAAGCAAATGGTAATCGACCACATTTATTACTCCCCATCAAGAAGAGGGAAGGCAACACAAGTGTGATAGAGAAAGCACAATGCTAACGGACATGGTGATGAAGATATGATAAAAGTATAGCTTGGACTCGCTCGGCCCTTCCTTTATTCAATTTATTACCAATTGTGATTTATTAACACTAACCGTGAGAGACGAGAATCGCTCCGGGGGCGAGTGAATGATTAAAACAACAAGAGGGGTTCAAAACCGGCGCGGACACGTGAGGGATAGCTTATACGGCGCGATAAAGCATAGGTATAAACGGTTAATACGGTGCGACCATATAGCTGGTTAAGACGGCGCGCAAAGGATTGGGGCGCGCCGGTTCATGGCGCGCCGGAAAGGCGCAAGGAAGTTTTTTGTTTTTTTGAGTGGAGGGTTAATCCGGCGCGGGGGGGTACCACGCCGTATTAGGGCGCGCCGGGTTAAGGCCGCGCCGTTTTAGCTTATTTTTGATGAATTTTGAATCATTTGAGTTTGTTAAGTTTATGTTGAGGGTTTTGAAGCCATTTGAGGCCAATTGTTTGTTAAATTGAAGTCCAGAACCCTGAGGGATGGTGTGACAAGTCAGTGTGAGGTTCATACTCGAGCACCAGGTTGATTAAGTTCAAAACGGGCAAATCATCATTGTTCATTCATTATAAGTTTATCCAAAAAATTTGGCAGCATCTCCCTTGAACACGAAGAGTTGCAGGGGAGAAACGGGGTCGTACGCACTCATGGAGAATGCCCCTAAACCGCCGGTATGCACGAAGGTAGCCAGCAAACCCCATTGGATAGGATACCCCGAGGACTAGCCTGCTAGGGGCACCAAGATTCCATAGGGGAAGAGACAGAGGGATGAGGTCATTGATGATGGGAGCCATACCCCGAGGGCTAGCCTGCGAGGGATGGAGGACCCATAGTCTGTGATTCATCCCATGGAGGAACTGACCATTGGGAGAATGGGACTCCGAGGGCTAGCATACAAGGAGCACACATCCCTCCGGTCTCGATCGGGTCTTAATTTGTTGGGGCTGAGTTCGTTGAACCAGGACCCCTATCATTGTCTGCAATGGCTTAGAGGAAGCGCCTACCATCGAGAGATAGAGCCCCCCCCCCCCGGTCGCCCAGCAACTTCAGGAAGCAGCAGAGGAATGTCCCCCTCCCCGGGTGATCGAAACGGCGAGAAACCCTCGGAACAGTGCAGATGATCACGATGAGTAGGGGTGGTAAATACATAAGTGAGGCGGGCCCGTTGCAGGGGCATATGCTCGAATAGTTGGAAAGCAACGTCCAGGGGATGGACCCTGTACATGGCGGAGAGACACACGCGCAGAAGCACGGCTCCATCCGAGGAGAGAAGGAGATGCGAAAACCCTTGAATCAAACATAAAAAAAAATGAGCGAAAGAAAAGCCCCGGGGGAGGGGTGTTTCTATAGCCCACGATGATTTGGGGCGCGATGCAGACCTCGGGGAAACCAGAATTACAGCTATGCCGAGAAGAACCCAGACACAGGCGTTGGCGTAGATAGAAAGGGGGGAGGCTGAGGATCATTCATTCAACCCGATAACCCAAGCATTCAACATATATGTATTAACGTCCCAAAAATGGGAATGATTCAGTGTTTACATGGTGAGGACATGGCGCCAGCCCCATTGCTCGGTCGCCGCTCGCCGATCACGGAGGCAGAAGACATATAGAGCACCACGAAAACAGAGAAAGGAAGGAAGAGAAAATAGAAAATCGCACAGAGGGGGAGGAGAATCGACTCATATCATTGTCGCTCCTCCCCCCCTCGCTTACATTCGATGGGTGGGAACTTCAGAAGGAGCAGTCTACGGAAAGCAGGAAAAGAACTGGCACCGGCGCCCACCTCTTCCGGGAACAGGGTATCGTAGAGGAAGAAGACGACCGGCGGAAGCTCCTCCGAAGGAACCCTACTCTCTCTCTGCTTCAGTAAAAAAAAAACCTCTCCAGAAGCCTTTCTCTCCCTTTTTTCATCTCAGTTCTCGATCTGTCTCTCCCCTCTTTCTCTTCAATCGTACCTCACCCATATATATAACAGGTTGGAGGCTCTTCATCCGGCGTGGGCTTTGGCGCGCCGGGAGGAAGCTTCATCAACTTATCGCGCCGGTTTAAGGCGCCATCAGATAGGGTAGCTTGCGCGCCGGGATGAGGGCGGAAGGTAGGGGGCGCGCCGGGATAAGGGCGTGCCGGGCTAGTGCTCTTTACGACCTTCGAGCCAGTCGATGAGTCCGGGGATGATTTCGAGAGTCACCGTGAGCATTATCTCACCGATGCTCACTGAAACCTCGATGAGATATCTTGTCGAAGCTCCCAGGTTGGCGTACGGCCATTCTCGAGGTTCCAGATAGCTTTGGGTTGATCATACGGGCCTGCCGCTGACACTGCCTTCGGCTCTATAATTCGTGCCGCTGGCTCAGCCTGGCCCGTGCCCGAAGCTCCTTGGAAGGCGAGATAACACTAGGGATAGTTCCGCCCGAGCTAGGCGATCATTCGGCCACTGACGGGCCCATCTTGGCGGGAAGCCGCACCCGTGTTGGGTGATCGGGGTCTTCTGCCAACAGAGCTTTCGGTCCTCCATCTCGGAGAGCCAGGGGGGACTCCTTTATCTTCAGGAGAGCCTTTCATGAGGTGGGTAGCCACCGGGTTGACCGCTGTCCTTGATCGGACAACGGGTGTAGTGTATGCGGCATGACAGAGTCGATGCCGGTTCATTGGGCAGGCTTGGTCGCACTGCCGGTTGGTTGTGAGTTTGTCTCGGCTCTCCTGAGGTGAAGTCCCTGTGTCCATACGGAGTGACTCGAGGCTCTGGCAGCTTGAGAAATCTTTGATATCTTGATCTTTATCGGCTTCCGTGCTTCAGCGGGCCGGGTCCTTTGTCTTTGTGGCTTGGTCGCCGACGATCATATTTTGGGTGCCAACAAATGCCCCCCAGACGTGGGTGTTGCGCGCGAGGCACGAGTGTAGCAGGGCCGACGGATGCATTCCACCCAGCCTGACCTCCTCTTCGGTTGACAGAAGCTTTGAATGGCCCTTAATTTGGCACGGATGTTAGTCCGGCGCCATTTTCATTTTAATACAGTGTGGCCTTGGGTGTTAACTCGTTAAACCGGCGCGACCTTTACATTGGATTGGTTAATTCGGCGCGGTTCTTCCCGGCGGGCCTTTTGCTTATAAGCTTTTTAATCCGGCGCGCTAAATAGCGCGCCGGTTTAACGGTGGGGAGGCCTCCCCTATATATCTCTTTCTCTCTTGTTTTCTTCCTTCATCGCCTTCCATTTGCGCATTTCTTTTCTCTCTCCTCCTGTTTCTCTTCCTACGGCGCCGAGAGCGGCGGCTTTTCCTTCGGGTGAGTGGGGGGATGCTGTACATTTGGGTTTCAAATCCCTTTCTTTGGGCCCCGGGAGGCTTCTGGCAGGGCTTGCCCTCGGAGCTATTTCCCCGGGTGTTCCCTTTGGCCTCGGTGTGATGCCGATGGCTGCCTTTTAGGGACTGTTCCTCAGTGGACGCGCTCCCGCTTTTCTTTGGAAATCCCCTGTGCTGGGGAGACTCTACCGAAATTCGCCTTTGATCAACTATCTTCTGACTTTAACTTTTGTTTGATATGCCTTTTTGCAGCTATCATGGCGTCCAGCTCTTCTTCTTACGCCGTAGTGACATGGGAGAATGTCAATTCCCTCGACTGGGGACACGGCCAAGTGGCCATAGTTGCGGAGTCTTCGGATTCAGAGACAGACACTGTGGACACCAGCCGTCTTCTTATCCTTGGGGGTGACTCTTTTCATTATGACAGAGAGGGCGTGACCAGGAGGGATTATCCCAAGGACAAGCACCTGATGTCCCTTCTTCAACGCTTCAACCTTCAGGGGAAGAGGGATGTGTCTGCCGTTCGGAAGGTCGAGCAGGCCTTGCTGGTGGAGAGAGACAGCCTGGCCGAATGTGTGATGCGGGGAAGACCCATCTATCTCCCCGGGGAGGTCAGGAAATGGAGCATTGTGCTGGGGCTGCAAGACCTGGCTCCAGCAGACGGATTGCTGATCGGAGCTCCCGGCATACTCTCCGCAGTGGACTGCAGCTCATGCCATCGTCATCTTCCGGGTCGGCCGATGATATATGGGCTGCTGTGGATAGAAGAGTGGAATTTGAATTGCCCGAGACGTCGCCACTGGGTCTTCAATCTTCAAATGACCTTGTGTGGCAGTTTTTGGGGACTCTTCAACAGACCATAACGGCTACCAGGGATTTAACTTATGTTCAGCTGAGGGGCTTGATAGAGCATCTTTCCCGATCACTGTTGGCCTTTGGTTGCCCTATGGACGATTGGACTCCGCGGGTAGTCATGCTCCTGAAGTATGTAAACAGGAGGGAATTTCTAGGCCGGGAAGCAGCTGACCAGCTGGCGGCCATATCATTGGAGCGGGCTGAAAGCCGAACGACCCTCATTTCTCTGCAAGAGATTACAGCTAGGATGAGGGATGAAGCCAAGGCCTCTTTACAACATCGAAGCTTCCTGACGACCCGGATGGCGGCATTACAGGCCGAACTTTCAAGGGTAGAGGCTGAACTTGAAGAAGTAGATCGCCTGGGAGTCCAGAAGGTGGAGGATGCAGAGATGGCCGAGGGACAAGCTGCTTCCCTCTAGGAGAAGCTATCTGAGCTGGAGGCCACCGAGTTCCGATTGCAAGAACTGACCCGCCATCCTTCCCTGGGTATTCCTGCGCTGGAGGACATCTTCCGACGCCCTCTGCCGTAGTCTTTTTTTCTCCTTATTTGCTCCCTTTTTGACACACTTCATGTACTTCGGGGGATGGCCCGTGTAACATGTACCTTTTACTTCATAGTAATGGAAAATCTCCATCGTGCTTTTTGAATGAAGACTCCATCTTGTCATTATTCTTTTCTCTTCCATTCGCCCGTTGTTTCTAATCCGAGTGTATGAGTCACTAGGGCAGGAGAGCGCTCACGCCTTCAGCAAAGGGGTGAGGTGTTCGCTCCACCGCGCCGTGACTTTTCTCGAGACTAACAACGGCCTATGCCAGCCGAGAGTCCGGGGGACTCAAGAGGGTATATCAAAACTGGCGGGTAAGCGGTCCTGCCGAGGATGGCAAGACCCGAGAATGGGTAGCGACCGGTCCTGTCGATGATGACGAAGGTCGAAAAAGGGTAGACGGTCTTGACGATGATGACAAGAACCGGACTAGGGTAGCGATCGATTTTACCGATAGTGACAAGGGTCGAAAAGGGTAGACAGTCTTGCCGATGGTGACAAAAACCAGGTAGAGTAGCGACCGATCTTGTCGATGGTGACAAGGGTCGAAGAGGGTAGACGATCTTGCCGATGGTGACAAAAATTGGATAGGGTAGCGACCGATCTTGCCGATGGTGACAAGGGTCGAAAAGGGTAGACGGTCTTGCCGATGGTGACAAAAACCGGATAGGGTAGCGACCGATCTTGCCGATGGTGACAAGGGTCGAAAAGGGTAGACGGTCTTGCCGATGGTTACAAAAATCGAATAGGGTAGCGACCGATCTTGCTGATGGTGACAAGGGTCGAAAAGGGTAGACGGTCTTGCCGATGGTGACAAAAACCGGATAGGATAGCGACCGATCTTGCCGATGGTGACAAAAATCGGATAGGGTAGCGACTGATCTTGTCGATGATGACAAGGGTCGAAAAGGGTAGACGGTCTTGCCGTTGGTGACAAAAACCGGATAGGGTAGCGACCGATCTTGCGGATGGTGACAAGGGTCAAAAAGGGTAGACGGTCTTGCCGATGGTGACAAAAACCGGATAGGGTAGCGACCGATCTTGCCGATGGTGACAAGGGTCGAAAAGGGTAGACGGTCTTGCCGATGGTGATAAAAACCGGATAGGGTAGCGACCGATCTTGCCGATGGTGACAAGGGTCGAAAAGGGTAGACGGTCTTGCCGATGGTGACAAAAACTGGATAGGGTAGCGACCGATCTTGCCGATGGTGACAAGGGTCGAAAAGGGTAGATAATAGATGTATATAGGCGGGATATCGGATGAAAATTCCCCGTCGACCTCGTAAGGGGTCTTCCGGACAGAGAATGAATCATCACTATTCATCATTCAATTTTTTATTCACATTACTGACCTAAGCGCCCTTTTGGGTTTTCGCCGAGGCCAGCCCCCCCTTGCTTTTGCCCGCGCGCCCTTTCGGGTTTTCACGTGGCGGGGCACCCGATTTTGCCTGCGACGCCCTTTCGAGTTTTCGCCACAACTGGGTTATAGCCATTTTTGCACTTGTCCTGATATAGGAACAAGTCTGGCGGGGTATCTCTATTTTTAACCCCATTTTCTTTTCTTTCTTTCTTTTTTCTTGAATTCGGGATGCAGAAGAACTGGACCACGAAAATATTGACTGGCCTTGTCGATGATGACAAGGATTGGACCCTGCTTCAGTCTGTTGACACTGGTTAGATATTGAAGCAAAGGATACGGTCTATTAACAAGGATGTAAGATCCGAGCTAAGGGTAAAGATCGACCGGTCTCGCCGATGATGACGAGGGTCAAACGTGGGTTTATTCATCGGCATGGGCCACATGCCGAGGCAAAGGTAGGGTTATTAACGGGGATAGAAAGTCCAAGTTAAGGGTAGAGATAGACCGATCTCACCGATGATGACGAGGGTCGACCATGGGTTTATTCATCAACATGGGTCACATGCCGAAGCAAAGATGGGATTATCAATAGGGACGTAAGGTCCAAGTTAAGGGTAGAGATCGACCGATCTCGCCGATGATGACGAGGGTCGAATGTGGGTTTATTAAAGGATTTCCGGTGGGACTTTGATGGTTGTCCCTTTCGGAGTTTCATTGGGTGGAGAATAGGAGAGGAATTTGGAAATTACCACTTTACTGACTCAAGCGCCCTTTCGGGTTTTCGCCGGAGCCAGCCCCCTCTTGCTTTTACTCGCGCGCCCTTTCGGGTTTTCACGCGGTGGGGTACCCGATTTTGCCTGCAGCACCCCTTCGGGTTTTTGCCACAGCTGGGTTATAGCCATTTTTGCACTTGTCCTAATATAGGAGCAAGTCTGGCGGGGTATCTCTATTTTTAACCCCATTTTTTTATTTGTATAGGGTGGCAGGTCGAAGTGTAATGTTCTACTCCTGGTCGACAGTGGATGGCCCGTAGCTGCAACAATGTGAGAATGCCAGCTAGAACACAAAGCCTTTAGCCGACTCGGGTTTATTCGTTAGTGAGAAGATAATGCTAACGCAAGGAAGGGCTTTCGTGCCAATCCGAACGTAAGGCTCGTAATGGCGGTGTGGCATATTCTTTTGGAAGCTCGATCAGGGTGGAATGCCACTAGACCAAGGAGAGGGTAGCTTGATCAGGGCGGAATGCCACTGGACCAAAGGGAAGGGTAGCTCGATCAGGGCGGAATGCCACTGGACCAAGGAAAGGTAGCTCGGCTAGGGTGGAGTGCCACTAAACCAAGGAGAAGGGTAGCTCGGTTAGGGCGGAGTGCCACTAAACTAAGGAGAAGAGTAGCTTGTTTAGGGCGGAGTACCACTAAACCACGGAAGGTAGCTTGGTTAGGGCGGAGTGCCACTAAACCAAGGAGAGGGTAGCTCGGTTAGGGCGGAGTGCCACTAAACCAAGGAAAAGGTAGCTCGGTTAGGGCGGAGTGCCACTAAACCATGGAAAAGGTAGCTCGGTTAGGGCGGAGTGCCACTAAACCAAGGGGAAAAGTTGTTCGGTTAGGGCGGAGTGCCACTAAACCCAGGAAAGGGTAGCTCGGTTAGGGCGGAGTGCCACTAACCAAGGAAAGGGTAGCTCGGTTAGGGTGGAGTGCCACTAAACCAAGGAGAAGAGTAGCTCGATTAGGGCGGAGTGCCACTGAACCAAGGAAAGTAGCTTGATTAGGGTGAAACGCCACTAACCAAAGGGGAGGTAGCTCGGTTAGGGCGGAGTGCCACTAAACCAAAGAGAAGAGTAGCTCGGTTAGGGCGGAGTGCCACTAAACCCAGGAAAGGGTAGCTTGGTTGGGGCGAAGTGCCACTAAACCAAGAAAAGGTAGCTCGGTTAGGGCGGAGTGCCACTAAACCAAGGAGAAGAGTAGCTCGGTTAGGGCGGAGTGCCACTAAACCAAGGAGGAGGGTAGCTCGGTTAGGGCGGAGTGCCACTAAACCAAGGAAAAGGTAGCTCGGTTAGGGCGGAGGGCCACTAAACCAAGGAAAAGGTAGCTCGGTTAGGGCGGAGTGCCACTAAACCATGGAAAAGGTTAGCTCGGTCAGGGCAGAATGCCACTAGACCAAGGGAAGGTAGCTTGATCAGGGCAAGATGTCACTAAACCAAGAAAAGGGTAGCTTGATCAGGGCGAGATGCCACTAAACCAAGAAAAAGGTAGCTCGGTTAGGGCAGAGTGCCACTAAACCAAGGAGGAGGGTAGCTCGGTTAGGGCGGAGTGCCACTAAACCAAGGTAAGGGTAGCTCGGTTAGAGCGGAGTGCCACTAAACCAAGGAGAAGAGTAGCTTGATCAGGGCGAGATGCCACTAAACCAAGAAAAAGGTAGCTCGGTTAGGGCAGAGTGTCACTAAACCAAGGAGGAGGGTAGCTCGGTTAGGGCGGAGTGTCACTAAACCGAGGTAAGGGTAGCTCGGTTAGGGAGGAGTGCCACTAAACCAAGGAGAAGAGTAGCTCGATCAGGGCAGAATGCCACTAGACCAAGGGAAGGTAGCTTGATCAGGGCGGAGTGTCACTAAACTAAGGAAAAGGTAGCTCGGTTAGGGTGGAGTGCCACTAAACCAAGGGGAAAAGTAGTTCGGTTAGGGCGGAGTGCCACTAAACCCAGGAGAGGTAGCTCGGTTAGGGTAGAGTGCCACTAGACCAAGGGAAGGTAGCTTGATTAGGGCGAAACTTCACTAACCAATGGGGAGGTAGCTTGATTAGGGCGGAGTGCCACTAACCAAGGAAAAGTTAGCTCCGACCGATCACTCGGGACATGTCGGCTGCGCTGCATGATACAGCTTAATGTATTTTCCGTTGAGGGGAGAGAACTGAATGACTCCTTTGTGGTCTACAAGGACGTAGGCACCCCCTTCATATATTCGGCGGACGATATACGGCCCGACCCAGTTTTCGACCAGCTTCCCTTTGGGGTTGGAGGCCATCACTTTTTTTCTTTTGACCATTACCAGGTCTCCTTTCTTGAATTCTTGACCCTTGACTAGCTTGTCAAAAGCACGGGCCATGCGAGCTTGGTAGAGTTAGATGTTTTGCTGTGCCCGGAGGCATTTTCCTTCGAGCTCAACGAGCTCCTCCAATCTTCTTTCTGCATTGGTCTGCTCACCACTAACTAGTCCGTGCTGGATGGCAACTCACAATGAAGGAACTTCATGTTCAATGGGCACTACAGCTTCCGACCCATAGACGAGGGAGAAAGGTGAACAGCCGGTTGGGGTCTTGTAGACAGTACAATAGGCCCAAAGTGCTTCGTACTTCCTTTCTTCCCAATCTTTTTTATTAGACTTGACAGTCTTTGCCAGCAATGTACATAATGTCTTATTAAAGGCTTCTGCGAGTCCATTGGCCTGAGGGTTGTAGGGGGACGATGTCCTCCAGTCGATTTTGTATTTGTCATCTAGCCGATAAACCTTCTGGTTCCTAAAATGACTGCCATTATCAGAGATGATTCGGCTGGGGATCCCAAACCGAAATATTACATTCTGCCGGAAGAACCTTGCAACTAGTTCCCCCGTCACATCTCTTAGTGCTATTGCCTCCGCCCATCTGGAGAAGTAGTCTGTAGCTACTAAGATGTATCTGCACCCTGATGAAGATGCTGGTAGCGGCCCTACTACGTCCGTGCCCCACTGAGCAAATGGCCAGCTTGGTAGGGTGGGATGCAATGGCACTGGAGGTCTCCTTGCCACATGATGGGGGCATCTCTCACCCTTCATATTTACCGGTTGTTCACCAGCATGGTTCCATTATGTTCGTCACATTTTTCTGATTCAGTTCATGTAATTTTCATATTTTCTTTGAGTCATAATTATGTAATTTTCATTTTATTTGAGTCATGTCCCTAGGTCTTGCATTTATTTTCCTAAGTTTAAGTGTCATTAGATTGTTTAGTGTGCTATTGGGCCCAATTCATTGGGCTTGGCCCATGAGCCCCACACTACCCCTTCGGTTATTTGTTATTAAGTCTTTTGTCAGGGTCTTATTGTAAAATGTGGGTTTCCTATATATAGGGCCCCATTTCCTTCATTTGAAGGGAATGAATCAATGAATGAAAAATGTGCCATTTTGTGAGTTCTATATTCATTTTTATGGTGGAGTGAATCCATTAGTAAGGTGAGAAACCTTAGGGAGAGAATCCCACCCATCCCTCTCTTAATCTCTCTCTTTCACTCCCCTTTCTCTCTCCTCCACACCCAATTTCAAAAATTTTCTCTCTCCTCCCTTCCCAACCACCACTCTCCCACCTACCCCCATTAAAGGCCACTCCCCTTCCCCACACATCCCATTACTCCACCCCCTAGTCCCAAGGGAGCATCCCCAATCACTAAGCCACCCTCCAACCACCTCATCCCTTTCCCAAGCACCCTTCCCTCTCCCCCATGCAACCCTCCACTTCCCTAGACCATTTGAATTCAAAAATCCCCTTCCCTCCATAGCCCTAAGGCGCCCAAGACCCCTCCCCTTTGGTTAGGGTCGCCCCCCTCTCATCCTCTCCATCTTCCCTTGTTCACCTCCATCACCCCACCTTCTACCATCTAGAGTAAGAGGACCTGCAGAAGACCTGAAGCTTGCAGCAGCGACCCCGACCTCTCCCAGACGTTCCTTGAAGCCCAAGAGTAGTCCATAGAAGCGGCTGCCTGTCCTCTTCGCAACGGCAGTGGTCTTGTCCCTTTCCGAGCTCCGAGCTGACCGAGAGATCCGTTCTCCCACAACTGCACAGAGTTGCCCCTGCTGAGTACCAGAACCGGATTAGAAGCTCTGCCAGGACGAACCTCGGAGGAATCAGCCCACAAGCTCTTCTACAAAGTTCTTCTTCTTCCTGTCTACTTTCCGAATCAAGAAGTGGAATTCCGTTCGGCATTCTGTGGCAGGAGTTATCATTTTTCTCCCTCAGCTATGTCATCCTGCTACCCACAGTCTGCATCGACCAGTCATCAGTGTTCAGAGATCCCTAGTCTTCTCCGGCATCGGCTGGCCTCATCGTTAGTTTTTCTGCGAAGAGGACTTGTCCACGATTCCAACGACACCAACGGTGCTTGATTCCGAGTTTGGGAGCTGTCGGGGCATCCTATGCAACCAGCTGTTGGAAATCAGGAGCTAGCTCTGCAGAGATCCTGATCCGGAGAGAAAGCTTCACCACGGAAAACCCGTGAGGAATCAGGCCACAGGCTCTTCTACAATGTTCTTCTTCTTCCTGTCTACTTTTAGAATCAAGAAGCAGAACTCCGTTCGGCATCCTATGGAAGGAGTTATCCTTTTTCTCCCTCAGTTACACGGTCCTGCTGCCCACAGTCTGCATCGACCAGTCGCCATTGTTCTGTGTCCCTTGATCTTCTCCGACATCGGTTGGCTTCGCCGTTAGTTTTGCTGCACAGAAGACTCATCCACGGTTCCAGCGACTCTGACGGTGCTTGATTCCGAGTCCGGGAGCTGTCGGGGCACCCTCTGTAACTTACTGCTAGAAATCAGAAGCTGCCAGTCCGAGGGTCTGCCTCCCTGTTCGGGCCTCCATCCAGATCAGCCTCGACACCATAAGAATTCAGGAAACATTGGACGACTTCCCTGGCCTCCTACGAAGCTTTTCCAGGTGGTTTCGTCCCCAACAAAAATCGGTAGCAGTCGCAGCAGTCGGTTCTCCACTCGGCTGTCAGCACCCACAGAACGCGGGCAGAATCGGCAATCTCCATCTTCGGTGTTCCTTGCTCATTTTCCCCTCCCCGCTTGGCCGGCTGAAGGCCCCTCCCTGCGTGGAGGTAATTTTGGTTGTAATATCCATTAACCCCCACCCCAAGATCCCCCTCCTGCGAGAGGTGTAGTGTTGTAACTTCTCTTGGGCAGGTCAAGCTTCCCCGGCGCGGCGTGTGGGGAACACACGCTTCCCCGCTCACCCACGTCTCCGACTCGGGGCCGGTGTCCTCACACCGGTCAGGTATATGCTGAACCCTCCCTGGATTTTTTTGTTTTCTTAGTATCATTTCTAAGTTCAGCCGGCGAGGAAGAGAGTGCCCGGTCCCGTGATTCCCGATCACGAGTGGCCACCGCGGTTTGAATGAGGAGAGATCCCCGTACCCTCAAGGCACGGCGTCCGCCCCACTGATGTGGGTGCTCCAATCCAAGGGAGGGGAACTCATTGGCCAAGTCATCACCCTAAGTAGCGTGGTTTAGGCTCTCGAATCCACCCTACCATCACTTAGTCACCACGGGGAAAGGGTTGTGTTAGGATATCGGTCCGCCAACATCGAGTCCGCTAATTTGTAAGTGGGCTTGCAAGTCTAGGTCCGAGGTTCATTTGGTTGATACCATTGCACCCTTAGGTCGTGTCACATCAAGTGGTATCAGAGCAAGTCTTTGACTTGTTCTCACAAGTCAAGTCCATGGGCACGCTTGCATTAGAGTTCTCATCGGATCGTTCCATGCATTATCCACCTCCCATTGTCATTGAGTCTACAGACCAAAAGGCCCAAATTCCCATCATATCCCAAGCATACCTACCTAATGGGAGCCCCACAGAAATTGACTTCATCTACATGGTAGAAGATAATTGGGTATCCCCCGAAATTGTAGCCACCCTCTCTACGACAGGACAAATTGTGCACAACGGAGACCTAGTCTTCGTTGAATTCCATAAATGGTTTGGAGAGATCAAATACTTTGATGGAGCATGGTGTCAAATTGGTACTTTGGAAGGCCCTTGCATAATCCTAGGGAAACAGTGGCTTGATGAACGGAATACCACCTTCCACCCATTGCGTTGCTCTTGCCTAGTTCATCCCCCACATCTCTCGGGAGCCTATGGTTTTAACAACCTTTTGTTCCCTCACCCACCGGAGCCCCATACCCGGCCACCATGCCCTCTCAACCCACTTCAAAGAATGAATGAGGTCATGAGTGAACATGAGGAGAACTCGGCCCACAAGACCAAATCCCCGGGATTGGACACCAACCTAAATCCCTTCCCCACATTCAAGGAAATTCATACTCCTATCAATAAGGAAGAAGGACATCAACTCATCCCCGTCCAAACAAACACATACCTCCCCAAACCACTCAATCTCACGCAAAAGGTGGTGACCGTAGGAGAACTCATCATCAAATGGCTCAAGCAAAATCCCATCCCTCATGCCTTGTACTTTCAAACCCCAACCATGGAGCACCCTTTCCAATTAGCACCCATTAACTCCTATCACACCACATTCCAATCCTACTATGAGGTAAATGGTTGGGATGATCTCCTCAAGGGTTTAGAATGGCAACTAAAGTTGACTTGCTTATTGACCATAGGAGCGGCCCACCCAAGAAGACTTAGTCTCATCCACCCATGTGATGGTTCTATCACCTCAGTCTTCACCATTGGTTGCTACACTAGTGACCTCCTTCTCATTCTCCCCATGGATGAAGAACCCATCATGGTCCACTCCACTACCATTAAGATCCCAAGTACCTTGATCGACTGGCCCACTAAAGACCTTGGTCCAGTTACCTTGGGGAAGGATGACCCACCATGCGTAGACCATGTGGACATAGAGTTCCTTCCTCTAGGAAGCCCAGTCCATTACCCCTTTGATCCCTTCCAATGGGAGCCTAGTTACCCATGTGATACACCCACCTTACCCACAACTCACATTTCCCTACCCCAACCAACCATGTTGGACCAAGATCACCTCTTCCAAGACTTGGGCCACACAAAGGGAACCATCGTCATAGACAACATATGCCTAGGAAGCAAGGAAGAGCCCCTCTCCATAATGCCCACCTTCCTAGATCCTTTTGACCCTTTCACATGGAAGTTCAAAGGCCATCCCACACCCATACACATGGAAGTCATCTTTGGGATAGGAATGCATAAGTCTTGGCACAACACATCACTTGGCATGATTCATAAGACGGGTCCATTCATTCACATCACCCACATGTCAAGTAGGAAGCATGAATGGACCATTTTCGGATGTAATGGTCCACCTCCATTCATCATGAGTCTTAAGCATGATAGGTGCATTCATGGATGTCTGGGTCCCCCGACATTTGCCACCCCTTTGCATGATAGAGCTACATTTGGAGATCTAGGCCCTCCTATCCTCACTAATCTTCATAGGGAGTCTAGACATGCTAGGTCCACATTTGGGTGCCCGGGACCCCCAACATCCAATAGAGTGCTAGCATTCACCAACTATGTCTCAGGATTGCATACTTGCAGGCCCATCATCAAAGGCAAAAGGATTTGTCAAAGGTGAATTGATACCCGCAAAAGAAACCAAGACTTCCAAGAGGGTGACTATCTGATGGTCAGGATGAAGAGGCTCTTCCCTAGAGTCGCCTCTACGCTCAGGGATCGAGAGACTGGACCCTTTAAGGTCTTGGGGCGATTGAGCATAAATGCCAATGAGTTGGTCCTTCCGAAGGAATATGGGGTCAACCCTCATTGTAGTGTGGCGGACCTTGTGCCCTGCAAGGGCCCCGCGGTGGCACCTAGAGAGGATATTGAGCCCATACCCCCTTTTAAGAGTGACCCCACCAATAAGAATCCCCTTCTAACCTTGAGAGCCCGCATGAGCACAAAGATTTGATACTAGTTAAACATAATGACACCATCAGGAGCAGGGTAATCCAGCAGTATCTTGTGAGGTGGAAGGGCCGGCCACGATGGTGAACACATGGGCGAGCAGGGAAAGACACTTACTCGACGGAGTCGAGCTCTTCGCACCCCGGGAGTATGATGGGGGCATCTCTCACCCTTCATATTTACTGGGTGTTCACCAGCATGGTTCCATTATGTTCGTCACATTTTTTTGATTCAGTTCATGTAATTTTCATATTTTCTTTGAGTCATAATTATGTAATTTTCATTTTATTTGAGTCATGTCCCTAGGTCTTGCATTTATTTTCCTAAGTTTGAGTGTCATTAGATTGTTTAGTGTGCTATTGGGCCCAATTCATTGGGCTTGGCCCATGAGCCCCCCCTACCCCTTCGGTTATTTGTTATTAAGTCTTTTGTGAGGGTCTTATTGTAAAATGTGGGTTTCCTATATATAGGGCCCCATTTCCTTCATTTGAAGGGAATGAATCAATGAATGAAAAATGTGCCATTTTGTGAGTTCTATCTTCATTTTTATGGTGGAGTGAATCCATTAGTGAGGTGAGAAACCTTAGGGAGAGAATCCCACCCATCCCTCTCTTAATCTCTCTCTTTCACTCCCCTTTCTCTCTCCTCCACACCCAATTTCGAAAATTTTCTCTCTCCTCCCTTCCCAACAACCACTCTCCCACCTACCCCCATTAAAGGCCACTCCCCTTCCCCACACATCCCATTACTCCACCCCCTAGTCCCAAGGGAGCATCCCCAATCACTAAGCCACCCTCCAACCACCTCATCCCTTTCCCAAGCACCCTTCCCTCTCCCCCATGCAACCCTCCACTTCCCTAGACCATTTGAATTCAAAAATCCCCTTCCCTGCATAGCCCTAGGGCGCCCAAGACCCCTCCCCTTTGGTTAGGGTCGCCCCCCTCTCATCCTCTCCATCTTCCCTTGTTCACCTCCATCACCCCACCTTCTACCATCTAGAGTAAGAGGACCTGCAGAAGACCTAAAGCTTGCAGCAGCGACCCCGACCTCTCCCTGACGTTCCTGGAAGCCCAAGAGTAGTCCATAGAAGAGGCTGCCTGTCCTCTTCGTAACGGCGGTGGTCTCGTCCCCTTCCGAGCTCCGAGCTGACCGGGAGATCCGTTCTCCCACAACTGCGCAGAGCTGCCCCTGCTGAGTACCAGAACCGGATTAGAAGCTCTGCCACGACGAACCTCGGAGGAATCAGCCCACAAGCTCTTCTACAAAGTTCTTCTTCTTCCTGTCTACTTTCAGAATCAAGAAGCGAAATTCCGTTCGGCATCCTGTGGCAGGAGTTATCATTTTTCTCCCTCAGCTCCATCATCCTGCTACCCACAGTCTGCATCGACCAGTCATCAGTGTTCAGAGATCCCTGGTCTTCTCCGGCATCGTCTGGCCTCCCCATTAGTTTTTCTGCAAAGAAGACTTGTCCACGATTCCAACGACATCAACGGTGCTCAATTCCGAGTTCGGGAGCTGTTGGGGCATCCTCTGCAACCAGCTGTTGGAAATCAGGAGCTAGCTCTGTAGAGATCCTGATCTGGAGAGAAAGCTTCACCACGGCAAACCCCCGAAGAATCAGGCCATGAGGTCTTCTACAAAGTTCTTCTTCTTCCTGTCTACTTTCAGAATCAAGAAGCGGAACTCCGTTCGGCATCCCGTGGAAGGAGTTATCCTTTTTCTCCCTTAGTTACACGGTCCTGCTGCCCACAGTCTGCATCGATCAGTCGCCATTGTTCTGCATCCCCTGATCTTCTCCGACATCGGTTGGCTTCCCCGTCAGTTTTTTTGCATAGAAGACTCATCCACGGTTCCAGCGACTCTGACGGTGCTTGATTCCGAGTCCGGGAGCTGTCGGGGCACCCTCTGCAACTTACTGCTAGAAATCAGAAGCTGCCAATCCGAGGGTCTGCCTCCCTGTTCGATCCTCTATCCAGATCAGCCTCGACACCAGAAGAATTCAGAAAACATTGGACGACTTCCCTGGCCTCCTACGAAGCTTTTCCAGGTGGTTTCGTCCCCAACAAAAATCGGTAGCAGTCGCAGCAGTCGGTTCTCCACTCGGCTGTCAGCACCCACAGAACGCGGGCAGAATCGGCAATCTCCATCTTCGGTGTTCCTTGCTCATTTTCCCCTCCCCGCTTGGCCGGCTAAAGGCCCCTCCCTGCGTGGAGGTAATTTTGGTTGTAATATCCATTAACCCCCACCCCAAGATCCCCCTCCTGCGAGAGGTGTAGTGTTGTAACTTCTCTTGGGCAGGTCAAACTTCCCCGGCGCGGCATGTGGGGAACACACGCTTCCCCGCTCGCCCACGTCTCCGACTCGGGGCCGGTGTCCTCACACCGGTCAGGTATATGCTGAACCCTCCCTGGATATTTGTGTTTTCTTAGTATCATTTCTAAGTTCAGCCGGCGAGGAAGAGAGTGCCCGGTCCCGTGATTCCCGATCACGAGTGACCACCGCGGTTTGAGTGAGGAGAGATCCCCGTACCCTCAAGGCACGGCGTCCGCCCCACTGATGTGGGTGCTCCAATCCAAGGGAGGGGAACTCATTGGCCAAGTCATTACCCTAAGCAGCGTGGTTTAGGCTCTCGAATCCACCCTACCATCACTTAGTCACCACGGGGAAAGGGTTGTGTTGCGATATCGGTCCACCAACATCGAGTCCGCTAATTTGTAAGTGGGCTTGCAAGTCTAGGTCCGAGGTTCATTTGGTTGATACCATTGCACCCTTAGGTCGTGTCACATCACCGCATTAGCATGTTCTTGACACTTCTGACAAGCTTTAGCAAACCTGCAGTAATCATCAAATATAGTGGGCCAATAGTAACCCAGTTTCTTTATCTTAGTTTTCATCTTCGGGCCAGCCTGGTGTGCTCCAGCTGATCCTGCATGGACCTCCTGCATCACCTGTCCCGCTTCTACTGAAGACAAGCAACGGAGTAGGACTTTCCTTCAGGCATCTGCCATAATTCGGAACAAGGTCCCGCTTCGTATCTCATAAGAATCCTTGATCCTCAGGAGCTTCATCCTCTGTTCCTTTTCTTTTGGAAGTTGCTGGTGTTGAAACCAGTGTAGGAGATGCTCTCGCCAATCGGGCCGCTGAACCCCTTCGATGACTGCTACTTCCATTTCTTGTTCGTCGGCCAGGACCCCTGTTACGCTGGGGACCTATCGGCAGTTGATCACTGTTATATTCAGGCTTGTGTCTGGCGGGACCACCAATGAACTAGCCAGCTTAGCGAGGGCGTCTGCTTGAGCATTCTGGCCTCGATTGATGTGCTTGATGCTGATGAAGTAAAATCTTGACATCAGGCGAGTTGCCAACTGGTGATAGGGGAGGAGCTCTTGCTTTCGCACATCGAACTCTCCTTCCAGCTGTTTTATAACTATCATGGAGTCTCCGAATGCTTCCAGCATCTGAATTCCCATGGACAGAGCAATTTGCAACCCGATTATTAGGGTTTCATATTCCGCTTCATTGTTGGTGCATTGTTTGTTTATGGAGCAGGATGTATGTACCACTTCTCCTTCTGGGGATTTCAAGACTATGCCTGCTCCTGCTCTGACCCTGGATGATCCGGTGGCAGAGGTGTCAATTATGGAAGCGCCATCAAAGTATAGCTGCCATAGAGAGGGCTGTACTTGCACGGCTTCTAGGGTTTCATCTTCAGGAAGCTCCGGCTCCAACGGGCAATCCCCGGGCACTGGGTGCTCAGTGAAGAAGTATGCAATAGCTTGGCCCTTGACGGCCTTGCGCGGCACGTAGGAGATATCAAACTCCATAAGGATTACCGCCCATTTGCCCAGGCGACCTTTGAGTGCCAGTTGAGACATGATGTACTTCAGGGGATCCTCTTTGCACACCAAGCTGATTTCATGCGATAACATATAGTGTCAGAGCTTCGTAACTGTGAAGACCAGCGCCAGACAGATCTTCTTAATATGAGTATATTTCTCCTCACTTCTGACCAGTCTCTGACTGAGGTAATAGAGGGCTTGCTCTTTCCCTTCTTCATTATTCTGGGCCAGCATTGCCCCTAGAGAATTATGTGTAGCTGCTATATACAGTATCAATGGTCATCCTTTCACCGGTGTGCACAGCACTGGAGGAGTTTTCAGATAGTCTTTCAGCTTGTCAAAGGCCGTCTGGCAATCTTCATCCCAATAAAAGGGAACCTCTTTCATCATCAACTTGTGAAAAGGCTGACATCGCCCTGACAAATTGGAAATGAACCGCCGGATATAAGCTAAGCGGCCCTGTAGTGATCTCAGCTCGGAGATGTTCCTTGGCGGAGGTAACTCCTGAATTGCTTTGATCTTTGCGGGGTCTATCTCGATTCCCCGATATCGAATGATGAAACCCAGGAATTTTCCGCTCGACACTCCGAACGCACATTTCATGGGGTTCATCTTTAGCTCATGCTGCCTCAGCCTCTGAAAGATAATCCGGAGGCCTTGCAGATGATCTTCTTTTCTTTTGGTCTTGACCACCAGGTCATCTATGTAGCATTCGACCTTGTGGTAGAGCAACTCGTCAAAGAATTTGGTCATTGCGCGCTGATAGGTTGCGCCAGCATTTTTCAGTCCGAACAGCATTCTCTTGTAATGATAAATGCCTTTAGGAGTTCAGAAAGCAGTATGGACTCGGTCAGGCTCCGCGATCCAAATCTGATTGTAACCGGAAGACCCATCCATGAATGACAGGGCTTCATGGCCAGTTGTAGCATCAATCATGACCTAGGTTATTGGCATCGGGAAGTCATCTTTGGGGCAGGCTTTATTTAGATCTCGGAAGTCGACACATATCCGGATCTGTCCATTCTTCTTCTTCACGGGGACGATATTCGCCAGCCATGTAGTGTACTGGTTTTCTTCAACAAATCCTACGTCAATGAGCTTGTCGACTTCAACACAAATTTGGGTGATGAGCTCTGGCCTCATGCACCGCGGTGGTTGCTTCACTGGCTCGGCCTCAGGGCTGATTGTTAGCTCATGTTGTGAGACAGCGGGGCTTAGACCTGGGATCTCTTTGTAAGTCCAAGCGAAGCAATCTTGGTACTCTAGCAGCAGCTGGATGTACAGCTCCCGTTCTTCTAGGGACAGTTGGGCGCTGAGGAAGGTGGGCCTAGGGTCCTCCTCATTTCCCAAGTTGACTTCTATTAGTTCATCAACTGTGACCTGGCCTCCGTCTTCTATCTCCGGAGGTGCCGGTTGGAGGTCAACGAAGTCTGGAATACCATCTTGAGGGTCGAGTACTTCGACTTCCTCGTCGGATATCACCAAAGCCTCACGAGATTTCTTGATTTCTTGTGCTAGCGGCTGAGTGGATTGTTCTATTAGCAAATCCATTGCCGTTGTAGCTCCTAAGGGCGAGAGAGCAGCTTTAGTGTTTGTAGATGAGGTTGTAGCCATGATGGGCTGGTAGCTATTTACTGCCGAACTCGGACAGCATACTGGTTTTATAGCAGAAGCTGAGGAAGTCTCGCCTTCTGGGATAGTTGTATCTTCCGCAGAAGTGGCTTTTTCTTTCCTGGTAGCTGGCTCCCCTTGATTGGAGTTGACAAAGGCTTCCCTGATTGGCAGAAAGGGTGTTGAAGTTGTCATTAGTAGGACCCTTGTGGAGGGAGAGACTCCTACTTCTTGAATGTCTTCAGCTTCACTGCTGCTAGCCGTATCAAATTCGGCTTGAAAGGCCACTTCTTCAGGATGAACTTGCTCCCAGCATCGGCAAGGGGCCGAGGTTTCTACTTCTTGATTCCCGGACCGAGCCAGTTCAAGATATTCGGCTTCCACCGGATACTCATCAAAGGTTGCCCCCAGAGGGCTATCTTCAGTAGGATAGAAGGCGGAGATAGTATCCACCTCGTACCGCCCACTGTAATAATATTCCTCCAGGGTGAAGCCCAACCCTGGATGCTGAGAGACACGTCTCATTTCCTTATCCAGATTTGCAGGATACCACATCTTCTGGAAAGCTTCTTTGCGCTTTTGAGACTGATCGGGAGGAAGGTGTTGCTTCTGAAACATTCTGGCCATCGATCGGTCGTGAACACCAGACCTTGGACAGGAACCTGCGGGTTGGCTAGATCTTCAGGGAGGCTGCAGTCTGTGTCTTCCCGAGTGGGATGCTCCTCAGTTGTATAGAACAAGCTGCTGGGCCCATCGTCCTGTGTCACCTCCCAAGCTTTGAAAGGTTCGACAGTGGGGTCGTTGAGGCCGAGGACTGGCTTGGTGAGGCCGGCCGGGACTCCGATGCGGTCGCGCTGTCGATTGACCTGCACTTCCTTAGCTTTGGGATATAATGCTGGGGGTGTTACCCTACCGACGTCTCCTGAAGCTGTGATGTGGGAGACCACGTTCGGCTTGACATATCAGCGTGGCGGTGGTGGATACCAACCGTCACCCGATCTATTCTTCGAGGCCCCTATGGGGGCTTTAGCTTCAGAAACCTTCCGGGGAGGCCCCGTATATAGGTTGGCGTCTGCCAAGTGACATTCAAATACCTCGAACGGGTGGAGATCAGCAAATATCCTCTCCTCCTTCCCTTGGAGGCTGTATTTGATGCATTGGTGGAGCGTGGAGGGCACCACCATATTCTCATGCAGCCATGGGCGGCCGAGCAGTGCCTTGTAGGAGGTGCGAGAGTCAATGACATGAAACTGTACTGTTGTAGTGAAATCTGCCAGGGTCAGCGTAAATTCTGCCACTCCCATAGATACTTCACATTTTTGGTTGAAGCCAGCGATACGCATATCCCCGACTTTCTCGAGATGCACATTAAAGTGGTGCCTCTCGTATATTCTGTATGGCAGGATGTTGACTGCTGCACCGAGATCAACCAGTATTCTGTTCATCTCCCTTCCATTCAGGTGCCCTTTCATATACAGCGGCCTATTGTGGCTGGCAGTAAGTAGTAGCATGTCTTCCGAAGAGAAGGTCATACTGGCTTCTGGTATAGCCTCGGCTATGCAGGCTTCAAAATGAGCAGGCGTCTGCAGAGCAGTGATGATCGCCTGTCGAGTTTCTTCACTCAAAGAGAGAATTTCCCAAATCGTAAATCGAGCGGGGAGCTTTTTGAGCAACTTCATTATTCGGCTCCCAGCCCAGACATTGGAGAGCTTCAGCTCTTCAGCCCATCTGGGCTTGGGGAGGTTTTGATTTGTGGGTCCAGACGGACCTGCTTCATCTTCCTGGGACTCGGCATCCTCTTGGCTGGCACCGGCTGTCGGGTCTTCTTTATTAGTTGCTGTAGGGCAAGTTCCATCTGCATTTGCATCCTCAGTAGATTGCGCTGGCTGCGGGTGAATGGCCCCGGGTGTAGGGTTAGCCTCTTGACAGGGCTGTTTCCCCTTTGACATTTTCATAAATTCAAGGAATCAAGGGACTGCCTTGTCTCCATTTTTGTTGTATAGGCCTGACGGAGGGGGGATTTGAACTCCCTTAACCTCCGGCGGAGGTGTCTTGTAGGGTTGCTCCCCTCTAAACATGATGTTGTGGTTGGGTGGTGGCTGGCGCCCCCATCTTCGGCCCGACCGAGTGGCATGTGCAGCAGTTACGGCCTCGGCTTTGCCTCCCCCAGCATGGGGTGTGAAGTAAATTTCTTCTTCTTCCTCTTCTCCAGGTAGGTTGAAGAGTGCTGATAGGGTATTGCAGGAGACAACCTGTGCTTTACTGGCCCCAGCGGCTTTTCTTTTCTTCTTCTTTTGCTTTCTCTTCTTTTTGGTTTCTGCGGGTGCCTGCCCCCAGAACAGGCTGCCCTCTTCAGGGGGTGCTGCTTCAGCTTCCTCCACCTGTTTGAGTGAGAGTTGTTCCAGCTCTTGCCATGGGACGTGGTCCCGTACCAGCAGAGGTTTCAATTCGGGCTGTACATATTCATCTAGCCCTTCAATCAGGTGCTGTAGTCAAAGGACTCCAGGATTGGTTTCCTTGATTACTGGTAGCGGAGTCTGTCTCCTCCTATTAGGTGTATGTATTCTGATGGCTGTAGGTGGAGTGACCCATACGGGTGCTACCACTGGCGGAGCAGGCCGGGGTGTAACGCCACGGATATGTGCCCCCTCTTTCGGGCGATGTGCCCTCTTCTTCTTGTGCTTTACAGGGATCTACGGCCACCCCTTCTGTTCTTTCACGGGCTCTAGGAAATGGATTTCGTAGGTGCTCCGTGTGCTTGCTTCAGAGATCTCCTCAGGTAATGCCTGGTAGAGGGAGACCATGTTGACTGTTGCTCTCCTGGGAGGAGCTTCATGTGGCTGAGGAGGGTCTACTTTGTACTCTCCCAGCTCTATTTCATTCTTCTTTACCATTCCTTCGATGATGTCTTTGAAAACATAACAGTCTTCGATTGGATGTCCCAACATCTAGTGGTAGGGGCAGAATCTTAGACTGTCTTTTCTTTTCAGGTCCTCCGGTCTTCTTGGCTCAGGCAGGGTGACCATGCCGTATTCTGTTACCCAGTCGAACAGGACTCGGGTCTTGTCCTTTGGAAAGGAGTAGGCTTTCTTCATCTTGTCCCTCAGCGAATGACCTTCTTTGTCATCCGGAGCTTTTGCAGGCTGCGGGGGAGCCGCCTTCTTGCCTTTCTCCTTATGCTATTCGAACGCCTTGATATCAAGCGCATTCGCTTCTTTAGGTGTGGGGTGCCGTTCCGCAGCCTTGCCTTTCTGGGCTGTGCTGGCAGCTGACGCCGGGACAGGCTTGGCTAGGAAAGCCTCCACTTCGGCCACCACATTATTCAGCCGGTCGAACGACCGTATTTCCATTCCAATCATCTTCTCCAGGACCTCCCTCCTGAGGTTTTATTTGCATATTTGTACCGCGTCCTCCTGATGCGGGGGCCGCTTGCATCTCATTCCGAGGTTCCTCCACCTCTTGATGTAATCAAGGGCTGTCTCATCTGCCCTTTGTTTTGTTGAGTAGAGTTCGGCCACTGTGACCTCCCTCTCTGTGACATGGAATCTTTCTCTGAACTTTCTCTGCATATCCGACCAACCACTGATTGACCCGGCCGAGAGGCTAGAGTACCATTCAAATGCGAGCCCTGTCAGCAAGGACCCGAAGAACTTCAGCAAATATGACTCGTCGGTGGCCAGATCACCCATAACGGTCATGTAATTTGCAATATGCTCTTTAGGGGACACTTTCCCGTTGAATTTGTCAAACTTAGGCGGCTTGTTGACCCCCGGGGGAAGTCGTTTAGCCGCATGGTGTTGCGGGTAGGGCACCCGATAGGCATCAAATGCGACATAGTCACCTTCACTTTTCTCTGCGAGCTTCAGCTCGATCATCCTCTCCACCATCATCCGGTTCACGACCGTGGGGTCAACCGGTTCTGGATAGAAGTGTGCCGACTGCAAGTATGGGGTGACCAGGGTGGTCGCCTGTGGAGGACGCAGCAGCGGGGGTGTCGGGTGCACCTGAGGGAGCACTGGAGGTAGCAGCGGCTGAGGCTGTGGCAGCCGCTGTTGTGCTGTCGCCATGCTTGGCTCTGACGGCTGGGGTAGTGTATAGAGCGGTGGAGGGTCGTCGCGACGAGCCGCTCCCCGGGATGACTCACCCTGGACTTCGGGTGGTTTAGAGGCCGATGAGTGTTCAATTTTTTCCATCAACTGCTTCTTCAGAGAGTCTATCTCTCGTTGATATTTTTGTAGTAGCATCAGAACTGATGGGTCTATGGTGGTGGGGATACCCTCTATTGTCTCCCCGGACGTACCCTCAGGCAGGATATCGAGGAGGACGTCGTCTTCTTCTTCTACCGTCACCACATTAGCGGTCAAGACGGGGGCCTTGTCATCCCAGTGGGGATAGACCTAGGACTGTTTCCCTTTAACCATCATCAGAAGCTCTCTTGCTGCTTCTGTTCTGCGGGTAGTCGGCCCCAGCCGTGCGGCCAATTGAGCCAATTCTTGGGGGTCTTCAGGAAGCTCCCCATATTGGTTAGATATACCAGCCATGTTACAGGTGAAAACCTGCATCCTTCCCTTTTGTTGATAGATCCTCCTTCTAGCATGCTGCGGGAAGGTCAGTCTTTCAAACACAGAGATCCTTCTCCTTTCTTCCCTCTCGGGGAAAACTTCATCGGCTTCGATCTCGAAGCCGTCATTATATCCGTTGTCATCGACTGACGACACCATCATTCTATCTCCCATATCTCTTTCATCTGCCACCGACGGGCAGTTATCTGCCTCAGTGGCGACTGTCTGCATCAATCGCTGCTGTCCGAGTGAAGGGTTGCCTAAGCCTCGGAAATAATTTCTGACCAAGCAGGTCATCTCTTCTCGACCGCGCTCTTGATGTAGGACGGGGGGCGATTTTCGACCTCAAGCAGGAGGGATATAGGCCAGCCGAGCTCTGTCGGTCGGCTGTTGGAATTTTCATCCCGCAGCAGGGACGTTGGCTTGACGGGCCGCAGCCCAGAAACTTCTGTGGCGCGGAGGATCCGCAACCACCTCTTCTACCTTCTTCGGGGGCAAGCCCCTTTCTCTTCTCACTTCCGCCTCATTGTTCACAAGACGACGACAGATGGGTGTTAGCTGGTGGGCAGGTCGGGTTGGCTTGGGAACCCACACCTGTTTAAACTTCCTCGGCCTGGGTGTCGGGCTTCCTTGGCCACAGTGGATGACTTCTTCTATTTCTGCCCTCCTTCCGGCGAGGGCCTGATAGGCATTGTGGACAGGAATGTTGGGGATGACTCGGTCCGGGGTCACCCGTGCAGTGCGTCCGTCGAGGAAGACGCGCATACCCCCGACTAGCATAGATTTCCCGGATTGAGACAGAGTTCCGGTGATTACAGCGGCATTCTTGCGGGCCTGGCGACGCTAGCATCCTCCAGGGTGTTTGTTGATGACATTGGGGTGGGTCCCACGTATGACGTGGTGCACCAGACAGCTAGCGGCCGGGGCCGGACTTTCGGACAAGTCTTTGCAGCAGGGAACCTCCAGAGGCTCCATTTTTTCCACAGCTTCCTTGACAAGTTCTGGGGCTTCGACCTCCAGCATATCTACAAAGGCTAACCCCAAAAAGTTGGGGAGGCCCACAGCGGCAGGGAAGCTGCTGAATTCCATGGGTACCGCCAGGTACCCTTGCACGTGTCCAGCGACAATCGAAAGATCGAAGTCAACGCCAGCTATCCCGTTGATCATCATTGATCTGCCTGCAAAGACAAACGAAGCAATAATCAATAGCCTTTGAGAGGGCTTCGAAGCCCGAATATCCCGGCAAAGAGATGAAAGGTGACACTGGTCCCAACGGGCGTGCCAGACTTGTTTGCAACCTTTTCTTTCTTTCGCGGGTCGATCGACCAACTGACTAACTGGTAGTCAAATGATCAATTAATGACGCGGGCGTGCCAGTCACATGAGTGACGAATTGGTGATGCGCTCATTCTGACCCATGTCGGGCGAATGTGAGGTTCGGTCGGGACCAGCAGTCCGCCATACCATAAAGGCTATGGCGTTAATTACATCCCCCACGAGGAGGGAACACCTTTGATTAATTGCCGAGATAGCGGGCTGTCGAAGCCGAATTAAAAAGAGCTACATGCTGATCATGACGAAAGCATGAAGGATGCATACATTTATCATGTAGAAGATGCATAATTCATGGGATTATGGATCCTCGGTACGTGGCAGAGGACATAGGTCCGAAGACCACCATCGCGCATAGCGAAGACTTCCGACCAGACGTAATTCGATTTTCTGTCGATGCCATTTAATATACCCGAGGATCTATGCATGCATGCGCACATGGCGTTCGTGACTATATTAAGCATGATAATGGAATTCATGGAAGCAAATGGTAATCGATCACATTTATTACTCCCCACTGAGAAGAGGGAAGGCAACACAAGTGTGATAGTGAAAGCACAATTCTAACGGACATGGTGATGAAGATATGATAAAAGTATAGCTTGGACTCGCTCGGCCCTTCCTTTATTCAATTTATTACCAATTGTGGTTTATTAACATTGACCGTGAGAGACGAGAATCGCTCCGAGGGCGAGTGAATGATTAAAACAACAAGAGGGGTTCAAAACCGGCGCGGACACGTGAGGGATAGCTTATACGGCGCGATAAAGCGTAGGTATAAACGGTTAATACGGCGCGGCCATATAGCTGGTTAAGACGGCGCGCAAAGGATTGGGGCGCGCCGGTTCATGGCGCGCCGGAAAGGCGCAAGGAAGTTTTTTATTTTTTTGAGTGTAGGGTTAATCCGGCGCGGGGGGGTACCACGCTGTATTAGGGCGTGCCGGGTTAAGGCCACGCCGTTTTAGCTTATTTTTGATGAGTTTCGAATCATTTGAGTTTGTTAAGTTTATGTTGAGGGTTTTGAAGCCATTTGAGGATAATTGTTTGTTAAATTGAAGTCTAGAACCTTGAGGGATGGTGTGACAAGTCAGTGCGAGGTTCATACTCGAGCACTGGGTTGATTAAGTTCAAAATGGGCAAATCATCATTGTTCATTCATGATAAGTTTATCCAAAAATTTTGGCAGCATCTCCCCTGAACACGAAGAGTTGCAGGGGAGAAACGGGGTCGTACGCACTCATGGAGCACGCCCCTAAACTGCCGGTATGCACGAAGGCAGCCAGCAAACCCCATTGGATAGGATACCCCGAGGACTAACTTTCTAGGGGCACCAAGATTCCATAGGGGAAGAGACAGAGGGACGAGGTCATTGATGATGGGAGCCATACCCCGAGGGCTAGCCTGCGAGGGGTGGAGGACCCATAGTCTGTGATTCATCACATGGAGGAACTGACCATTAGGAGAATGGGACTCCGAGGGCTAGCCTACAAGGAGCACACATCCCTTCGGTCTCGATCGGGTCTTAATTTGTTGGGGCTGAGTTCGTTGAACCAGGACCCCTATCATTGTCTGCAATGGCTTCGAGGAAGTGCCTACCATCGAGAGATAGAGCCCCCCCCCCCCCCCCCGGTCGCCCAGTAACTTCAGGAAGCAGCAGGGGAATGTCCCCCTCCCCGGGTGATTGAAACTGCGAGAAACCCTCGGAACAGTGCAGATGATCACGATGAGTAGGGGTGGTAAATACATAAGTGAGGCGGGCCCGCTGCAGGGGCATATGCTCGAATAGTTGGAAAGCAACGTCCAGGGGATGGACCCTGTACATGGCGGAGAGACACACGCGTAGAAGCACTGCTCCATCCGAGGAGAGAAGGAGATGCGAAAACCCTTGAATCAAACATAAAAAAAAATGAGCGAAAGAAAAGCCCCCGGGGAGGGGTGTTTCTATAGCCCACGATGATTCGGGGCGCGATGCAGACCTCGGGGAAACCGGAATTACAGCTATGCCGAGAAGAACCCAGACACAGGCGTTGGCGTAGATAGAAAGGGGGGAGGCTGAGGATCATTCATTCAATCCAATAACCCAAGCATTCAACATATATGTATTAACGTCCTAGAAACGGGAATGATTCAGTGTTTACATGGTGAGGACATGGCGCCAGCCCCATTGCTCGGTCGCCGCTCGCCGATCACGGAGGCAGAAGACATGCAGAGCACCACGAAAACAGAGAAAGGAAGGAAGAGAAAATAGAAAATCGCACAGAGGGGGAGGAGAATCGACTCATATCATTGTCGCTCCTCCCCCCCTCGCTTACATTTGATGGGTGGGAACTTCAGAAGGAGCAGTCTACGGAAAGCAGGAAAAGAAATGGCACCGGCGCCCACCTCTTCCGGGAACAGGGTATCGTTGAGGAAGAAGACGACCGGCGGAAGCTCCTCCAAAGGAACCCTACTCTCTCTCTGCTTCAGTAAAAAAAAAACCTATCCAGAAGCCTTTCTCTCCCTTTTTTCATCTCAAGTCTCGATCTGTCTCTCCCCTCTTTCTCTTCAATCGAACCTCACCCATATATATAACAGGTTGGAGGCTCTTCATCCGGCGTGGGCTTTGGCGCGCCGGGAGGAAGCTTCATCAACTTATCGTGCCGGTTTAAGGCGCCATCAGATAGGGTAGCTTGCGCGCCGGGATGAGGGCGGAAGGTAGGGGGCACGCTGGGATAAGGGCGCGCCGAGCTAGTGCTCTTTACGACCTTCGAGCCAGTCGATGAGTCCGGGGATGATTCCGGGAGTCACCGTGAGCATTATCTCACTGATGTTCACTGAAACCTCGACGAGATATCTTGTCGAAGATCCCAGGTTGGCGTATGGCCATTCTCGAGGTTCCAGATAGCTTTGGGTTGATCATACGGGCCTGCCGCTGACATTACCTTCGGCTCTATAATTCGTGCCGCTGGCTCGGCCTGGCCCATGCCCGAAGCTCCTTGCAAGGTGAGATAACACCAGGGATAGTTCCGCCCGAGCTGGGCGATCATTCGGCCACTGACGGGCCCATCTTGGTGGGAAGCCGCACCAGTGCCGGGTGATCGGGGTCTTCTGCCGACAGAGCTTTCGGTCCTCCGTCTCGGAGAGCTAGGGGGGACTCCTTTATCTTCAGGAGAGCCTTTCATGAGGTGGGTAGCCACCGGGTTGACCGCTGTCCTTGATCGGACAACGGGTGTAGTGTATGCGGCATGACAGAGTTGATGCCGGTTCATTGGGCAGGCTTGGTCGCACTGCCGGTTGGTTGTGAGTTTGTCTCGGCTCTTCTGAGGTGAAGTCCCCGTGTCCATACGGAGTGACTCGAGGCTCTGGCAGCTCGAGAAATCTTTGATATGTTGATCTTTATCGGCTTCCGTGCTTCAGCGGGCCGGGTCCTTTCTCTTTGTGGCTTGGTCGCCGACGATCATATTTTGGGTGCCAACAGGCACATAAGGCAAAAGTCACACCCCGGCCCGGGGGCACACAAAGAAATAAGCACACCCCGACTTAGGGGCATTTGAAGAAGAAACATACCCCGTCAGGGGGGTATATAGAGGAAAGAATACACCCCGCCTTGGGGGCTCAAGAAGCAGAAGAAATCACCCTGGCCTAGGGGGCACACAAAGAAAGAAACACACGCCCTACCTTGGGTGCACAAAAAGTGAAACACACCCCGGCTTGCGGGCATACAAAGAAAAAAATACACTCTGCCTGGGGTGCACAAGAAGCAAATACACCTCGCCTGGGGGCACAGAAGAAAAGAAGTAGAATCCACCCCGATATGGGGGCATGAGAAGCATGAAGTTACACCCTGACTCGGGGGTACGTAAAAAAGAAACCCATCCTGCCTTGGGTGCACAGGAAGCCAGAAACACACCCTGTATGGGGGGCATACGAAACAAAAAAGAAGCACACCCCGTCATGGGGGCACACGAAGAAAGAATACACCCCCGCCTGGGGGCACAAAAGCAAAGAGGCCTACCCCTCCCAACCTAGGGGGCAGATGAAGAAAAGCTACACTCCAACCTGGGGGCACGTTAAGAGAAATACACTCCAGTCCGGGGGCATCAATGAGAAAAGAAGAGTAGAACAAAAAGAATAGTCATGAGGGGGATGTGGTCTTTGCACCCGCCTCTTCACAGTAAAAAGAACAGTAGAAAAGAAAGAACAGTCATCAGACAGATATGGTCTTTCCACTCGCCTCTCCACACAAAAGAAGAAGAAAAGAAAAGAAAGTGAGCCTTGAGGTAGACATGGTCATTCACCCTTTACCTTCAGCCATCCAACAAATAGACTTCATGTGTGGTCGGTGTCACGACCTTTCATCTAAGCTGACAAAAAACCTTCCGCCAACAGGGCATTAAACCGACAAGATCTTCCACCGACGAGGCGTTAAACTGACTAAACCTTCCGCCGACGGGGCGTTAAATCGACTAAACCTTTCGCCGATGGGGCGTTAAACCAACTAGATCTTCCGCCGACAGGGTGTTAAATCGACTAAACCTTCCACCGACGGGGCGTTAAACCGACTAAACCTTCCGCCGACGGGGCGTTAAATCGACTAAACCGACTAAACCTTCCACCGACGGGGCATTAAACTGACTAAACCTTTCACCGACGGGGCGTTAAACCGACTAAACCTTTCGCCAACGGGGCGTTATACCGACTAAACCTTTCACCGTCGGGACGTTAAACCGACTAAATCTTTCACCGACGGGGCGTTAAACTGACCAAACCTTTCACCGACATGGCGTTAAACTGACTAAACCTTCCGCCAACGGGGTGTTAAACTGACTAAACCTTCTGCCGATGGGGCGTTAAACTGACCAAACCTTTCGCCCACGAGATGAAAAACCGACTAAACCTTTCGCCGATGGCGCGTTAAATCGACTAAACCTTTCACCGACAGGTGCGTTAAACCGACTAAACCTTTCGCCGACGGGGCATTAAACCGACTAAACCTTTCACTGACGGGGCGTTAAACCGACTAAACTTTCCACCGACGAGGCGTTAAACTGACTAAACCTTCCGCCGACAGGGTATGAAACCGACCAAATACTCAGCCATCGGCCTCGTGGCCGACAGCTTCCTAATTATCGGCTCTTAGATGACAGCTACCCCATCATTAGCATCCCAGCCGACAGCTTTCCAATTAAAAAGAAAAAAAGAATCAACCTTTCACTCTAGTTCGGATCCTTTTCAAGCTAGAGAATCAAAGAATCAACCCTTCATTCTGATTCGGACCCTTCCCCGGCCAGAGAATTAAAGAATCAACCTTTCACTTTGGCTCGGATCCTTTCCCGGCCAGAGAATTAAAGAATCAACCTTTCACTATGGCTCGGATCCTTTCCTAGCCAGAGAATCAAAGAATCAACCCTTCACTTTGGTGTAGGTCCTTTCTCGGCCAGAGAATCAAAGCATCAACCTTTCACTCTGGTTCGGATCTCTCCCCAGCCAGAGAATTAAAGAATCAACCTTTCAATTTGGTACGGACCCCTGCCCGGCCAGAGAACAAAAAAAGAGAAGAGACCTTTCTCTTCGACTCTCATATCTTGCTACCTGACGCCCTTCGGCTCAACCATTTCGGCCAAGGCCCACTATCAGGATCAATCCATCCTTCCCACCGCGCTCTCCGATATCTTTCGGCTTTATAGCCTGCTTCTAACATCTCCCGGCTTGTTAGCCTGCTCCCAATATCTCTTGGCTTTTTAGCCTGCTTCTCAATATCCCAATCTCGGCTCTTTGTAGCTCGCATCCCAATTTTGGCTCTCGTAGCCTGCTTCACATCTCTCGGCTCTTTGTAGCCCGCTTCCTGACTTTGGCACTTGTAGCCTGCTTCCCCTTGGCCTTTGTGACCTGCTTCCCAATTCTGGCTCTCGTAGCCTGCATCCCTTTGGTCTTCGTGGCCTACTCCCCAATTTTGGCTCTCGTAGCCTACTTCCCTTTGAACTTCGTGGCCTGCTCCCTAAATTCTGGCTTTTATAGCCTGCTTTCCTTTGGTCTTCCTGGCCTGCTTCCCAATTCTGGCTCCCGTAGCCTGCTCACCCAACCTTTGGCCTTCGTGGCCTACTTCCCGACATCTTTTGGCCCTTATGGCCCGCTCCCCTAATGTCCCTTGGCTTCTATAGCCCGTTTCCCTAATTTCCTTTCGGCCCTTCGTGGTCTGCTCCCCTAATACTTTTACTACCACTACACTTATACGTAACGACAGTATGTTCATACGCAAAAAAAAAGAGACAAATAATGCTTGATTACTCTGCTTGCATGCTTGCCTATAATATAGAATAACACACCTCTTTGGAATTTGCTAGGACCTGGTTTCCTTGCTAAATAATAACGCTGCCCCAATTCCAGATGCACGTGCATCACGGCATACGCTCGAAGGGAACCCAATTATGGCGGGTGCACACATCAAGGGGAAGAGTCATGGCCAAATTGCTAGGCCCAACTCACAAAATAAACCCGAGGCAACACTCCTAGGCTTCACACTTAATGTGTTCAATGACCTTCGACCATAGGGATGTTGAGTGGTGATAGGCAGATCTAGAGGGGAGGGGTGAATAGATCAGCCCCTTTTTGCCATTCTTTGCAGAATTAAAAATAATGACTAGCACAGCTGATAAAGAGACAGATTTTGATTACTATCTGAAGGACGTAATGCACACAGGATTCTTAGAAGCGATCCTATCAAGATTCTATCGATGGAACAAGAGAGAAGACAAACCACAAGGTAAGATCTTTAAGGTGGTTTAGTCTCAATCTAGAGACCTATGTCCACCCCTCACACAACACGGTGAGGCTTCACTAGTGCCAAAGCACAACCGCTGAATCACAGCTTCAAACAAAGAGATACACTCTCACACACCGCTGTCACACAGCTTGAGGGATCATACCCCTGACCACACAGATAGGCAACCACTCCTTCTGTCTTCCTACTCTCAGGCAGGGATCCAATGATGAGGAGTTTGTTCATAAGAAAAGAAAACAAAGGATGAAAGGTCCAGACATAGTATCGCAAAGAAAGTGCAATGACTAAGAGATATCATGTCTGGAAATGAGCTTGAGAGAGAGAGCCTTGGCTTTCTTCTGCCCTTTTTTTGAATCTTCTTAGCAGCTACGGAGGCTTTCTCTTCGTCGTGACGAGTGGAGAATATATGCTTCTGGATTTACTCATGCATGCAGCATCAGGACCAGGAGAGCTTGACCAGCAAGTTTTTTTCTCTTCTCCATTTTTCTCTTCTCAACTTCTTAGCTCATATTCTCTTCTTATCTATATTCGTGTCTTAGGGCGACACCAACGTTGTCTGCTATGCAAGCAACACCCAGAATGTCACATCCACATTATTAGATTTGCTTCCACTTGCACAGTTGACTCTCTTATTGACAGGTTAGCAGGAATGTGGGTAGGTAGGAGACCATTTGAGCAAAGGTATGATATCCTTCAGAAAATATCTCTGCCAAAACACTATCTTCTGACACAAATGTAATCTGACGGCCTTTTCCAGAGCAGACGGATCCTCTGGATTAAGTTCTGGATCTTGAAATCAGCTTCTGTCGGATCAGGATCGGTTCAGGACGATCACAGTGTGTCGACACTTTTCTTGCAGTGTGTCGAGACATTCCTTTGAATATCTTGAATACTCGTTCTGGTTGATCGATGATGTGTCGACACTTTACCTCCAGTGTGTTGAGACATCCCTTTGAGATCTTGAAGAACCATGGCCGATGAGTCGAGACAACATCAAATAGTGTCGAGACAAGTGAGCCTTGTGCAGAGTTTTTCACACGAATGCGTCGACACTTTGCGCCCAGTGTGTCGAGACATTGGTGAATCCAGATACTTAGTCAGAACGCCTCAGCTTGAAATCTTCTGGATGTGTCGAGACATGAGTTGAATGTGTTGACACATTTTGGTATGCCAGAGCTCAATTGTTGGAATTTCAACACAAGCTCTTCTGAATGTGTCGAGACATGATTGGGCCGTGTCAAGACATCACTTAGTGAGATTTAGCTGCATTTTTTTAAACAATTCATCAATCCAAATAAAGTTAGATATATCTCAACTACCTACTAATGATTTATGATTTGTTATCATCAAAACCTGGGGACACAACATTCTCTCCCTTTTTTATGATGACAACCATGAATCATTATGAGCAAGCATTCATACATCAAGGCAATCAAATTTGTTTGAAGAACCATCAACCAAGCAAGGTTCAATCATTCACACAACCACTGAATGTTTATCATTTTCCAACAAGGAGCATTTTCAATGGCAACAAAAGGATTGATTCATTAATCAAACATAGTTTAGTACAGATCAAGCGAGGATGCGAGTTCAAGCAGTTACACTGCAGATCTATATGCAAAAGTTTAGATTAAAAAATCTAATTATATGCCAGATGCTTGATGAGACTACAGTGCTTCTCCCCCTTTGTCATTAGCAAGGAGGTGGTGAAGGAGGAGGCTGTTGTGGAGGAGGCACGTTGCTGGTGCTGGCCAGGTGCATGATATGTGCCTCTTGGAAGTCATGTTGCTAGTTATAGATAGTTGTCTCTAGAGAATCAATTCTTTGATTTAACTGCTCATCTTTTGGACTGAAAAAACTGTGTAGGTTCTGGACATTATCTTTGATGTCCTTCAGCCAGGTATACATCATCTCACAGATGTATTCTGCTTCAGCCCGCTGTTGGGAGCCTTAGAGGGGAAAACGAGAAGATGTAGCTTCTGTTTGAGGAGGAGGACACCATTCATCACCAGCATTCTGCAGAGCAGGTTGGAGTTGAGCTTTATGCAGACGTATGAGCTCCAAGATTTCATTACCGATCGTATCCAATTTCTTGTATACGACGTCCATCTTTGCCTCAGCTTTGGTGGTGCTATTCACTGCTCTAGCGGTGTCAGTATGAACAGTGTTTGCAAGCCTGGAGGAGGCATCAAGTAGCTTATTGGTGTCAGAATACAGTTTCCCTTTCAACCTTTGGGAAGCATCTAGTAAGCGAGAAGTAGAGGCAATGAGGTGTCTTTCCAGATTGGATGTAGCATCAATAGACCTGTTGACCTCTACAGTCACATGTGCCCGGATGGATGTAGTGGCGCCAACCGCTTGTCCTCTGATAGATGTAGTGGCGCAGCCACCTGTTCAGATAGCTGATTAGAGGACTCCATCAGTTTAGCCCACTTGATGTTGAGATTACTTTGATCTTCTCTGATGTCATAGGCGCATGACCATTTTAGTAGTTTTCTCCTATGTTTTAGTGTGGATTTCTTTTAGTCTCTTCATTATTTTGCCTGCTCGTTCACACACAGTTATCAAGGAGGTCATGAAGTTCTTCAACCGTCCATCTGACTTATGTTTGTCATGCACAAATTTTTCCCATCGGCTATTTTGAACTTGCTCATAGTGGAGTTGTCTAGCTTCCAATCTGTCGACCTGTAGACTGATCTGTCGATAGGAGGAATTTAAACTCCCAAATTGGGCAGTGAGAAATTGAATGAGGGTAGGATGAATATTCATTAAGCTGCCAGTAGCACCAAAAGCAGGACCTTTTGATGTGGATGCCTCTGTATGAAATTTAGGTGGGGCATCCCGTGCAGTGAACACTCTAGGTTCATTTTCTGGAGATAAGGGAGGTTGGATATCAAAAGACATCATCATCCCAGGTTGGTCCATGGGATCTGCAAATAGCTTTTGAGGAGCCTGCTCAAAGGAGATGTCTGCATGAAACATTTCTTCATGTTGATTTAACTGTGCCTATGAATCTGGGTGGCCCTATGCTTGCTGACCCTGTGGAGGTTGGTCCTGCGGAAGCTGTTCCTGTGGAGTAGGCTGAACAGGAGGGTCGAGTACATGACCAGGTAAATTCCTCACCATTTTGTTACCTTCCTTCTTGAAGTGCATATAGTTTTGGATGAACCTCAGGGTGTAGACATTACTCTGGGGAATAGTTAAGGATGTTTCCTTGTCAAGAGGGATGCCAACTTTCTGAAAGATGGCAGTAAGGTGAGCAGCATAAGGCAGGCTACGCCTATTCTAAGTGTAACTTTCCATAACCTGAAGCATGATTTCTTGAAGACAGACATGGCAATTGTTGAATAGATAGTAAAAAAGGAATCTCTGTGTCTCAGTAAGTCTGCTTCTGCCACCCCCTTGTGGGGTAATCATGGTAGTGAAGATATGATGTCGTAGACGCTATAGTGGGGGAAATCAATTGGTGTCAAAGTGTTTCACCAAAAGTTGGGTGACATCCTGAGGATTTCTAGGCTTGCCAGTCAGGAGGGTATAAGCTGCAGACAAATCTATCTCAACTTCAGATTCTATTTCCCCATCTCGGGGTATGTGTAAAGCTTTGTGAAGAAGCTTAGTTGTGAGCTTGATGGGAACACCCTTGACCACAGTCTGAAGGCCTTTCTTTTTCTCATCAAAAAAAAAGTTCCTGTAGAACTGCTGAATCAGAAGTGGGTAGTATACCATGTGCTCAGACATAAACTGTCCCCAACCTTGGAACTCAAACAACGGTAGTAGCTAAGGAAAATACACAAGCATCTCTTGGTCACTAAAATCTACATACCTAGGGAAGAGAATCCTGGTGGGATCACTGTCTTCTTCCCTGGGAGAGACAGCAGTGCTGGGCTTTTGAGGGGTTGACTGAGCTTTGGCCTTCCCTTTTTCTTTGGTTGACAGCCGTCGCCGCTTGGCGAAAGTTTGCAACGGAGAACCCTTGTCCGTGTTGGACCCCTGGGCTTCGGCAGCCCTCTTCCTGTCTGGTTCTGCAGCTGGGCGGTCCTCAATACGCTTGGATCTCCCTTAAGAGGGAGCATTCGAAGCAGTGGCCTTCTTGGAAGAAGCCGCCTCTTTCTTCTTGCCGCGGGTGACCGGTGGAGCCATGGAGAGTGGATGAAAAAGGTGGAAAGGAATCGGAGAGCAGCTAGGGCTAGCTGGGGAGCTGGCGCAAGAAGCAACAAAGGAAGGGGCTGGGCGTCGACCTCCACGGCGTGGATGTACAGAGTCGCCGGAGAGAGAGAGAGAGAGAGAGAATAGGGTTAAAAAAAAGAGGGGGTGAGAAAATTGTTTTCACCAATGAGTTAAATGGGGAAAGTTGAGATTTTTACTTTTGAAAAGGACAACCCTGAAGTTTGAAATGGTGTATATGCCCCTATGTTAAGTTCAGATGGTTTAAGGCTTATAAGCTCATTTTTGAGTAATAAAATTTTGAGCAAACCATTTTTGCAACAAATAATATGACTTAACATTTGAGAAGGTAAAGGAATAGAACCAAGCCCATTTGACTTACTTATCACATTCATTCAGCAAGATTGGAAAAGAAGATAAGCAAGTATTGGAAATAAACACAACTCCTTTGTGTTGAAGCAAGTTGTAGAGTCAACCCCAAACCATTTAATTTTTTTTAATTAATAAAACAGTCTGATATAACATTAACTTTTTGACACAAGGAAACACGTTGTTTAGACGCCAGAGTCCCTGGTTACTCAGTGTAGCTTATCTATCTGAACTCTTTTGAACATAGGTGACTTTCTGTGGACGCGGATTTTATCTTTATCTCGTTGTATTATTTATTTATATTTTTTATTTGGATTTTTGATTTATTGATTTATTAGGCATGCCAGTCACGTGTGTGACGATTTTATTGTGCGCTCGATCTAACTTGGTCAGTCGATTGTGAAGTCCGAGTCGGGACCAGAAGTTCGTCATACCATAAAGGCTATGACGTTAATTACGCCCTTCCAAGGAAGGACAACCCTTGATTAAACGCCAAAATAGGAGGAAAGCAGCGGTGAAGATAAGGCTCAGAAGAGAGGGGGTTGATTTATTTGCAGAATGCTAAATGGACTAGAGAGAGCAGGGGGTTATTAAGTACGGGACAAATCCGACGGCATATCCCCGCATCTTGGACTATGCCAAGTGGGAATAGGAAACCATCCATGCAGCGGCAGGGTAGGATCCGTAAAAGATCGGGTATAATAGACCCGGAGTCCGAATAGGGACCGGCGCGACATGGCACGTCCCATGTGGGTGTGGTGCCGCTTCTATATCCCCCTTCGAGGGACCATCGGAGAGCGTGCAAGGACATAACTCCGTGGGCCGGCGGGGCTAGGAGAGAATATCACATTTACCCGGTAGGGTATGTATGAATTTCGGCAGCATGTCCCCTCAACTTGGATTATGCCAAGAGAGAATAGGTCATCATCCACGGGATGCCGGGATGACGACCAGATAAGAAGGGCACCGGGCCCGGGGATGTTACTTGCGTCTATCTCATTGGTTAATATTCCCTTGGAACCCATCAGAACGCATATAATAACATGGTTCTTTGAGTTCGTAAGGTAGCAATGAAATCCGGATCGGAAATGAGGGCGGTAGGGGAGGTCTTCCCCATTACTGTATCTTCTCAGGGCACATATGATGGTCTCCGAACATCCCCTAGACAGGTGTGTAGGGAAACTAAAGGATTGAAGGATGACAGTGCAGAGGAGGGCCTCGGACTAGGTTTCATTGGCCAAAGAAGGAGGGTCTCGGCGTGGGTTTCTATTGGCCAAAGGGAGAGCTCTCGGCATGGCTTTAATGGCAAGAAACAAGGGGGGAAGCTCCCGGCGTGAGGCTTCTCGGCGCGCTCCTCGCCGCGCCGGGAACCCGGCGCCGGGAGGCCACAGGCCGAGAAGGCTGTGAAGGAACAGGGTTTAACCGGGGGGTTTTGTCATTTTGTTGAGGGGAAGGAAGAGGGAAGCCTCTCGGCGGCGTAGCTCTCGGCGTAGAAATTAGCACGCCGGGAAGGCAAAAGGGTTAAGGGTTTCAGGGCTTGATTACGGTACTCTGTTTTTTTGGGATTTTGAGAGTTTTCTGGGAATTATATCAGAGTAGATTGGCTCTGGGGACTAGAGGTGGGGTTCAACTGGTTTTAGTTGTATAGGCTTCAAAGGAGGCCGAGAACTGAAAGGGATTGGAGGGGAAGAGCCCCACACAGAGGTCCTTTTCACCATCACCATACGGAGCCCAGAGGACAGCTTCAGTATTATTTTTCATCGACTGGGAGGATTTCAGCAGCACCTCCCCCGTACCTAGCGTATGCCAGGGGGGTAATAGACGATCACCCACAGAGTGCCGGGGTGAAAGCCAGAATAAGGGGGGTATGGGACCCCTAGCCCGTGTATGTGATCACAACACCAACTTAACATCCCTTTGAGGCCATTGAAACTTATGCAGTGGCAGAGTTTCTCTGGCTCGTAAGGTTATGCAGGGGAGTTATCCCCAATGATGTTTATCCCTTAGGCACATATGATGATCTAGAGTATCCTTCGACAAGATGCAAGGCTTGGTTGATCGGACTTCAGTGGGCATCCATGTGGTTCCTTGGCCTGTAGCAGGAAGGCTTTCCTCTGGGGTTCAAGGAATGGGGGATTCACAACGTAAAGCAGGGGTGGCCGGAAGCATGGTTCCCGGCGTGGGTTTTATTGGCCAAGGGGGAATGCTCTCGGCGCAAGGGTTCTCGGCGAGGTAATGACCGCTGTGGAACGCACTAAGTTTCTTGGGGTATGAAATATTGTGGGATATCGGTGGTTATATCGATTCGACATCTCTTGTCCCACCGGGCGTGCCAGCTTGTGGAACGCACTAGAATTTCGTGAGATGAGAATATCAGGGTATCGATGGTCTTTTTATCGGTTTATCTAGTGCGAGGGCGTGCCAGTCACCTAGGTGACAATGTGTTCGGGCTTCAAGACTGGAGTGGTCCGAAGCCCGGGGTGCGCTCCATCTGACTGATCAGATGATTGTGGATATCGGGTCGGGACTGGAGACCCGCCGCGCCATAAAGGGCGCGACGTTAATTACATCCCCTCGGAGAGGGGAAGACCTCTGATTAATCGCCAAGAAAAGGGGTCAAATGACCTAAAGATCATTTTTCATTAAAGCATGCGAGTTGGGTTGACATGATTTAAACCCTCCGCATCGGTATGCAAAACGACGTTCAAAACCATACAAATATTTGCTGCGAGTGCGGCAAATTTAATGCAAGTGCGGGATTAGATCCTGGTATATGTATATATATCAGTCACTAAGGACCATCCAGTATCCGGTCGAGAGTCCGTATTCGAAGCATCGAAGGTAAGAACAAAGACATTCGGATATCTACCGTAGGTACGGCACGTTTCATGTGGGTGCGGGATCGGATCCCGGAAGAAATGGGTCAAGCTGATGAACTATCGGCCCGAGAGGTGCACGGATCATGACCATGTCGGGGATCCCGAGGTCCATGTCCGATACCACGGGGCATCATTACACAGTCCGGGGGAGAGGGTTGTTAAGTGTAAGGCCAAAACTCGACAACGTGCGCCCTCGCACGCGGATCGACCTGCGCGTTCAGGTCGCGGGGTTCGACCTGCCCGGTCAGGTCACGGGGGTCAAGGGGGCAGCGCCCCCGGAACAAAATTTGGTTAAGGCGCGGGTATGCTATTGTCATTGTTCCGATCATTGAGTTAAGTGTTTTATTCCCATTCCATTCTTTCCATTTTGTTCATTGATTTAATCCTTATCCTCTGGTTTATTCTTTAGTTTCAATAGTTCTCTTTCTTCCTTCCATTCTTTTAGTTTTCTTTTAGCACGCCGTGTTGGCAGGTTGCAAGAAGATGGGCGCGCCGGATAAGGGGCGCCGGGTCAAGATATGAAGGGGGGGCGCGCCGGGTAGAGGCATCCATGGGCGCGCCGGTTTAAGGGAGTTCAAGGGGGGGGGGGGGGCGCCGGTTAAGGGGCGCCGTTTTAAAGATACTACAAGGGGCTGAAGGGCGCGCCGGTTTAAGGGAGGCCAAGGGGCGCCGTTTTAATGGTTAAGCAAGGCAGTAGGGCGCGCCGGATAGAGAGGCTCCCACGGGGGCGCGCCGTTTTAGCATTCAAGGGAGATGGGAGGTTACGAGGGTGGTGTTAAATCGGCGCGGTGAGGGGTGACCGCGCCGGATTAGGCCACGCCGGGACATCGTCTCTTGAGTTTTCTTATTCGTTCTGTGGACTTGTTTTGCTTTCTGTTCTTGATTCTATGGCCTACAGAAGGATCAATAGTTAGATTATTTGTTCAATTGACACCCTAGATCAATAGGATGAAGGTTTAAGCATCGTTGATGGTTTGTTAAGGTGAGTGAGCAGGAGGTTTAAGTGTTTTATTCGGGGGGGTTTGATTCACAGAACTTACTGTGTATTGGATTAAAACTCAGTTCGTTCTTGAGTGTTCTATTTGTTCACTTGTTCTTGGCCCTGGCGAGAATCGGACAGCACCTCCCCTAGATCGGAAGGGTCCGAGGGAAAAAATGGGGCGCGCCATGCGGAGAGAACTCCGACGGCCCCGAAACATCCCGGTGTGTGCATAAGCAACGACACCAGTAAAATTACCCCATTTGGGGCCGGAGATCCCGAGGGCTAGCCTACAAGGGAAACCGGTGACCCATGGGTTGTTGCGATCGTATCGACTCCCCCCGTTCGGGGCCGGAGGTCCTGAGGGCCAGCCTACAAAGGAACTCCGACGACCCGAGGGTTGCCGTGATCGCGTGGCTGAAGACCACGTGAGAGCCGAAGTCGACGCAAGAACACGGCGGTAGGAAAAAAAAGAGCCACTATGGGCTGAGTATTGAGGGGGATTGGGGCATCAAAAATCTCCCAAAGGGGAGTTTTCCTTTCATTCCACAACAGACCGAACTCCGATTACATTGAAGGGGAATACGAAGACAAAGGTCTACATGTGAAGATCACCAAAAGGAAATCAAAGGGGCAGAAGGAAATGCAAAGACAAAGGGGGGAACCGAGCTCTCTTCCCCTCACCTCTCCTTCTTTCTTTCACCCTCTTATCTCTCTTCACACTTCGGAGCAGGGCTTCACCGCCAGTAGAGCGTCCCTCCTCTTTTTTTGCTTCTTGCCTGGAGCTTGTATTTATAGGGGGAGCAGGGAAGCAAGCTTCCCGTTTCTATGGCTTTTGTTCTGTTCGCAGTTGCCGTTGCTGACGTCGCTGGGGTCACCGTGTCGAGTGCCGTTGTCGTGGACGTCACCTCCGCCGCGGCTACAGTGTGATCGGGAGAGGGGCAGAGGCATGGCCTCCTCCTCTGTTGGCATATCCACCGCGAGACACGCGGCTTTCATCATTTGCAGGAGCATGGGTGGCCGACGGACGAAGTGGACGTTCGACGGTGCAGGGCTCGAGGGTTTCCATTTGAAGAACATGCTTGGATGCCCAACGGGTCGAAGCATACCTTTTGCCATTTTAAGCAGTTCGTCGACGTGCTGTTCGCAGGAAACAGGGGACCGTAATGCCGACGGGATGGGTTGGTTGCTCGCCAGGAAATGCTTCAGAGAAAGGGGTTAAAACGGCGCCACATCCAAAGGGGGGGCGCGCCGTTTTAAGCATCCAAAATGGAGGCCCCCTTCGAGCGCGCCGTGTAGCCAATGAAAATAAAAGAGGTTAAAACGGCACCATATTCCAAAGGGGGCGCGCCGTTTTAAAGGGGGGGGGCGCCGTTTTAAGGCGCGCCGTTTTAAAGCCCCCTCGTGCCGTTTTAAGCACTAAACGGATTCTTCTCGAAGTCGCGGCCATTTTACGTGAATGTCGACATTCCCGGAAGGTTCCGGTTGCTATGTATGACCTCTACAATGTTCCATTCGCAGCCTTTGGGGCTCGGTCCCAGACTCTGCGTGACTTTCGGTGCACGTCGGGCTATGTCGGAGTCCCCGACTCTTCTTTGATTCAGCTCTCGGCACGGCCGGCTGTAGAGTTGTGGCCATATCTTCCGCCCGGGGGGCTCCCTCATCGGCTAGCGGACCACCAAGCAAGTCCTCATCCTGATCGGGGAGGCATGAGGTTTATTTGGCATTTTCATCTTCGGCTTGCTCTCGAGTGTCGAGACGTGCATGCCGTATGATCATCATCGACATTTTTCGACGTCCACAAATGCCCCCCACTCGCGGGTGGCGCAAGCGAGGGATGAGTGCGCGGGGATCGCGAGTGTAGAGTTCTTCGACAGGACGTCTGTTCTTCCGAGCCAGTGGGATGCTAGTCCGGTGCAAATTCACGGGAAAGCGCTCACTCCTTCAGCGAAGGGATGAGGGGATCGCTTCACCGCACATGCACACGGACTGGCATATCTGAGTGGGGGTTTGGTCGACGGCATGGTGGAATGCCGAAGCAAGAAGGAGGGGTTCAAGTTTCTCTGACTTGGGTGAAAAGTCAAGATCGGATCGCACGGCTGAGGCCCCAGAAAGGCCTTAGGCGCCGTCAAAGGTGGTTTGTTGACACTGGGGTTGCATCAACGCAAGGATTTCAATCTTCTTCCGACCCAGACGAAAGGTCTAAATCGGAGCTTTCGGCGAGGGCGCCGCATAAAGTGGATTCGTCAATGCTGGGATTACATCAACGCAAGGATTTTGGTTTTCTTCCGACCTAGACGAAAGGTCTAAATCGGAGCTTTCAGCGAGGGTGCCGCATAAGGTGGATTCGTCAATGCTGGGATTGCATTAACGCAAGGATTTCAGTTTTCTTCCGACCCAGACGAAAGGTCTAAACCGGAGCTTTCGGCGAGGGTGCCGCATAAAGTGGATTCGTCAATGTTGGGATTGCATCAACGCAAGGATTTTGGTTTTCTTCCGACCCAGACGAAATGTCTAAATCGGAGCTTTCGGCGAGGGTGCCGCATAAAGTGGATTCGTCAATGCTGGGATTGCATCAACCCAAGGATTTTGGTTTTCTTCCGACCCAGATGAAAGGTCTAAATCGGAGCTTTCGGCGAGGGTGCCGCATAAGGTGAATTCGTCAATGCTGGGACTGCATTAACGCAAGGATTTCAGCTTTCTTCCGACCCAGACGAAAGGTCTAAATCGGAGCTTTCGGCGAGGGTGCCGTATAAAGTGGATTCGTCAATGCTGGGATTGCATTAACGCAAGGACTTCGGTTTTCTTCCGACCAAGGTGAAAGGTCTAAATCTGAGCTTTTGGCGAGGGTGCCGAGTAAGGTAGATTCGTCAATACTGGGATTGCATTAACGTAAGAATTTTGGTTTTCTTCCGACCCAGACGAAAGGTCTAAATCGGAGCTTTCGGCGAGGATGCCGAGTAAAGGTGGATTCGTCAATGCTGGGATTACATTAACGCAAGGATTTTAGTTTACTTCCGACCTAGACGAAAGGTCTAAACCGGAGCTTTCGGCGAGGGTGCCGAGTAAGGTAAATTCGTCAATGCTGGGATTGCATTAACGCAAGGATTTTGGTTTTCTTCCGACCCAGACGAAAGGTCTAAATCGGAGCTTCCGGCGAAGATGCCGAGTAAAGTAACACTAAGGAACAACTTCTTTCTCATTCTTTTTCTTTTCCGTCTTCTTTTTTTTCTTTTTTTCTTTTTTTTCTTTTTTTTTCTTTGTTTCTTTCTTTTCTTTTCTTTTCTTTTTTTTTTGATGATCACGGTGGGACCGGATCACAAAGGTGTGATAGTATCGTCGACATTGGGTTTATGTCAACGCAATGGAATCGGGTTTAATCGGCTTAGACGGAAGGTCTACGCCATGCTGCTCGGTTGAGGCCTCGGAGGGCCATGGGCGCCGAGTTGAGTTTTCGGATGTTTTATGTAAAAAGCTCCATGATGGAATCCTCTTCATTGTGGGGTAATGGTTTCAGTTGATCGCCGAGCTGGGGAAGCGGCGCATGGTATAACTTCAGGTGTTTCCCATTGAGTGGTGGGAATTGAATTTCCCCCCGGTGGTTGACGATGACATAAGCACCGCCTTCATAGACTTTCTGGACCACATAAGGTCCTATCCAGTTTTCATTCAGTTTGCCTTTGGGGTTGGCCGCCATGACTTCTCTTCGCTTGACCATGACTAGGTCTCCCATCTTGAATTCACGTTCTTTGACGAGTTTGTCAAAGGCGCGGGTCATACGGGCCTGGTAGACCTGTATGTTCTGCTGGGCTCTGAGCCGCCGTCCTTCCAGATCGGAGAGCTCCTCCAGTCTTCTTTCTATATTGGCTTGGCCATCTTTGACTAATTCGTGCTGGATCGCCACCCGTAGTGAGGGTACCTCCAGCTCTATCGGCACGACCGCTTCTGAGCCATACACCAAGGAGAATGGTGAACAACCTGTCGGGGTCTTGTACACAGTGCGATACGCCCATAGCGCTTCATACATCCTGTCTTCCCAATCCTTCTTGCTAGAGCTGACCGTCTTGGCAAGAAGTGTGCATAGTGTCTTGTTGAAGGCTTCCGCTAACCCGTTTGCCTGCGGATTATACGGAGTGGACGTCCTCCAATCAATCTTGAATTTATCGGCCAATCTATAGACCTTTTGGTTTCGGAAGTGGCTTCCGTTGTCAGAGACAATTCGATCGGGCACGCCGAATCGGAATATGATATTTCGACGGACGAATCTGGCCACGATTTCTCCCGTCACTTCTCTTAGAGCCACAACTTCAGCCCAGCGAGAGAAGTAATCTGTTGCTGCTAGAATGTATTTGCATCCCGCTGAAGACGCGGGGAGCGGGCCCACAACATCAGTACCCCATTGAGCAAAAGGCCAACTGGGCACCGTTGGGTGCAAATGAGCTGGAGGTCTTCTTGGGATCGCAGCATGCTGCTGGCATTTATGACATGACTTGGCATACTTGCAGCAGTCATCGAACATAGTCGGCCAGTAATATCCCAGCTTCTTGACTTCAATCTTCATTTTCGGCCCAGCTTGATGAGCACCGGCCGACCCGGCGTGAACTTCCTTCATAACCATCCAAGCCTCCTCCATGGATATACATCGGAGGAGCACCTTTCTTCCGGCATCAGCCATGGTTCGGAACAGAGTTCCATTTCTGACTTCATAAGAATCTTTTGTTCTGATCAATCTGATCCTTTCTTCCCTCTGCTTGGGCAATTCTTGGTGTTCAAACCATTTCATTAGGGGTTCCCTCCAATCAGGAGAGTTAGTTGTTTCTGCTATCGCAGCTTCATATTCTTCTTCGTCACCTGGCTCCTCTATCATGCTGGGGACCTGGCGCCTATTTATGACTGTTATGTTGAGGGATTCGCCTGGCAGGGCCGCCAGTGAGCTTGCTAATTTTGCTAGTGCATCAGCCTGGGCATTTTGGCTTCGGACGACATGGCCTATTTCAATGAAGTAGAACCGCCCCATGAGCTTCTTCGCCTTGGCGCAGTACGGGAGTAACCCGGGCTTCCGGACGTCGAACTCTCCTTGTATCTGCTTGACAATAAGCATAGAATCACCAAACACCTGCAGCATTCGGATCTCCATGTGGAGGGCTATCTGAAGACCGATAATCAAGGCCTCATATTCTGCTTCATTGTTCGTGCACGGTTTGTTGATCGAACACGACGTATGCAACACTTCTCCTTCTGGGGATTTGAGGACGATGCCTGCTCCAGCCCTTATCCTCGCATGCCCTGATTGAGATGTCTCCGTTCTGGATTCTCCGTCGAAGTATAACTGCCATATGGCTTGACGGACTTGGTCTACTTCCAGTGTTTCATCTTCCGGAAGTTCCGTGACAAGCGGGGAATTCTCAGGCACAGGGTGTGCTGCAAAGAAATCTGCTATCGCCTGGCCTTTAATAGCCTTTTGCGGCACATATGTAATATCAAATTCCATCAAAATGACGGCCCACTTCCCTAGTCGCCCTTTCAGCGCCGGCTGGGACAAGAGATGTTTGGCTGGATCGGCCCTTGATATCAGCTGTATTTCATGTGAGAGCATGTAATGCCTCATTTTCTTGGCCGCAAAGACCAAGGCAAGACAAACTTTCTCGATCGGGGTATACTTTGCTTCTGCCCCGACCAGTCTTCGACTGAGGTAATAAAGTGCCTGCTCCTTTCCCTCGTCGTTGTTTTGAGCCAACATTGCCCCGAGTGAACATTCGGTGGCGGCTATGTAGAGAATTAGCGGCCGCCCTTTGACAGGTGCCCCCAGCACTGGTGGGGTCTTCAAGTATTCCTTTAGCTTATCAAAAGCCTTCTGGCATTCTTGATTCCAGTCGAATGGCGCATCTTTCATCATCAACTTATGAAATGGTTGACATCGGCCGGACAGGTTGGAGATGAACCTGCGGATATAGGCCAATCGACCCTGCAGTGATCGCAGTTCCGTCAGGTTCTTCGGAGGCGGCAGCTCCTGAATGGCCTTTATCTTGGAGGGGTCTATTTCAATCCCCCTATATCGGACAATGAAGCCCAGAAACTTCCCACTGGAAACGCCGAAGGCGCACTTCAGTGGGTTCATCTTCAACTCGTATTGTCGAGCCTTTGAAATATAACCCTGAGGTCACTCAGGTGATCTTCTTTCTTTTGGGTCTTGACAACCAAGTCGTCGATGTAGCATTCGACCTTCTCATAGAGCAATTCATCAAATATCTTGGTCATCGCCCTTTGATAAGTGGCGCCAGCATTCTTGAGGCCAAAAGGCATCCTTTTATAGTGGAATATCCCCTTGGGTGATCGGAAAGCCGTATGAATTCTATCATGTTCGGCTATCCATATCTGGTTGTATCCGGACGACCCGTCCATGAAAGATAAGGCTTCATGGCCAGTGGTGGCATCGATCATGACTTCAGTGATGGGCACCGGGAAATCATCTTTCGGACAAGCCTTGTTCAGGTCTCGGAAGTCCACACATATCCGGATCTGGCCGTTCTTCTTCTTGACGGGCACAATATTGGCCAGCCAGGTGGTATACTGGTTTTCTGCTACGAAGTCGACGTCTATGAGCTTGTCAACTTCCTTGCAAACTTGGCTTATCAGTTCTGGCCTCATTCGCCGGGGTGACTGCTTTACTGGTTCGGCCTTGGGGTCAATGGCCAACATATGCTGGGTAATGGCCGGGTTGAGGCCCGGCATTCCTTTGTAGTTCCAAGCAAAACAGTCTCGGAACTCTTGTAGGAGCTTGATGTATCGCTCTCTTTCTTCTGGGAGAAGGAGGGCGCTGAGGAATGTTGGTCTGGGGTCATCTTTTGTGCCCAGATCCACTTCGATCAGCTCATCAACAGTGGCTTGGCCACCATCTTCTATCTCCGGGGGAGCCGGTTGCAAGTCGATGAAGCCTTCATCATCTTCTTCAGCCTCGAGGGCATCATAGATGTCTTCTTGTACCACCCCGCTTAGTGGCAGGGCTTTGTCATCTTCTTTCAGAGGGGTTGAAAGGGGTGCTTCACTGGCTTCCGGGCATCTTCCATCGGTGGGGCTTGTGACCTCCGTGAGCAAAGAGATCATGTGGACCCCGCTTCTATAAGCGACCACGTCATGCGGACGCGGTGGGTACACTTCATATTTTCCCAGCCTTAGTTCGCCCTTCCTGATTAGGCCCTGAGCGATATTTTTGAATACATAACAATTTTCAATAGGATGCCCCAGCACCCGATGATAAGGACAGAATTCGGGGTCGTCGCTTCGTTCGACATCCTCTGGCCTTTTGGATTCCGGCAACGTAATCTTGCCGTAACGACAAGCCCATTCAAAAATCCTCTGAGTTTTGTGTCTTGGGAAGGAATAAGGCCTCCTCATTTTCTCTCGCAACGAGGCCGGTTGATTGGTTGAAGGATTGGCTACCTCCTTTGTCTTCTCCTTCGAATGCCCAGAAGTGCGGAAGTTGACACCTCCGGGTTTGTCTTCTTGCCTTGCCAGGGTGATGGCAGGATGGTATTTTGCCGGGAAGGCTTCAATATCAGCCGCTATTATGGCCAACTGATCAAGGGAGTGGACGTTAAGGCCGACCATCCGCTGCTGAATATCCTTCTTTAGACTTTCCCCGCAAGCCCAAGTGGCAACCTCGTGGCTTAACGGGGAGATGCATCTCACATATAGGCTTCTCCACTTTCTGATGTAGTCCAGGACGGGCTCATCATCTTCTTGCCTGTGGCTGTAGAGTTCTGCCCTGGTCACGAGGAAGTGCTCCGGGCTTGAGTGACTGTATCGCTGAGGGAGGATGTCCCCTGCTGGGTCAAACCAGTGCATACTTATTTCGGCTAGGTGCTCCTCCAGCCTTTCAATTTCCTGATGTAACCTGCCGAGCAGTGAGGGCAAGGTGGAGTCAGGCTGAGGGAAATCTACTTCAGGGCATCTTTCACCAGCCAGGCTTGTGACCTCTGCGAGGAGGGAAACCACATGGACTCCCTTTTCACGGACAGCTGCTTCATGGGGTTGTGGGGGCTTCACCTCATAATCCTCCATCTTCAATTCTCCTCTGTTGATCAGGTTCTGGGCGATATCCTTGAAGACATAGCAATCTTCTATAGGGTGGCCAAGGATTCGATGGTAGAGGCAGAATTTAGGGTCATCACTCCTTGTAGCATCCTCTGGCCTTTTGGACTTTGGCAAGGTAACCCTGCTATAGTGGCAAGCCCATTTAAAGATCTCCCGAGTTTTATCCCTCGGGAAGGAATAAGGCTTCTTCATCTTCTCCTGCAACGTGAGGACTCGTTCCGCCGGCCGGCTAGTTGAAGGACCGGCTATTTCTTTCACCTTCCTCCTTGAGTGCATAAAAGTACTAAAGTTGGTGGTCAGGTACTGATTCTCCCATCTTGCCGTGGTGGCATAGGAGCCCCCCGAGTTCATGGATCTGCCCTCCCGGAGGTGGATACCCTCGGTAAGACCGGACAGTAGTTTGATCATCTTGGCCAACTGTGCCTTCAACATCTCAATCTCCTGCTGCTGCTCATAACATATTGCGAGCATAACAGGGTCACAAAGGGAGAAATCTGGAGTGTAGCTTGGACTGCTATCTTCCGTTTCGGCATCAAGTGGAGGTGGCAGCACCCCGCCACCGTGACTATCTGGGAGTGGTGCCTCGGAAGTCGATGGCACCCCCTCTATATCCTTGCTTAGAGGTGGGTTCTGGAGGAACACTTCTTCATCTTGAGCTTTGTCGGCTGAAGTCATATTCTGCTCTTTGCCCTTGGTTTCTAGTGCATCTGTGTCTTCTGGGGGACCGTCGCCAACTAGAGCTGAGACGGCTATCATGTTTGCTTCATAGAATTCTTCTGCTGAGAAACCCAACCCAGGGTGCTGGGTAATCTTCAGGAGCTCCCTATCCAGGTTCGGTGGATACCACAGCTTCTTGAACATTTGATTCCGACTTTCGGTCTGAAAGAAGGGCAATTGTTGCCCTCTAGCCATTTTCACCACTCTGCTGGATATATCCGGAAGTCCCATGATTGGGCCGACCGGGTCACAGATTTCTTCGGGGAATTTACAATCATCATCCCCTTTCACTGGATGTTCATCAGCCACATAGAATATCGTAGGTGGGCCCTCTGGGTTGGGCACCTCCCAGATCTTCAAGAATTCGACTGTTTGACAGTCTAAGTCTGTGGGGGGCTTCATGATCCCTGGAGGGACCTTCACATACCCAGGCAAATCTTCAAGCTTCGGAACTCCTGTCTCGAGGTAAATATTGAAGGGGATGGCTCGAACCACGCCTTCAACTTTAGAAATGTGTGACACTTCCTGCGGTGCCACATAGTCGGGCGGTGGTGGAGGGAACCAGTCGTCGTCCTCTGCTATCTCCTTCCCTTTGCTTTGAGTCGGCTGGGGATTCTGCTTCGGCTCCTCCATGTAAAGTGCAGCATCGAGCAGGTGGCATTCAAACACCTCAAAGGGGTGTAAGTCTGCAAATATTCTTTCTTCTTTTCCATCTCGGGAGTACTTAATGCACTGGTGCAGGGTTGAAGACACTATCCGATTCTGATGCAGCCACGGTCGGCCGAGCAATGCTTTATATGTGGTATCGGAGTTGATGACGTGGAACTGCACTTTGGTGGTGAAGTCTCCTAGTGACAGCTCAAACTCTGCTACACCCATGGGAACTTCAGACTTCTGGTTGAACCCAGTTATCTTCATATCACTGACCTTGATCAGGTGCACATTAAAGTAATGTTTCTGGTAAACCTGGTAGGAGAGTATGTTTACTGCTGCCCCTGTATCGACCAAGATCCTATTTATAGGCTGGCCGTTCAACTGCCCCCTCATGTACAAGGGTCTGTTGTGGCTGACCGAAGGAAAGAGCATGTCTTCTTCGGTGAAGGTGATGGTTGTTCCCAACTGCAACTCAGCAAAATAGCTTTCATAATGCGCCGGGGTTTGCAGAGCCGCAATGACAGCCTGCCTGGTTTCCTCATCCAGGGAGAGTATCTCCCAGACACTGAGTCTTGCTGGGATTCTTTTCAATTGTTTCAATATCCGAGAGCCGGCTCGGACGTTAGCTAACTTTGCTTCTTCAGCTTTGCTATGCGTGCCATGTTCTGGTGTCGGAGGAGTCGGCGGGGAAGATAGTTTATCTTCTTCGGGGGCCGCCCGACTCCGGCTTGCTTGGTCGGCTGGTTCTTTCATTTGCACGGGCTGAGCCACAGGGGTGGCGCCATCATCATCTTTATTTGCCAGAGGGGGCATTCCCGAGGTGGAGGCAAGAGTGCTCTTGGCCTTGGACCCGGGCTGTTGGTATGGTTGTTTGCTCTTCTTCGCGAGCAAAAATTCGGTGAACGAGGGTACCACTTCGCCTGCTGCATCTTCAGGGTACAAGCCCGATGGAGGCGGGATTGCTACGCCCTTCACTTCAAGTTCGGGGATTTGGTATGGCCGCTCGCCCCTGAATATAATATTGTGATTGGCCGGGGGCACACGTCCCCACCTTCTCCCAGACCTGGTGACATGTTGGGAAGTAGAGGCCTCGACTTGGTTTGCTTCGGTAGGTGCGAAGCATATTTCTTCTTCTCCCTTCTCTTCAGAGTTTTGGGCCATGTTGAACAAGGCCGACAAGGTATTGCAAGACAAAAGGCTGCATTTTCTTTTATTCTTCAGCTTCTTCTTCTTTTTCTTCTTCTCTTCTTTTACAGCTGGAAGCTGTTCTCGGGGAAGTTCATCCCATATGCCGGTTTCTTGTGTTTCGGGTTCAGCTTCTTCAGCCAATTTTAAGGATTCAAAATGTTCCCAGGGGACATATTCCTTCAGCCGCACTGGCTGGATCTTGGGTTGTTCATATTCTTCTAACCCGTCAATGATTGCCTGCAGCCGTTTAACCACCGGGCTGACTTGCATGTGCATCCGCAACATGATGCGGGACAACTGACTCGCTAGCTAACCTAGGACGCTAAAGAACGCGACCAGCACGCGCACGAGACAAGGCAATCCGGTGTGACCGACTAACGTGAAATCCCTCCGGGCGGAGGCGTCTCTCAACAGAACTCCGAACCACGGCCGTCCCACGGAGGGAGGCGCAACGGGGTCACAACGGGCGAGAAGCCGCTGGACGACACGGGAGTCTAGTCCGAGCTCGGTGCTCGACTAGGGCCAAGGGAAAAGGGGCAGCTCTCGTCTCTCTCAACCAGCAGTAATAAATGAAACTAGCTAGACCCTACACTCACTCACGCGGCACAATCAATCATATACGTGATAAGCAAGTACTACGGGCGGGAGCGAGACACGTACCTCCACGCCTAGGCGTGGGGAAGGAACCCCGGCCGAGTCCAACCACCCCGATACACGCGTGAGAAAACTAATACAAACATCAAAAGGGCCCACTCCTCGCAGGGAGGTAATAGGCTACAACCACAACTACACACGGGGCGGCCGGCGCACGGGTTGACGGGCAGCAGCCGAGGTCGGGGATGAAGCCGGATGCCGACCCTCGCAATGCCGATCGCTCCTGTAGTAGCCTTTGAGGAGGAGGTCCACGTCGCCGCGGGCATTGCTGGGATGCCGAACCGGATGGAGGGGCCACGCTGCTGCTACAGCCTCGAGGGAGGATGTCGGTCCGACGAGAGGTTGCTGGCTGGTCCCTGTGACAGCTGGCAGAGATGGCGCTGGTACACGGCCGTCCGGACAGCGTCTGTAGCGGCGTCTTCTCTGGTGGAAGGCTGACAGGGGCGGCTCTCCAGGGGCAGTGGTGGCAGATGGGGTCCTGTGGAGGAATTGGGTGCGAAGGGGGTGACAACAGGGGTGCACAGACAGCACTTCAGGGCAGTCTGATCTGTGACCGTGGGTGGGGTGGTGATGGCGCAAGGGTACAGAAGGAGTTCCGGCCCGAGATGATTACTGGAGGTGTGGTGGGATGTGAGGAGTCGACCTACCAAGTTGCGGATCGATCCGAGGACGAGAAGTGGTACCCCCTTTGGAGGCCCTCTGCTGACAGTCCGCTCGGGTACTGTAGCGCAGGATTGC